>CM053582.1:572056075-572071237 GCA_028627135.1 Pseudochirops cupreus
GTTTGCCCGAGTCCTGGGTGCTCTGTGGGGGGTAGTTCTTCAAGCTAGTCTTGATGCTGGTGACGACCGAAGCCTGAGAGGAGGAAAACAGCTGGAAGAGGTAAGCAATAGAATGGGGTCCCCAGAGTCCAAGTTGGGGGACACTCTACAGCTGGCGCCCAAACAGGGACCCTCTTTCGATTCGGGGGGAATCCTTTCCATCAGGACCTGAGACTGAGCACGCACCAGGCAATGCCTGGAGGTCTCACGGTCTAGGGGGAGGGTTTACTCGATTACTAAGACGGGTCTGATTAAGTTCAGAAGACCCCCACAGCTTCACTTTGATGTGAAAAGCCCGAGAAGGGAAGAGAAGATGTAACTATAAAGCTGCATTTCTAAACCCATCTGTGTGTGCCGGGATCTCTGTTCGAGAACAAGGAAGCCAGAGATGTCTGATGACCCCGAGGAGGGTAAGTGAGGAAGGTGGTCCAGCAGGGAACCCGAGGTGAGAGGGTCCTAACAGTTTGCCTCAGTTTCCCCACATGTAAAATTAACAGGAGAAGGAAATGGCAAAGCACTCTGTATCTTTGTCAAGAAAACCCCCAAAACGAGGTCACGGAGAGTCAGACATGACTGAAATAAATGATAACAATGCTTGGCACAGAGACCAAGATTGCTGGAACCCCCTTTTGGCTTTTCTGCAAAGGCTGCCCAGTGTGACCAGAGGGGACCTTTGATCCTCTTTTCCAAATGAAGGTGAGTCGTTCTCTGTGCCCTTCTTACTGGGATGCCCATCTTCCAATCCTGGGGCCTTCTTAGCCTGTTGTGTTTACAGGCAGATTTCTTCTTTCCCATGTTTAAAGATTGTATTAAGCCACATTCATATAATTCCAGCATTAACTTGGAGTCATTCAAAGCTGGGTTGAATGTGTGACCCTGGACAAGTCACTTCACCTCTGTCTCCTCACCTCTGTGATGGGGATAATAAAGGAGCACCAAAGCCACCAGGCTCCTGTGGAGCTCAAATGCGATCATGGATGTCCTGTTGCATATGACCTTCCTTCCTTCCCTCCCTCCCTTCCTGTCTCCCCCAATTCCATCACTAGCTCCCTTTTCCCTTTCCACCCCCATGAGAAAAAAGACAAACAAAGCCTTTGGAACAATTATACAAATAATCAAAACAAATCCTCACGTTGCTTGTGTCTCTCCCAAGACCTCTGGGAATGGGAAGAGCCATTGTGAGTGTTCCTAGGAAACCCTGCGAGGAGTCCAGGGGCCCCGGGCTGTGAGAACTTGTGATCTCATCCCTGTGGGCTCTGGCTCAGTCGGCATGGTCCCTCTCAGGTTTGGCAGACTGCCCCTGAGGAGCACCGCGACCAAACAGTTCCTCGCCCCTGGGGGACGTGTGCTAAGCCTTCCTGAATTTGGATGGGCTGAGCACCCAGTCCATCACCAGGTCTGAGCTCAAGTCTTTCCAGCATGGTGCAACGCACTTCTGGAACCTTCAGGAACCCTGAGTCACCTCCATTCTACCACAAGCTATCTGCAGAGGGCTTCCAGTGGTGAGACTGGTCCAGATTCATGATTTTATCAGGGCAGGGACTCCCCATTGTGGACCCTCCCTCTTCCCCTGAGGAGTGGGGAAAGCAGGCCAAGGGGCTATGATCTGCCTTGTTTAAGTAGAGGTCAGCAAGCACATGGGAGGCTCCGAGCCACAAGGGAGGGAGCTCTTGGTCCCCAGCAGGAAGTCCCCTGCTATGGCTTTGCCCAATCTGGCCCCCATGCTTGGAACGCTCTCCTCCCTCCTCTCTGCCTCTCTGAGGCCCAGACTCCATTAAAGGCTGCTCAATGCCACCTTCTACCAGAGGTTTTTCCTCATACTCCGAGTAATGAATCATCTAACTCACCAAAATATCACTCTGTTTACCTTTTTGTAAAGAGGGCAGTTAGGTGGCTTAGTGGTTAGAGCACTGGGCCTGGAGTCAAGAAGACCTGCGTTCAAATCTAGCCTCAGGCACTTACCAGTTGTGCAACCCTGGGCAAGCAGCTTAATCTCTGTCTGCCTCAGTTTCCTCATCTGTGAAATGGGGACAGTTACAAGCACCTCCCTGGCAGGGTTGGTGGGAGGATCAAATGAGATTACAATTGTGAAGCCCTTAGCAGCGTGCCGGGCACACAGAAAGCTCCAGACAAATGCTGGCTACCTTCACCATCACTGTATATTTTCCCTCAGCAGAATGTAAGTTCATGGAGGGCAGAGCCTGGTGCATTTCTGTCTTTGTCTCCAGAGCCCAGCACATAGTAGGTGCTTCCTACAGGTTTGTTGATGGACTCGAGTGACCGTTATGAATCCCACCCCACTCCCAATGAAAGCTCCTTGAGGGAAAGCAAGGCTCCAACTCGCAACACAGTCCTTGGCACAGAGGGAGGCCCTAAATAAATGCTTGTGGGTTCTCTGAGCCCAGCGGAGGAACCCCCAACCAGAAACTCAATGTGTCTATTTACAGAATCCAGGCAAGAGAGATCTTCAACTCTCATGGTGACCCCACTGTTGAAGTTGTTCTCTATACAAAAAAGGTCAGTTCCGAGCTGCTGCGCCCAGTGGGGCATCTATCCACGATGCCGTGGCGCTCCAAGACAATGATAAGACCCACTGCATGGGGAAAGGTGTCTCCAAAGCGGCTGAACTCATCAATAAAACTATTGCCCTGGCCCTGATTAGCAAGAAACTGAATGTCGTGGAGCAGGGGAAGATGGACAAATTAATGATAGAGATGGCCGGCCCTGAAAATAAACCTAAGCTCAGTGCAAACGCTGCATTGGGAGAGTCTGGCTGTTTGTCAGGCTGGAGCTGCTGAGAAAGGTGCTGACCTTGCAGGCAATGATGACGTCATCCTGCCCGCTGCAGCCTTCAATGTCATCAGTGGTGGCTCCCATGCTGGTAACCAGCCGCTCCCTGTTGGAACAGCAAACTTTAAGGAGGCCACGCCCATTGGAGCTGAGGTCTGCCACAGCCTGAAGAGTGTGATTAAGCAGAAACATGGACAGGATGCCACCAACATGAGGGGTGAGGGTGGCTTTGCTCCTAACATCCTGGAGTATAAAGGAGCTCTGGACCTGCTAAAGAATACTATTGGTAAGGTTGGCTATACTGATAAGGTCATGATTGGCACAGATGTTGCTGCCTCAGAATTTTTCTGATCTGGGAAATATGATTTGGACTTCAAGTCTCTTGATGATTCCAGCAGATACATCTCCCCTTTTGAGCTTGGGGATCTCTACAAGAGCTTCATCAAGGACTATCCAGTGGTGTCTATTGAAGATCCCTTTGACCAGGACGGTTGTGAAGCTTAGAAGAATTTCACTGCTACTGCAGGCATACAGGTGGTGGGGAATGACCTCATAGTGACCAGTCCTAAGTGCAGTGAAAAGGCTATGAACGAGAAAGCCTGCAACTACCTCCTACTCAAAGTGAATCAGATTGGCTCCGTGACAGAATCTCTCCAAGCGTGCAAGCTGGCCCACACGAATGGGTGGGGAGTAATGGTTTCCCATTGTTCTGGAGAGACTGAAGATACCTTCATTGCAGAGCTGGTGGTGGGTCTCTGCACTGGGCAGATCAAGACTGGTGCCCCATACCAATCTGAGTGTCTGGCCAAGTATAACCAGCTTCTCAGAATTGAGGAAGAGCTGGGCAGCAAGGGTAAATTTGCTGGAAGGAACTGCAGAAACCCTCAGGCCAAGAAAGCTCTGTGACCAGGAAGCCAAAGAGCTTGTAGGCTCCAGTCACCTCTGTAGAAGTCTGCTCCTGTCCTAGGAATGGGCAGCAAAGTGCTAGACCAGTTTTGTTGTAGGGGCAGGTTAACTTCCCTGATTAACTGATTAACTTCCCTCTCCCCTCCACGTTTCTGTGATGTTCTCACTGCTTCGTTAGAACTATCTTACAGCAGAGACTACCTGATCATCTGGCTCTCTGTCAGCAGATCCTTTGTCATCCTGTGACTGGGATAGAATGACCTGTTCTCACCCCCCAACCCTGGTGTTGATGTGTGAAGCCTTGTACTTGTGACGCAGCCCAGATGAGCCCGATGAACCCACAGGCCAGATTCTTAGTGGCTTCAATGCGCAGAATAAAAGTGTTCAGTAACCGCCCCCCCCTCCCCAAATACTTATTGTGTGAATTTTTAACGGCACCAGCAGGGCAAGGAGGCCTCATTTTTAGGGCAGAGCTAGAAAACAACAAACAGATAAACGAGGAAAAAAATAATCGGAAGTGTTTGAAAGCTTGCAAGAAGCTGGCCAGAGCGGCTGCAGCTCGGAGGGGAAACCGAGGCAGGCGAAGGGCTCTCAGCCCCGGGATCCTTTCCGCCCACGAAATGCACCAGTACCCTGGCCACTCGCCAGCCTGGAGTTCCTGCCTTGGTCAGGAGCGGCCCCTTTGGCTTCCCTGCTTTGGGTGAGCTTTTTCCCTCTGAGTCACTGGCCAGCGCGTGTGTTCGGGCCCGCCTGCCGAGCTGATTACAAGCTCCTCCACACGCCGGACAAATGGAGCTCCTCCTCTCCCAGAGAGCCCCCTATCGTCTGTCTATCATTAGGAAAACCACCAGGCGCGGGGCTCCCACCAGGGCGCTGCGAGGAGCGGCGCAGCCCCAGACCCCCTCCCCACAGAAGCCCAAGCCCTCCACTTCGATGAGCTCGCCCCATGCCACGATCAGCTTTTATCTCGCTTAAACTCGAGAAGCCTTTCTCTGTGTGGAGGCAGAGAATGGCTCATTAGATCTCCGGTGTCATTCTCACTGGGGCAGCTCTGTCTCTAAGAGCACAGATCTGGGGCTGAGAGAGACCTTGGAAACCAACTAGTCCAACTGGGCGCTCTACAGAGGAAGAAACAGGCACAGGAAGGCTGAGAGACAGAAAAAGTGAGCTTCCGCGGCAGCATTTGCACCCAGGTCCTCTGGTGACAGGGCCAGAGTCCTTTGAATTGCATCAGTCTACTTCCTGGTTTGGGGAGCACATGCTCAAGCTTGACACAGTCTCAGGTTCAGTCTTCTCCTTCACTGTAGCCTACACCAAACTTAGGCAAGGCGGAGGAGCTTGGTGGCTCATCAGTATAAGGGGGTAGGGAGGGATCATGGGAAGCCAACTGAGCAGGGACCATGGAGATCAGAATCACAGAACTTCTGACTCTCAGAAGGGACCCAAGCCATCCAATCCCACCCATGCCTGACTGTACACAGTGTGAGGTCATCCAGCCTCTAAAGGGATGGGAAAACCATGCCTTCCAAGGAAGCCCACTCCACATTTAGCCTCATCGGTCCCTTTATCTAGGGCTGGAAAAGACCTCAGGGCCTCAAAGTCCAGCCCTCTCACTTTACAGCTGAGAAAAATGAGCCAGGGGATAGGAAGTGATTTACCAGGATCACACAGCCTCTGACTCCAGAGTGTTCTTGGCCCTGCATGTGGCTCTGCTTGGAAGTTCTCGTTGCCTTGAGCCTGAATCTGCCTCTTGGCACCCTTCTCCCAGTGTTGCTGGTTTTGCCCAATGGGGTCTGAACAAGTCTAGATCTTCTCCAAATCCTGAAAGGCAGTCATGCATGACATCCCCTACCAGCTCTTCTTTTTCCAGGCTAAATATCCACAGGTTCTTCAGCCAGTTCTCAGATAACACGCCCACCACGCCCTTGACCATCCTGGCCATCCTTGTTTGGATGGTCACGAGAAAGGCTTCTCGAGTTTAAGCGAGATAAAGGCTGATCGTGGCATGGGGTGAGCTCATCGAAGTGGAGGGCTTGGGCTTCTGTGGGGAGGGGGTCTGGGGCTGCGCCGCTCCTCGCAGCGCCCTGGTGGGAGCCCCGCGCCTGATGGTTTTCCTAATGATAGACAGACGATCGGGGGCTCTCTGGGAGAGGAGGAGCTCCATTTGTCCGGCGTGTGGAGGAGCTTGTAATCAGCTCGGCAGGCGGGCCCGAACACACGCACTGGCCAGTGTGAGGGCCATGAGGCTTGACTAAAGTCACACAGATACTGCATGAAAGAGCCAGCACTAGAACCCAGGGCTCTGAATTCATAGTCTAGGGCTTTTTCCACAATGAAACATGGATTCTTACTTTTTGTTTGGTCATTTCGGTCATCTCTAACTCTTCATGGCCCCGTTGGGGTTTTCTTGGCAAAGATCCTGGAGGGGTTTGCCATTTCTTTCTCTGAATCATTTTACTGATGAGGGAACTGAGGCAAACAGTGAAGTGATTTGCCCAGCGTCACACAGCTAGTAAATATCTGGGACCAGATTTGAACTCAGAAAGATGAGTCTTCCTGACTCCATTCCTGGCACTCTATCCACTGTACCACCCAGCTGCCCTGATTCTTACTTGGGTCACCTCCAAAATCTGTGTGGATGGTTTGGGCATCTTCTTGTTTGCTTTTTGCTGGGGATGAGGAGAGATATTTAATCCAAGAACATTCCTCTAGTTCCTTGATAATCACAACCACAAATGTGACTTGGTTTGTCAATCTTTTGATTAACAATATAAGAGATGTAAGATCAAGAGTAGAGTCAGGCTCTAGCCAAAGGTCTTTGCCATTGAGGATGTTCTATGTGAAGTCCTTAGGAAGAGAGATTCCCTGTAGATGATGAAGTCCTCCATGTCCAATGACAGTTAGTACCTGCTGACCATGGACAAAACACAACCTTTTTGGACTTTGGTTTCTTAAGTGAGGGGACTAGACAAAACCAATGGTCTCCAAGGCAGGGGTCTGGGCCAGAAAATAACCAACTGGAGAGAGGAAAGATGCACCACATCCCACCCTTCCCATGATAGCCAATCACAGTGCTTGTCTCCAACACAACCACACCTACTTACTCTGTACCCATTCCTGCCCTGGAATCCTTCTATCTACTCCCTTCATTGCAGAAGCTTCCAACCTTTCCTCTTGTGACTCACATATTGGTCCTGCAGGAAGTTAGAAACTGTCACTGACCCACATACTCACAGCAGCAGCTTCACAAGTGCCACTGGTGAAATTATCCTGCACCCCCAACTAGAGTGCTTACTTGGGAAAACAATTACTGACATTGGTGGGCAATGAAAAATTAGAGGACTTCTGGACCAGATTAAAGTCTGAGGTCACTTCTTGCTCTAAATCTATGGTCCTATTATTATGGGTAGCATAATGTTGACTGCAAAAAGCCTTAGCATATTTGAATGGTGCCAAGATCCAAGTCCGAGCAAACAAGATTGGCCTAACAATCCACATGGGAAAGTCCAAGAGAACAACAAATTACAATTGCCCACCTTGTGAAATACAGTTGGCTAGGCAGTCCAGTGAGTGAGTGCATGGGTGCGAAGGTCTTGAACAAGCATACTTATGTACCATCAGCTAGTCCCCAAAAACGACAAAGAGGAGGCTGCCAGGCAGGATGAGATTTAGGAAAGAATACAAGGCTCTCCTCACCACAAAGGTCTGTGATTTTAATCTTAGCATTCTTCCAAGGAGACTGTCTGGTTGAGAATTGTGGAATGTCAGGAGGGCAAAAGACTCAAGATTGCAAGTGACCCACAGGCAGCAGAAAGAAGCAAGGGAGAAAGGAGTGCTGTGTTACCAGTGGTGATGCGCTTGTGAGAAATAGAATAAAGTATGTCATCAAGGACCAGAGAGGGAGAATGGTCATGTGCCAAGAGTGGGAGATGATGACCTAGGTGCCATTGGCATACATATTAAAATACCTAAAGGAAGATGTATATTATGTTTGGGCAAATTCCCTATGACAGACATGGACAAGAACTGCCCTGAATGAGAGGGTCTGGATGAGCTGCCTGGTGTACATCCTCAATGGCAAAGATCTTTGGCTAGAGCCTGACTCTACTCTTGATCTTACATCTCTTATATTGTTAATCAAAAGATTGACAAACCAAGTCATATTTGTGGTTGTGATTATCAAGGAACTAGAGGAATGTTCTTGGATTAAATATCTCTCCTCATCCCCAGCAAAAAGCAAACAAGAAAGAGCATGCTCTTTCCCCTAATACACCAGGAAGCTCATCCAGACCCTCTCATTCAGGGCAGTTCTTGTCCATGTCTGTCATAGGGAATTTGCCCAAACGTAATATACATCACCCTCCCCGCAGAAGACAGGAGTAAGAACAATAAGTGGAAGGAATTAAATAAGAGGCTTAAATTCCTTCCCAGGGAGGACTTTCCAAAGAGGAATGGGCTGCCTTGGGAGGGAACAGGTTCCCCATCTTTGGAGGTCTTCAAAAAAGGATAGATAATGATCTGCCTGCTATGTTGGAGGAGAGATTCTTCTGGGAATATAGGTCAGGTGTTAGACAGTTGCTGGGGTCTCTTTCAACTCTGACATTCTGTAATTCTGTGGATACCAACCCTTGGAATGAGGTGGGAAGCAATGCCCTCATGGAAACCTGAGCTAGCTCCTCTCTCCTTTGGCCAATCTCCCAACCAAAAACACTGCCTAAGGTTGGCTTGTCTCCATGTCATCCCATCAGGACCAACATCACAGCAGGCGTGTATCCTTGAATGGGAAATGAGAACCCGCCCTTACAAATCCCCCAAACTAGACAAACAAGACAATGAAACTTTGTCCGTGAATCTGGAGCTTAGGTAAGGAGATAACAGCAAAGGTGTGCTGAGGAAGAGCAGCTTTCCCTGCAGGCTCGTTAGCACATGTTTCTTCCTGACTCACTCTAATTATAATCTGGATGATAGACATACAAAACACACAGCAGCTGAAAAGGCATCTGTAATCAGGCTGCCACATCTCAGGAATGGAGCAAAGGAAGAGTCAGTGTGATCTGGCCTTCTCCTCCAGGTGAGGGGGAGGAACAGAGAGGATTTAAGATAACAGGCTGGAGAGTTTGAGGGAGACAAGAAAACACCCTCAGATGAGGAGGAAATGGTAAATGAGGAGAGCAAAGGAGAAATGGAGTGAAGGGTAGTTCCTGTCACTGCAGGAACAAAGAGGGTGGCCTTGAATGGACAAGGAGTTTGGTGGGGAGGGATATACATTCCGCAACGTTTTTCTTGGGGCTAGTACACAGAGCTATCCAAGCCAGTTAGCTCATGGTCTAGACTTGAGAGGAATGGAGGCTGGAAGGAGGAAAAAGGCTCAGAAAGAATTAGGTGTCATCTTGTACATTCACCAGAGTCCTTGGAGGTAACTGTTAAGGGCCAGGGCCCTTGAGACCATTTCTGTATCCACAGCTTCTAACCTAGAACTGTATCTGGTACAAAGTTAGGTATGTGCTGCCCCATCAGAATGGGAGCACTTAAGAGATGGCAAACGTGATGTATTCAGAGAAGCGTGGGAAGACTGCTCTCAACTGATGATGCAAAGTGAAGTAAGCAGAACCAGGAAAACCACATGCACACAGTGACTACAGAGATACAAAGGGAAAGTTGAAAAATAACAGACACCAAGCTTGGACCCAATGAAGTTATGTGAGAGCTGGGGGCCGTGGGTGTGGAACGCTGTACATAACATCAGGTTTTTCACTGTGTTTAGTGGTTTCGATATTTCTCCCCCCCGCCCCCCACCATTATTCTTTAAAAAACCCCAAGCTCCTTTGCTGTATGGGATGGTTCTCTGTGAGGCATGAGGGGAAGAATGTCGGCGTGGAAGTTATCAATAAAACTATTTTACAGAAGAAAGTTACACGTTGATTGTATCACATACTTGACAAGCAAGTTGGACAGAAGAGAGGTTCACATACTGTTCTGCCTCATATATGGAAATACTTATTTTGTTCAGTGTTTAAATTCAGAATTAAAAAAATCCACTAAAAATAATGTGAGCCCCTCAAGGGCAGGGGCCATTATATCCCCTGACCCCCATAGCACCATGCCAAGCACATGATGTTTGCTGATTGACTTACTGGCCACACAATGGAAATGTAGGAAAGACTTAGGATGAAAGCATAGTGGCCAAAACTGCAAAATGCTGGTGTGTAGAGGGATGTCGGGAGTCTGTCTCCCAAGGCAGTGTTGGGCAGCAGAAAGAACCCAGGACTCAGCATCATGGGAGATTTGGGTTCAAATCCTACCTGTGTAAATTAGAGATGACAAAAATGTGTGCCTGGCTGGCATGTTGTGAGGAATGTCATCTACAATCCCTTGAATGCTCCTACACTCAGTTCAGTTCAGTAGGTCCCTGCCATCTACCAAACACTGTGTTAAGCCCTTAGGGATAAAGACAATGATGAAACACTGCCTGCCCTCAAGTAGCTCACACTTCACAGTGGCACATCACTGGGAGTTATTGACTCTTCAGCTCCAGTTTCTTCATCAGGAAAGTGGGTATATGACTATTTCTACCATTTACCGCAAGGAATTGTAAAGTATAGACTAGAGAAATGGGGATTCCTCTTCTCACTCAGGGAGCCACCCACTTCACTAGGCATAGGGCCACAGGCTGCACAGCTTGTGAAGTACAACCAGGAGGTAAAATGTGGTGGACTGGACCAAAGGATTCGTCCTTATGGATCTTCACTTTAGAGCAGGATGGAGCTTCCCAAGCCATCCTGTCCAACCTCCTGTTTCACAGATGAGGACACTCAGGGAGCAGGTTGAGAAATGGGATCGTGTCCAGGTCCTCCCAGCCCCAAGCACCAAGCAACCACTCCCAATGACCACATGCCTCTCAAACCAAAATGCCCCAAGTCAACTTGCTTTGCTAGAATGAAAGCCCATTGAATTGCCTTCCAATTCTTTTCTGATCCCTCCCTATCTGTTCCCTTCCTTGAGAGTTGAAGGTGGGCTGGTTTCTAGCTGTGGGTGTGCAGCTCATACTCTGGCCTTACAGTGTTGGCAACTGGCTTTAAATCTTTGTGAAAATTAGTTTGGAAAAACAGAATAAAAGATGAGAGGATTTTGAAGTCTGACAGCTAGAAAGACCTTTGAGATAACCAAGGCTACACTCCTTCCCTCCTCTCCACTCTGCCTCCCCACCCCCAGTGTGAGAGCACCCTATAGCATCCCTGATATTGCTGCCAGTGAACAATGGACTAGCCTTACAGCCACAAAGGCCTGGCTTCAAATCCTACCTCCATCACACACTAGCTGTGTGATCTTGTTTGCCCAGCAACTCTCCATGACTAAGAAGTTACAAAAAAGTTGGCAATCTGCATTGATAGAGGGAATTCCCACACTAAGAGTTCTCTACACTTCCCAACACAATAAAACCAAAAACTCCTGCCAGGAACAGTCTAGCCCAATGGTTCTCAACCTTCCTAATGCTGCGACCCTTTAATACAGTTCTTCATGTTGTGATGACTCTCAACCATAAAATTATTTTCTTTGCTACTTCGTAACTGTAATTTTGCTACTGTTATGAATCATAATGTAAATATCTGATATGCAGGATGCATTTTCATTGCTACAAATTGAACATAACCCACAGGTTGAGAACCACTCTAGTCTCTTTGGACACTTCCAGGAATGGGCAACCCACCAATCCCATGGACATCCTCTCCATCTCCAGAGTGCTCTAACTATTGGGAAGCTGCTATAGAGGCAGAACCACACCCTCCCCACTACACCTATTTTTTGATCCCACTTTCACCCTTCAAGGTACACAGAACAATGACACAAGAGACCCTGGCTATGTGACAATGGCCAGTGGGTTCCCCTTCTTTCCCCCCACCAGGTCCTCTCTCTTTTCCATCTAAACATCACCCCTCCTTGAGCACTCCTGCCCATGACATGGTTTCCAGATTCTTTACCATCACGGTCACTCTCTCTAGGCAGATTCCTATTTGTTACAGTCCCTCTGAGAATGGAGAAACAATATGGTGCCATGCATAACATGGTGGTCTTGGAGCCAAGAGACCGGAGTTCAAGAGCTGGCTCTGATACTTCTTAGCTGTGGGACCACAAACATGAATTCTCTGAGATGCTGCAGCTCAGTACAGTGGAGAGAATACAGAGAGAACATTGGCCTTGAGTCAGAGAACTTGGGTTCCAATCCTGGTTCTATTACTCTGGGAAAGTCACTGGCTATCTCAAGGCATCAGCTTCTGCATCTGGAAAATGAGAAGGGGATGGTCTAGAGACCTCTGGGGAACCTTCCCATTGGAGATCTGGGCTCCTGCATCCCAACTAGCAATCAGTAGTGGAATGGGCCGGCTTGAGGACAACCTGGAATCTGTCAGACACAGAGCCCCTAGGGGAACAGGTGATCGGGGTGAGTTTCAGGAGTAAAGGATTCCAGAGGCCCACTATGGAGGGCAGCCCCTTCAAGAAGGTCAAGAGAGGATGCTCCTCCTGACCTCACATGGTCAGAGCTAAGGTCTATCTGGGTACAGGTGGTCTGGAGCAGTGGCTTGGCATAGGGCTTCCCACAGAAGGACTGGAACCCTTGTCCCTGGAAGGACTTTGGCAGGAAGTCCAGACAATACTATAGACCTGGGGCAAGAAACTAAATCAGGGACTCTGGGATGGGGGAAAAGATAGAGATATAGTCATTGGGTGTCACTTTTGTCATAGGAACAAAGCAAAATCCCAGTAGCTACCACTGGCTGGAGAGAAACCAGCAGTGGACTGATGGTGGCAAGAGACTCCATTCTTCAGGGTAGCATAGCTTAGCCGGCAGGTGGGCACGAAGCATCCAACTTGGGCAATTGGAGAGATGTGCCCCCTGGGACCCAGGGCAACCCTAGAGCTGCAATGGTCACATGGCCTCGCCGGCCTAAATTCATGGATCTTTGGGAGAATTTGTACACCAGCAAACAATGGTTCCCAGTAGGAGGAAGAGGAACACAGAGGAGCAAAGGTTTGTCCCATGTGCCTCCTTTCAAATGGAAAAAATAAGAATGAATAAATGAAAAAATGACTAATGACTTAGCTGTGTGCCAAACACCGAGCTCTGGGTGGCTGTGGTGTGTCCTTCACACTGCAAGAGGACCCATAGCAACGCAATGTGGGGGATGGCCACTGGGGACACAAATGGAAAAGAGCTTACCAGGCAACCAGGGAAAGGACATGTGAGCATAGCAGAGAATAAATGAGATGCACACCGAGTATTTTGGGCACTCCCGGGAGCTCATTTTTCAAAGGCAAATATCCCTTTGGGGATTTGTTCTGCACCCTTTGGATTCAGTCAGAAGGCTGCACTTGAGGATCTAAAGGGCCACATGTGGCCTCAAGGCCGCAGGCTTCTGGGCCAGCCTAAGGATGCCCAGGAGGCCATCAGCCAATCAGCAAGCTGGGGATACAAAGACCACAGCTACCAACCTCTGGCCTCACAGAGGGAATCAGCAGCTGTGTAGAGTGGGGTGTGCCCGTGTTATGTCCAAGAGCACATGGGCGCTCGCGGGAGCTCACTTTTCAAAGGCAAATGCCATTTTTCTGTTTTGTTTTTTAAGTTAACCAAATATGACAATCTAAGGAGATCGGGCTTGGGAAGAAGAGCTGGAACAGGATAAGTGGGCTATGAAATATTAGAATCTGGTGAACGATTCGGCCCTTCCTCGGGTTCTCTGCCCCCACACCACACCTCCAGGGGCCATGCGTCCTCCTGGAGCCCAGTGGGAGGGTTAATGCCAGAGAAGAAGGAAGGAGCCAAGAGGAGGAAGACAAATGGGGCGTGCACTTTTTAATCTTCAGCAGAGATGAGGGGGAGGGAGTAGGAAGGAATGTGCAGATGTTTATAGACTTTCTGGGGTTTTTAGGAGATGAGCAGTAAGAGGAACCAACAAATGCAATTTAAAAAATCTTAGTGCCATATACCAGAAAGAGCATCAAGTATGGAGTCTAAAGATATGGGTTTGAACGCTAACTCTGAAACGAGCCCCGTAATTTGGAGCAGCTTATTCACTGTCTCATCTGCAAAGGAGTGAGGCTGTAAAAGCTGATTTTCAATGTCTCTTCTAGAGTCTGGGATGTACAAAGTGACACACACTAGATTCTGTCATATACAAAGGTGCTAAGCACAGGTTAGGGCAAGATGATGCAAAACAGTCATTTTAAATTTCAGATTTAATCTCTATCAATTTTCTGTTATTCATTCAACACCTGATGGAGTCTTTCAAAGCTGACTTTTCACAGAATCCTAGAAAGTTGGTTTAGTCAACACTCACCCTAAGTGGGAATCCTTCCCATGCTATTCCTAGTACACAGTCACCCAGCCTGTGAACACTTCCAGTGAATGGGGAGCTTGCTACCTTAAGAGGTAGCTCATTCTACTTGGGGGGAGCTCTTACTGCTGGCAAGCCCTCCTGGGAATCTGGCCCCAAACAGCATTCCTCCTCTGCTACAGGTTCTACCCTCTGGAGCTACAGAATGTTCTTTTACTACATGACAGCCTGCCCAGTGTCTGAAGATAGTCATTTGTTTATTCATTCATTTATTCAACAGATTTTACTAAGAGGGCCCTACTATGGGCCAGACACAGTCTTAGGTACTAAGGGTACAAAGATTACCCTCATCCCTCCCCCCCCAAAAAAAGAATGGCACTGTGTATAGAGAAGTGGTCCTGGAGTCAGGAAGATCTGAATTTCAGTCCTGTTTCAGACAATTATTGTGTACCTGGGCATACTGAACCTGTGTTTGCCTCAGTGTCCTCAACTATGAAAGGGAATAATAATATTATATTAATATATACATAATATATAATATTATAATAATAATATTATAGATATAATATGTAATAACTATCAGGGTTTTTGTGAAGATCAAAGGAGATGTATGCAAGGCATTTAGCATAGCACCTTGGCATGTAGTAGGTCCTTGAAAATGCTTGTTTCATTCTTTCCTTTCTCCTCTCTTCCCTCGCCCTCTCTTTTTTCTTCCCTTTCTCCTTCCCCCTCTCTTGTTTTCTTCATCCCTCCATCTCTCCCTCCCTTCCTCCTTCCTCCCTTCCTTCTCTCCCTCCTTCCACCTTCCTTCCTTCCTTCCTTCCTCCCTCCCTTCCTTCCTCCCTCCCTTCCTTCCTTCCTTCCTCCCTCCCTTCCTTACTCCCCTCCTTCCTTCCTTCCCTTCCTTCCTTCCTTCTTTTCTTCCTCCCCTCCTTCCTTCTTTCCTTCCTTCCTTCCCTTCCTTTCTTCCTTCCTTCCTTCTTTCATTCCTTCCTTCCATCCTTTCATCCTTCCTCCCCTCCTCCCTCCCTTCCTCCCTCCCTTCCTTCCTTCCTTCCTTCCTTCTTTCCTTCCTCCCTTCCTTCCTTTCTTCCTT
>CM053582.1:572071337-572101542 GCA_028627135.1 Pseudochirops cupreus
TTTCTTTCCTTCCTTCCTTCCATCCCCTTCATCTTTCCCTCCTTCTAGGAGTTTGTATTGGGAGTAGCATACACACAGAAAAGTGAATATAGTTACATACAAAGCCAATCCAAAAGGAACAGGCAGCTCTCTATGTGATAAACATGGCTCACATGGGCTCACGTACTCTCCAACTCATCCTCAGATGCTGCTTTAAAACCCTTCACTACCAAAGCATTTGGCCCATGGACGTGCCCTGTTTATCGATGCCCCTCATCAGCTGTGGCAGTCAGACGTGGACCCAGTTCTCCAGGGCACAGCCCAGGGAAACTAAGGCCTCGTTTCATTGGGCCCTGCATCTGGCCCCAAGAGCTCAGGTGGCATTACCCTTTCTTTGACAAGCAAGTCACACGCTGTTGGCTGATATTGAGCTTGCAGTCACCCAGAACCCCAGATCTTTGTCATATTAGCTGCTAACGCACGTCTTGTCATCATGCACTGTAATTCTTGGGTGAGTACCAGAAGTTTGCAGGGTTTAATCAAAATCCCCATCGAAGACTGTTATTCCTCCCAAGGGATGTACCAGAAATAACAATAATGGCATCAGTTAGCTGAGGGACATGAGCAAGAGACCATGAAGTGGGCACTGCCAGGGCAGGTAGTCAAGAATCCAACGCCATGTTCAAGAGAGAATCTTTCACTTACAGTAGAATGCTCAACCGCAGAGAGGATAAGATTTGCTGGCTCATGGCGCATTGGTCATACCAGCTCAAGGACCAAACCAGATCTCTCAATGCAATCCAACAATTATGACTTATGCACCTATCACGTGCCAAGGATTTTACTGAGTGTTGGGGCTACCATGACAAAATGAGATGTCATCCCTATCTTCTAGTCCTTTGTTTTTACACATGTGGAACTGATCATTTTTACCCTCAAACTAAGACTCCATGGATCTCTGCACTTTCACCTCCCCTCAGCTGACCTAGCATTTTAGTTCTTCAAGGTGATTTGAGCTATGCTTCTGCCATCTCTTAGCTGTCCTGCCAACTCTGTGTCATGTGCAGATCAGTTAAGCATCCTTTTGTTGTGACATGTTACTCAGGTCTTCCTTCTAGGTTTATATGAATCCATCAACAATCCTCCTTCAAGGTTCTATCCTGACTGGGTGCCAGTTCAGAAAAGTGTTTTCCAAAAATATTGTCCTATGTCCCCCTCTCCCATAGGGCTAGAATACATGCACACAATAATAACACACCATTTGTTCTTTCTTTCCTTGATGCTTCCCCAAATATTCTACATAATCCTTTACCCACGCTGTCTCCCCTCCACCAGGTTCATACTTTTCCATCCAGGCATCCACCTTGCACAGCAATGTTTCTCCCATACACAAAAAAGTGATGAATTAAAAAAAAAGTTATGCTTTGCCCCTCCCTCTGTATGTATTCCAGCCATGAGTTTCACCCACCATTGATGCTTGGCCATGTCTTTGAGACTATAATTATATCAAGTGTTCAAGTCCCTTTCTTTGTTCTTCATACTGTGTGCCTTTGCATAGAGGTATCTGGGTCTGAAATTACTCCTTGCCCATTTCCCTGTTAATTTCCCCTGAGAATGTCTGATATTCCCTCAACTATCACTGTTCTCATGTTGCAGTCATCATCCTCCATGATACCTGGTTTTATCTATTTATTTTCCTCCCACCCTCAGAAATCTACTTTAGGCTCTCTGGGATGAGGTATGGAAGTCTCCGGCCCATGAGAGGCACCTGGAAACAGAGCAAGCTAACTCAGAATGGGGTACATTCCTCACCACTGGCAGTCTTTAAGCAAAGCCTGGCTGGCCCCTTGACTGTAACAGCATGGAGGGGTTCCCTGGTCTTGGGGCTTCTTTTGGTTGGACTGGACAACTTTCTGCTCTGAGATTCTCTCATCAGAGTGATTGGAGTTGCTATCCACAAAGGAGAGGTGGGTGCTATTGCCAACAGAGACCGTGGGATCTTGAAGGAACAGTTATGATCGAACAATAATACCAGTTTACAAGGTTGTTTGGTCTTCCCTTTGCTTTGTACCTCTACACACTGGAATCTCTGCCATCTCTGAAGGGAACCCATGAGGTATTTTCATCTTTCTCTTTGCACCTGGTAGATCTCTGCCTACTCCCCTCAGTTACTTCACAAAGCACAGACAGAAATGAAGCCTACATGCTGAAACCCAGGAGTTCTTGAACTTCTCACACTCCCATTAAGCGCAATCCTTGGGATCACTGGCTACCCGTTGTTCTTCTTTCTAGAAGTTCTGGTTGACTGCCTCCAGCTCATCCATCATGAATATAGCTGGCAGGAAGACATTGAAACTTGTGCACGAGTCTTCTCCACCTTGTAACAGGTCATCAGCTTTTACAGGAATTACCTAGGCAGCTGAGTCCTGTTCCAGAACGAAGCCTCTCTGCAGATCTGTGATTGGGAAGTAGTCCCCGTTGTTGCTGCTGAGTGACTCCAGCCATTATATCTGACTCTACACAACCCATGGACTTTGCCAAGGGATTTCTTGGCAAAGATACTGTACCAACTCGCTGTTTCTTTCTCCAACATGCCCACATTTTACAGATAAAGAACTGAGGCAAATGGGGGGCAAGTGAATTGCCCAGGGTCACACAGCTAGTAAATGTTTAAGGCTGGATTTGAACTCAGATTTTCTCAACTCAGAGTTCTGTGCTCTACCACTGCATCACCTAGCTACCTCTTTTGAAAGCAGAATAAACTGTTTTTAGGGCAATGTTTGCTTTTTAAAAATCTAGACTAGGGGATCCCCAACTCCCTGTTTAATGGCCACTAGTGGTGAGGATTGCACCACCTCCTGAGCCAGCCTGAGGGGTAGTAGACTTTCAATCCAGATCTATAGAACACAACTGTGCCAATTACATGGGAATTTCCAGCAGGGAGGAGGACTGGACTTGCCATCCTTTCAAACACAACTCAAGCCATCCCTTCCATGAAGTCTTCCTTGATCACCCTCCTCCATAATGACCTTTGCCCTCAGATCAAAAAATGGTGCCATATTGTGCAGGAATGAGGTAGCTCTGGATCAGAGAACCCAGGTTCAAGATCCTAACTGCTGCTTTCTACCATGCCGATCTTGAGTGAATCATTTAAAAGATTTGGGCTTCATTTTCCTTATTTCTCAACTGTGGGGATTGGACTAGATGATCTGGAAGGGATGTAGCGTGGAAATAAAAGCTCTGGAGTCCAAGGACCTGGGTTCAAATACCACCTCAGGCACCTACTACATGTATGACTTTGGCTAAGTCACTTCCTTTCCTTGGGCTTCAGTTTCCTCACCTGTAAAAAAGATCACCACATATATGATTGTAATGGAATATTATCATGTTATAGGAAATGACAAGCAGGATGATTTCAGCAAAACCTGGAAAGACTTACATGAACTGATGCAAAATGAAGTGGACAGAACCAGGAAAATGTTGTACATGGTAACAGAAATACTGTATGGTGAACAACTGTGAATGACTTTGCTATTCTCAGCAATACAATGATCCAAGACAGTCTCAAAGGACGAGCGATGAAGCCCACTGTCAGCCTCCAGAGAAAGAGCTGATACTGACTGAACACAGACTGAAGTGGGTGAGTTTTCACTTTCATTCATTTTTCTTTTATTTCATTCTTCTTGTACAAAATGACTAATATGGGAATGTTTTATGGAATATGACTAATATGGAAGTGAACATGCATAATCTGTATCTGATTTGGAGGGGAGAGGGGAAAGGAGGGAGGGATAGAATTTAGAACTCAAAACTTTAAATGAAAATGTTTAAAAATTGTGTTAACACGTAATTGGGGGAAAAATAAAATATGTTAAAAAAGACGATCTCAGGGTCCAGCTGTAGATCTAAGAGCCTAGAATACTTGTCATGTGATATTACTGATGCTTGTGTTCTATCCCCCCACTAGCCTGGACGTTCCACAAAAGCAGGAGCCACATCTTGGTTGAACAATATCTAGTCTAGCAGAGTTCTTTGTCCACAAAGGGCACTTTAGGAAATAGAATAAATTCCATTTAAGAGGCGCCTATTATGCCCCTGCTATGCAGACTATGGCAGGCACTGGGAGAGATTCAAAGACAAAAATGAAATATCCCTTGCCCTCAATGAGCTTACATTCGACTGAATGAAAGAAAACAATCTTGCTTCGAAGTTCCTGGAATCCTCTGGGAAGGAGCCTGGCGGCAGCAGCAGCAACAGCAGTAGTGAAGAAAATGAAGCTTAGTAACTCCTCGTTGGCTGACAGGAACTTCACAAGTCTTGGGCAGAACTCCCCTGTCTGAGCTTCAGACCCCTGCCTGCTGATGTCAAAGCTGAGGTAGCTGGGGGTGCAGTGGGAGTAGAAGGCTGGGCTTGGAGGCAAGAAGACTAGAGTTTACATCCTTCCTCAAACTATTCATCGCTGTGTGACCCTGGGAAAGTCACCCCCTCCCGGAGGCTCAGCTTTCCCTTTTGTACAATGAGTGGATCCGACTTAATGGATTCTAAGGGCCGTTCCACCTTCTTATCTATGATCCTATATTTAATACTGCCAGGGACAAGCTAGGTGCTGCTCAGTATGAACTGGTTCTTTATCCTTCCCCTAAAAAAATGCCTAGAGACCTGTGCTCAGGAAGGAAGAAAGATATTTAGCTTCTTTTAGCCCTTTAAGGCTTGCAAAGCACTTATCTGACATCAGTCTGTAGATTAGCCCCATTTTACACATGGGGAGACTGAGGAATGGTAAAGAGATTCTTTCAGTGTTAGAGGATAGGAACAGAATCTGACATTCAAACTCAGGTTTCCTGCTGTTGTGTTCTAATGCCTGACATTTCATATTACTCCTCTGACCCCAAACAAGGAGTACTTGGGTTTTTTACGGTCCAGATTGTTCCAAAGTCCATGGCAGACTTCTATAAAAATCCCAAGGAGCAGCATCAAAAATGACCGAGGAAAATACCAAGCAGAGTTCGAAAGCAAACCCACCAAACCCAAACCCTCCAAGACCCCGAAAGCACCCTGGGGCATAAGCCGTCTTTGCGCGACCCCACCAAGCACCTTCCAAATGGGACGTAGAAGGAGGAAAAGCTCAGCCCCAAGGCCCTGTGGACAGCAAAGCCAAGGAGCTGGGAGGGCAGGACCTTTCACTTTGCTTCCCCATCAGTGTGTTACTGGTGCCCTTTCACTGGTTAACCTTCCCCTCATCTTCTCCAGTGGCTTTTAGATCCTCAATCTCTGTCCTGAGAACTTGAGAAGCATTTTTATTTCTCAGACACAGATTCTCTCTCCTGGGTAGAAGGAACTCCTACCACCTGTGAAGTTTTACAATCCCCAAAACACAGAATTTGGGGGATTGGAAGGAATGGCAGAGGAAGCCGAGTAATAGAATCATTGACTGCTAAGGCTGGACCTCAGAGATCACCTCATCAGACCCCCTTGATTGGCCTAGCCAATATCGTGCTGGACTCACGGTCAGGAAGACCATGGTTCAAATTCTATCTCTGCCCCTTACTTGCTGTATAACCATGGGCAAATCACTTGGGGAAGCCTTGGCTGGAAAATAGGGACAAGGAAAGGGCTAAAAGAGGGTGTGTGTATGTATGATCTTTAACCATAGGAGTGTAAGGATGACCTTAGAACTGATCTCCCCCAGCTGATAGTATAGCTACCTACCTTGTGTTTTTTATGAATATGCACATACAGCCCCTCATAGATTTAACTGTAGAGGGGACCTCTGAAGCCAATAAAACCAATCCCCTCATTTTACAGGATAAGGGAATTAACCCAGAGAGGGGAGAGATTTTCCCAAGATCCCCCAGATGGAAGGTCAGAGCTGGGAACTGAACCCAGGCCCTCTAACTCTGGAATCCTTAATCTTTCCCCAACTGTCAGCTCCCAGAAGGCAGGGCCCATTTTACTTTGTCTTTGCATCCCTGGCCCCATCAGTTCCATGGGGTACATTCATGAAGCCTTTACACCACAAGGAGTGATGCAAGCTGAATGTAACTCATGCCAAGCTAGCTCCTAAACAGGCCAAGAAACCCCGACCGACGGATGGATTATGAAATATTTAGCATGTTGATGGAAGGCATATTGCCAGCTGAAGCAACAAGCGCCCTTGGCTGGTTGCCCAGAAGCTGTGAGCAAAATTAACTCCGAAATTCGTTAAACCTTTGTGACCCAGGTCTGCCCTGGGCAAAGACTGGGGTCTTCCTGGAGTCACTGGGCAGGAAAGGGGTGCAGCCCTCCTCGGCACAGCATTTGTGCCTCCAGTGGGCTAGGCATTCCCCCAACCCTTTGGAAGCAGCTAACTTGGGAGGAAGGTGGGCAGCTGTGAGCAGCTGCTTGGTTTCCGCAGCTAAGGAGGGCTGAGATTTTCAAAGGTCAGGGAAGATAAGTACAAGCCTGAGGGTGCACTCCACATGTGGGGATACACAGCACAATCCTTTGTTATAGGAGGGATTATAGAAAGACCCCATGGTCCAGCCATCTCTTACCAAGAGAGGGAGGCAAGATGGTAGAAACATGAGAACAGTCATATCTAGTGAGCAGTGTGGGAGAGGAAGGCTGCCGTAAATCACACTTCCATGGCTGTGTTGTTAATAATAATTCACACGTTTACACTGATTACCAGCCATAATCTCATTTGAGCATCACAAGAATGGGGGAAGGGGGGATTTCTATGATTAGCTCCATTTTAGAAAAAAGGAAACCGAGGTCCTGAGCTTTTGTGTCTTGCCCAGGTCACACAACTAGCAAGTGTCAGAAGCAGGATCTGAACCCAGGTCTCCCTGGCCCTAAGTCCAGCATCTCACCCACTCAGCTAAACTGCTTCCAGAGGAGATCCACTAGCATTCCTTCTGAGTCTCCTCCCAGAAGGAATTCATGAGCACTTATTAAACACCAATTAAGTACCAGGCTCAGCGTGCTGGGTGCTAGCCGTCAGAAGGAGGAAATGAAACAGGCTCTTTCCTCAGGGAGCTTGCATTCTAGCTGGGGGAGACAACCCAGCAATGAGAGCTAAACCTCAGGGTAGATGGAAAGACCCTGACCAGCTAGGAGTGAGATGGCGGGGCTGCTAGGGCCCCCTGCTGGGCCACCCAGACCCCACCTAGCCCAGGCAGGAAGAGCGCTGTTCCCTCGGCTTGGGTGACCTGGGAGTGCCCAACTATAAGGACCTTGCCATCCGCCTGGCTGCTGCGCCTTCGGGACCCAGACGCTGTCATCGGATCTGACAAGGCATCCATCCTAAGGAGCGCTTTCACGTCTGCACACCTGTCCTCGTAAGTGCTTGTTACAAAGTTGTTGTTGTCATTGGTATGGATCTATTGTCGATAGTGTACTAGATAGCTGGGCTCGGAGCTCGGGGTTCAGGTCCCGCTCTGACAGACACAAGCTGTTTCATTTGTTGTTTCTCTAGGCAACCCATTGAAGCTACAGAGAAGGTGCCCATCTGCACTGACCCAACTGGGAGCTCCTTATACCAGTGAGAGGGCAAGGAGATCAAACAAGTAGGTAGTGGCACTCTAGGCACGATGAACAGCTCTATGCAAAGGCATACCGTCCCTGAGGAAAAGGAAGAGGATCATGTAGGTCAGAGTGTAATATCGCAAGAGGGTGCAATTAGCCAAAATAGAAGGCTGAGTTCAGAATGCAGAGGGCTTTAAATGGTAAACAGGACTGGGTATTTTATCCTAAAGCCAACAGGGAACCCCAGAAGTCACTTCTTAAACAGGCACAGTCCCCATGGGTCAGAGAGGGGAGAGGCTGCGTTAAGGAGGCAGCTGTGTGACAGAGAAGGGGCTAGATGTGTGCCCTCTTCTCAACAGAGGCTCAGACCCTGGCTGCCTCTCACCTGGCCACTCCATCTACTGTGCTGGCCTCCCAGGATCCTAGGAGTCCGCTGCATCCTTCCAAATGCCATAAGGAAGATGCTTACAGCATTTCAAGTGTAACTTGGCACTTTAAAAAAGTAACCAAATGTCAGTAATGAGAGTCATCACACGCACACACACACATACACACACACAGAGACACACACACACACACACATACACACATACACACACACACGCACAGAGGCACACACACACATACACACACACGCGTGCAGAGGCACACACACACGCGTGCAGAGGCACACACACACAGACACACACACAGACACACACGCACAGAGGCACACACACATACACATACACACACACATACACACGCACAGAGGCACACACACATACACACACACATACACACATACACACACACGCACAGAGGCACACACACACACATACACACACATGCGTGCAGAGGCACACACACACGCGTGCAGAGGCACACACACAGACACACACACATACACACACGCACAGAGGCGCGCACACATACACACACACCACACATACACACACACATACACACGCACAGAGGCACACACACATACACACACATACACACACACCACACATACACACACACATACACACACGCACAGAGGCACACACACACACATACACACACGTACAGAGGCACACACACATACACACACACATACACACACACCACACATACACACACACAGACATACGCACATACACACACGCACGGAGGCACACACACAGACACATACACACGCACAGAGGCACACACACACATACACACACACATACACACACGCACATACACACACACATACACACACGCACAGAGGCACACACATATACACCATACACATACACACATGCACAGAGGCGCACACACACATACCATATACATACACGCACAGACACATACACACCACACACACACACACACACACACACAGACACACACAGACACACACACACATACACACTCCTCCAAAGCACAGGACTTCTCTGCACTACCCTACCCTAACACAGCGGCGTGGCGTGCATCTGTCTTGTTCGCACACTTGTGAGAAAGATGATTGCGAGCCGAGCATGCAGAGGGAAATAGAGAAGGCAGATGTTTGTTTCAGTGACTTTAATGCCAATAAAGAGTGTTTATTGAGGGCTGACTCCACGCGAGGCCCTGCGCTAAGCGCTAGAGGCAGGATCACAAGCCAAACAGAGGAAATCCCCTGCCCCCCAGAACTTACACTCTAGTAGGGGGGGCAACACGTGAAAGGAAGCTGGTGAGGAATGGCGGCCTTGGCTGGGCCGAGGGGACCCACCAGGAGGCGTGCTGTCAAAGCTAGAGAGGCAGAAGCCCAGGCAGCAGGTTTCCCTGAATCCCTCTCTTTCGTCATTAATGTCACAATATTATTCCATGAAATCCACCATAATGTATTCAGCCACTCCTCAGTTCATGGGCATCCACTTTGTTTCCTATTCTGCTATACCAAATGCTGCTAGAAATAGTTTTGTAATATGGATCCCTCCCTTCTTTTTACATTTTAAAAATTAAATTTCATCTTATTTTCAAATGTGGATATTCTACCTTCTTTCTGTCCTGCCTTCCCTCCCTCCTTCCTCCTTACCCCTACACTGAGAAAGAAAGAAAAAATAAACCCCTGTTACAAACAGGTATAGTCAAACAAAGCCAATCTATGCCTTGGCCAGGATCCAAAGAAATGCCTCACTCTGAGCGCAGCAGCTTTATCAGGAAGAGGATGGCAGAGTCCTCTGAACATTGTCACTGGCCATGGTGTGGATCAACGTTCTCAAGTCTTTCAAAGCTGTTTGTCTTTATGATGTTCTTGTTGTCTGAACTGTTCTGGTTCTGCTTACTTCACTTTGCATCAGTTCATGCAAGTCTTCCCAGGTTTCTCTGAAACGATCCCTTTCATCATTTCTTACAGCACAACACTATGCCATCACATTCATATGCCGTAACTTGTTCAGTCACTCCCCAGTCAATGAGCAGCCCCTTTTTCCAATTCTTTGCCCCCGTAAAAGAGCTACATATGGGCCCTTTTCCTCTTTTCTTTGATCTCTTTGGGGAATAGACCTCCCAACAGTATTACTGGGTCAAAGGTTCTGCCCAGTTTAATAGTTTTTTGGGTGTATTTCCAAATGGCTTTCCAGAATGGCTGTGTTGGTTGACGGCTTCACCATGAGTACAATGAAGTACTTGTTTTCACACAGCCCAGCCTGTATTTGTCATTTCCTTTTTTCATCGTCTTAGAATCTCTAAGGGGTGGCCTTTTAACTGAGTCCAAGTTTTCTAGAACAAGTAGATTCAGTTGAAGGGCCAGATTCAGACTAGAGGGCCACATATGGCCTCGGGGTCACAGGTTCCACACCCCTGGCTTAGACCCTCTGATGGGTGTGAGGTGGAACGCCAGAATTGTTTTAATTTAGATTTTTCTACTTATTAGCAATTTAGAGTTTTTTTCTTGTGGCCTTTGATAGCTTGGCTTTCTTCCCCAGAAAACTGTCTCTTCATGTCTTTTGACCATTTATCATCTGCCTTCTCCTCTTTTAGCTGTTTAACTGAGCTCATGCAAATGAGGGGCCGTGATTTGTTAATGAAGATGTCCCTGAACGATGTTTCCTTCTCCCATCCCCCAGGGCTCTATCTGCTATATTACAAGCAAATAGGGAGACATTCTTTATCCTCAAAGAGTTTACCATCTAGTAGGGAAAGACAAGACCTGTTCTATAATTCACACCCTCCCCAGAAATGGCAGGAAGCAGAGCCATACTGTGGCTGTGTGTGTCTGCTCAGCGGGAAAAGGCTAGACCAACTATGGGCCCATCAGTTATCCATCGACAGAATCAAGAGAATGATCTGCACAGTGACCACAACAAAACTCTGGTTGGTGTTAGAAGCCACTGTCAAAGTTAAAAGACCCCTTCTCCTTTCTGTTCTTAATCAGAAATTTAACTTTTTGGGGGGTGGGGAGGAAGGAGGAGGAAATGTGTTTGGAGTTTTATTTGGGGAGTATCTATTGTGTCAAAATAAAATTATCACCTTGTTTTTAGGCCTGGGAATTGTTTACATACATTCCACTTTATCTATAGCTAGGGCATCTGCTGGTCCGTGGAAAGAGGAACCTCAGTAATGGCTTCTTTCCTGAGTGCCATCATTGTGACACCACCTTACAACCAGTAGATTAAGTAAAGGAAAGTGGGACGAGCTACCAGGTCCTTAGATGTAACTCACAATAGCTTCCCATTCCACAGCACCTTAAAGTTCACAACACAGTCCTTTCACCATGACCCTGTGAAGCAGACAGTGTGTTATTAGCCCCATCTTATAGGAAAGAAAACAGGCTCAGACTTACCCCATGGTCATTCGCTAAACAGCGAAGCCAGGATTCAAACCAGAATCTCAATTGCATCATAAATTAGCTACGAATGCTTCAGATCAAGCAGGTTGCTGCTGTCTGACCATGCGGAGTAGGAGGGTCAGTGAATGAAACCTAAAACCCATCATCATTCAGTGTCTCTAGCTAAGGCTCAAGCTGACTCATTTATTTTCACTACTCATCACACTGTTTAAAATCAGCTAATTAAACTCCATCCAACTCCCATTTGGGGCAATCTGCCTCACACAGCAATGTGGATGCCTGTCTCTCCTTGAATGGCCTGGTACACCTTGGGAGTCACCCAATCCTTAGTCAGGGAGAGAAATCATCTTCCACAGAGGATGATTTGAGCCAATTTCATATTTTAATCCACCATAACACCAGGACAAAATTAGACAGTATTGGTGGAGGCTGCAAGGCTTCCATATATACCCAGAGCTGATGAAGGGCAGGGTGGGCTGAGCCTCTGGCCAGGCAGGAGGAAATCGGCCCATAATGGCAGCAACAACATCTTTCTCATCTGTCCACCTTCTTTCCCCTCCTCCAGATGCTTTCCTAGTGCAAACCCTTCTCATAACCTTCCCTAATGACCTCTGTCTCCATGCTAACAGTCTTTCCTCTCTCCAAGTCTTCCTTCACAAGCTACCAATGCTATCTTCCTGAAGCCACATTCCTCCTCCCACCACTTCGCCTTAGCCCTGGCTGTTTCCCAGCCTGGAGCACCCTCCCTCCTCACGTCAGCCTCTTAGCATTCCCGCATTCCTTCAAAGCACAGCTCATGGGCCACTTTGTACATGAAGCCTTTGTGTTTCTTCTCTCTCGGAATGACTTTGCACATAGTTCTCTGAGTCCATATTGTTCCCTCCCGGGAAGACTGCAGAAGAATCTCTCTGTCTTTGAAAATGGAGATAATTTCCTTTTTTTTTATTCATTCTATCTCCAGCACCCAACACAGTGCCTGGCAAAAATAGGCATTTAATAAATACTAGTGGAATTGAATTAGAGCATCCATGCATCTAAAGGCACCATGTTGGCTTAGTAAACTGTTCATGCTTGCGGTTTGAGGGTCCCTCACCCAATGGGGTGATGGCCCTGCCCTGGTGATCTTACAGAGAGGATGGGAAGGGGGGAGGTGTGAACGTGGGCATCAGAGGGCACTGTTGAAGGAGCAGCTGCTGCTGCCGCCCACTGATATATCAGAAGAAGTAACCAGAGCCACTTCCCTGTTCACAACAGGGAGAACATTTATACTTTCTCCTGCTTATCAAGCCAAGACATTTTCAGCCTTTTTTTCCAGCGACAAACTAGAGAAATGATCCTTGAAATTCTATTACGAGGAGGAATTTTCCTTCATTGCTTATTTTGATATAATTTCAATAAATGTACAGTAGGTGAAATTATTCCCCCATTTCATCCTAGTTCTGAAAATGAAATCCAATTTATGAAGCAGGCAGTGGAAATCCAGCTGAGCATGCCACACTGACAGGCCTGACAGAGATATTAGCTGCCAACTCCCAGGGCCAGCTTTCCCCAGTATTTTTCCCCCTTCTTGGGGGCAAGAGGAGATTTAAATTCCCATCTAATGAGAAGCCTCATTGATCTCTGACTCCTAATCAATATTTGCAGGCTGAAAGCCCAAATTTTTTTCTATCAGTTTCATGACCTTTGAAAAAAGTTTGAAGAATTGGAGCTCTTCAAAGCTGCTTGATGACAAAGCCCAGAGGATTCTGGATCTGTGCTGGGCCTGATGCCCCCAATATGCCCAGGCAGCCTCTTGGAAGTAATGTAAAAGGTAAAATGCAGTCGCACAATTAGCAAGTATTTACTTAATACTGAATCTGTGCCAGACACTGTGGTGGCTGCTGGGGACGTAGAGACAAAATGGGAAGAGCCCCAGTCCTCAAAAAGCTTACCTTATGTTGAGGGAAACAACATGTGTCTGTGCCACAGGATGGAAGGAAGATTGTATTGAATTTTTTTTATCTGAATACATGTTGTCCAATAGAGGAGAAGACTTCAAGTCATGCGTTACCTTGGTTTTGTACTCCTACCCTCCACATGGTGCATCTAGAGCAGGCCCCGTTTACCAGTCATAAAACTGTGTGATCATGGTCTCCTCTGATGCCCACAATATGGGGGGGGGGGCAGGAAGAGGACGAGTTCTTTTTTTATAGATAAAGAAGCTGAACAGGTGAAATGAACCGTCCAGCATCACACAGACAATCAATAGGAGAGTCAGGACACAAACTGCCATCTTTTGCTGGTAAATTATTGACTTTTCCATTTCTCAAGAAGCTGAACTCTTCTGAACCCTCGCATCATGCCTCCCCTCCGCAAGCTTCCTTTACGTTTTGTCTTCTTCCTTGGAAAAAAGTAAGCTCCTGGAGGGCAGAGAGGACTCTCTCTCTCCGTCTCTCTCCCTCCCTTCCTCTCTCTCTCTCTCTCTCTCCCCACCTCTCTCCCTCCCTCCCTTCCTCCCTCCCTCCTTCTCTCTCTCCTTCTCTCTCCCTCCCTTCCTCTCTCGTACTCTCGCTCTCTCGCTCTAACCCTCGCTCTATCTCTCGCTCTCTCTCTCCCTCCCTCCCTCTCTCTTTCCCTCCCTCTCTCTTTCCATCTGTCTGTTTCCCTCTCTCTCTCCCTGCCCATTATTTGTATTCCCAACCCTCGCAGTGCATTCAGGGCCATCTCCAGTTATCCTGACCTATGTCTTCCACTGGACCCTGATGACTCTGGAGGAGAGAGGGAAGCTGATCATTTTGCACAGCTCTGCCTCACTTGAAACTAACTCACTGGCAAGTCAAGACATTACCCTCCTGTTCTCTTTGGGAACAAAGGATGAGCAGCAACAACATCCCTTCCTTGGCCTATTGACTCCTGATTCACAGCCCTAGATCCAATCTCTCCTATACACAATCTATCCATAGACGCCAAGCTGATATAGTTCTGGCCACAAAGATCTGGCCAGGTCTGGTTATATCATTCCCATCCTCAAAGAATTGCAGTGGCTCCCTATTGCCTATAAGATAAAATAGAAACCTTTCTAGTCAGTATTTAACACCTTTCACAACTTAAACCAACCTATCTTTCCCCACTGATAACAAATTATTCACCCTCATGTATTGAATGTCCTAATAAAAATAACCTACATTTGATCTCTTCCTGTACAGCAATCCATCATCTCTCTCCCTGTCTCTTTATGGACTATTTGCTATACCTAGAATGCATTTCCTCTTCACTTCCACTTACAAGAACCACTAACTTTCCCCAAAGCATAGTTCAAGTGCCATATTCCACTATCCCAAAAGAGACTTTTGCTGATCCCCCGCCTCCACCAACCCACCTAGTGATCACCCTGACTCTGATATTCCACTGCCTTTTTTTCAGGATAAAATATAAACTCCTCTGTTTGACTTTTTTTCTCTTTGTAAATAGGTTTTAATTGTTATCTTCTGGTTTTTACATCACCATAGTATCCCACGTATTCTTCCCCTCCCCTTCCCTCTCCCAGGGAGCCATCCCATGTGACAAATAGTATTTTTAGAAACGAAAAAAAAGGCAGCCCAACTGATTCACATACTGACAAAGTCCAAAAACATAGGTAATGTCACACCTGGGACCTCCTACCTCCGTGAAGGGGAAGGGTGGGGTGTCTTATCTCTCTTCACTCAGGTCCCATCTTTGATTTTTCGGTCTCTCTTCATTCTTTCTACTTACATTGTTGTGGTTACTGTGCTGATCATTCTCTTGCCTCTGCCTGCCTCATTCTGCATCAGTTCATAAAGATCTTCCCATTCTTCTCTCTTTGTCACACACATCATTTCTTATGGCACATTAGTGTGAATGTAATATTCATGGACCACCATTTATTTAGCCATTCCCCAATTCACGGGCATCTACTTTGTTTTCAATTTTTAGTCATCACATTGTGCTGCTACAAATATTTTGGAGCATATGAGGATTTTTTTCTTATTGGGGTATAAGCCTAGTAATGTAGTCTCTGGTTCAAAGGGTATAGACATTTTATTCACTTTATTTATATAATTCCAAGTTGCTCTTCAAATTTATCGTACCATTTCACAGCTCCACGAACAATGTATTAGTGTGTCCATCTTCCCACTACCCTTCAAACATTAATTGTTGCAATTTTTTTTTCATCTTTGCCAATTTGCAGTATATGAGGTGAAATTTCATGGTTGTTTTAATTTACATTTTTTATATTATTAGTGATTAGGGACATTTTTATGTGGTTGTGAGTATTCTGCAGTTCTTCTGAGAACTGTTTATTCATATTCTTTTACTATCTGTTGGTGAATGGCTACTAGTTTTATTAATACATATAACTGAAGTGCAAATACAGTCTCAGACACTCACTAGCTGTGTGACCCTGGGCAAGTCACTTAACTTTTGTTTGCCTTAATCCACTGGAAAAGGAAATGGCAAGCTACCCTAGTATCTTTACTAATAAAACTCCATGGACAGGATGGTCCATAGGATCACAAGTTGTATGTGACTAAATGACTGGAGAACAATAGCAACAAACAGATACACACACATGTAATATACATACATGTATGTATATAATCATGTGATGTGATATATCGTACTAAAATATAATGTCTAATTATATATAATATACTGTTTCTATATTAGATTCCAAACCTTTATCAGAGTAATTTTATACCAAGATTTTCCTCTCTTCAGCCACCTCCCTTCTTGCATTGTGTTGCCTCCCTAGAAGCATTTATGTTACCTATGCAGAAGCTTTTCAGTTTCAAGTTATCAAAATGATCTATTTTCCCTATTGTGCTGCTTTTAAAATCTTCTTATCCATATTTTACACTCACATCTCTGCATATATTTCACTTTTCCCTGAAGGAATATAATTTTTAAAAAAGAATATAATCTCTTTGAAGACAAGAAAGAATTAATTTTGATCTTTTTATTCACAATATCATTATACACAGGCCAGTGCCTGGCCCAGAGTAGGCACCTAAAGGTGCTTATGGAGTTGAATGGAATGTCTGTAAATGGGAACAGCTATGGCAGACCAGAGTTTGATCTTGCCTGGAAATACCCTTCTAGTCACCCAACACAGACTATTTTGTTCTGATGAGCATTAATGCAATGGTATAGGAGCAATTAAGAATGAGCTTAAAAATCCCCAGTGGGGAGAGTCTCTACTTGGTATTTCTCCATTTGGTTTTACAAAGAGAAATAAAAGGAATATTGACTTTGACTTCATTGGCAGACCGTTTTTCACCCTTGCTGTCCTAAGGAGGCCTGCAGTGGGTATAAGTAAGCCACAGATCCTCACCAACATTGACTCTCATCCAAGAAGTAGCAAAGGGGTATCATGATATCAACAGCTAATGTTTATACAGGGCAGTGTATCCAGGGGAGCTCTAGCACAGCCCCATAAGGTGGGTACTTCTGGCATTCCCATGAGATCACATCAGTAAAGTGTTCATTACAGTGCCTTACACATAGGAGGCACTTAATAAATGTTTCCTCTCTTCACCATTTTGATTAAACAGATAAGAGAATGAAGTTCAGAGAAGTGAGGTGACTTATCCAGGATCAGTCAGTCTCCATTTCTCAAGTGCCTAATGTGCCAGGCATTGTGCTAAGTGATGCAGATACAGAAGAAGAAGAAGAAGAAGAAGAAGAAGAAGAAGAAGAAGAAGAAGAAGAAGAAGAAGAAGAAGAAGAAGAAGAAGAAGGAGGAGGAGGAGGAGGAGGAGGAGGAGGAGGGGGAGGAGGAGGAGGAGGAGGAGGAGGAGAAAAAGACAGTCCCTCCCCTCAACAAGCTTACAGTGTAATGGGAGAGACAACATACAAACTTATACAAACAAGATCTATTCAGGAAAAATAGGAAATACTTAACAGAGGAAAGCCACTAGAGTTAAGAGGGGTTGGGGAAGGCCTCCTGTAGAAGGCGGGATTTTAGATGGGATTTAATGGAAGCCAGGGAGGTCAGTAGTTGGAGTAGAGGAGGGAGAGTATTCCAAACACGGAGGACAGCCAGAGAAAATGCCCAGAACTGAGAGATGGAGGGTTGTTCGTACAGCATCCAGGAATCTGATGTCACTTTTTTTGTTGTTGTGGAGTAAAGCATAGGAGGGTTATAAAGGTAGGAAGGGTGTTGGTTACGAAGGACTTTGGATGCCAGACAGAGCATTTTGTATTTGCTTAAGAAGGCAACAGGGAGCCACTGGGGTTTACTGAGTAGGGGTTGGACCTGTGCTTTAGGAAAATCATTTCAGTGGCTGAATGAAGGATGAATTGGAGTGAGGTGAGATTTGACACAGACAGACACATGAGCTAGGCTATTGCAATAGCCCAGCTGTGAGATGATGGTGGCCTGTCCAGCGGTGGTGGTGGCAGTGTCAGAGGAGAGGAGGGAATGTATTGCAGAGATGTTGCATCATGTTGGGTATGGGGGGAGGGTGAGAGATACTGAAGTGTCCAGGATGACTCCTAGGCTGTGATCCTGAGAGGACTGGGACAATGGTGTTAGTCACACAACTAGTGAATGTCAGAGGGGGAGGGGAATGCAATTCCAGATCTTTCTCACTCTAATAATAATCACCAGCATTCATTGAGCATTTTAAGGTTTACAAAGTGCTTTACAAATATTTTCTCATTTGATTCTCATAATACCCGTAGAAGAGATAGGTATAATCATTATCGAACTTTAAGGATGAATAAACTGAGGCAGTCAGGGGTTAAGTGGCTTGCTCAGATTCACATAGAAGCAGGATCTGAACTCGGGTCTTCCTGACTCCAGCTCTAATATTCTATCTGTTGCACTAGCTAGGTCTTGTTATTCAGGGCTTGTGACAGCTGACATGTATGACCAAAAAAGTAGATGGGCCATGTATCCAGAGAAAGGGATAAAGGCCAGCCTGTGCATTGTACTGGTACTGTGATCTTGAGCAGGTCACTTCAGGCCCATCAGCCTCAGTTTCTTCATCTGTAAAATGAAAGGGTTAGACCCTCTCAGGTTCCTCCCAGTTCTGAGCTGTGAGCCTATGATTCAGAAACTGTTCAAAGACCCAGAGCAATGTTTTCAGCACTTTGGACAGCTCTCTTACAGTAGGATGAGGGCTGGATGGATTGGGGCTTCCCAGTGGGGCAGGAAGTGTCCATGAAGATGAAACCTTGGGTCTCTGGCAGCATCCAGCATAAACACACAAGATGCACTGACTTGGGGGGAGTAACGACTCCAGTGCTTTGTAGGTAGTGGAGATCCTGATGTGGTCACTGATGAGAATCCATACTACCACTGGAAGCCCACAGCCTTGGCTGCCAGACTGATAGCTCATTTGTCCAGAACATTGGAGACATGAAGAGAGAAGGAAATTTATGTAAAATAGGTAGGACTAGTCTCAGTAACTCAACATCCTGGAAGGAATACTGCATTTGGGATCAGAGGACCTGGGTTCAAATCCTGACTGTTGCTTACTTTCTATGAGATTTTGGGTCAATAAAACTTTACCTCTCAGGTCTCAGTTTCCCCCCTTGTCAAATGAGAGACTTGGCCTGGATAACTAATTATTCTAGGATTCCTAAGGACCTCTCTACTTTGCATATCTGTAATTCTATGATGGTTTTGCTTAATCAGTTAAAAGAAGGCTACAGGCAGAGATAAGGCTGTAGATTTAGAGCTGAGAGGCCATGGTGGTGCTCTGGGCCTGTTTGGGCCCAGGAAACTTCTCCATCCTCCTCCCTCACCTAACCCTGCCACCTCCTGGCCTCCGTGATTCCCTTCAATTCCCAACTAAAACTCCACCCTCTCTATGAAGTTTTCCCCAATACTAAAGCCTTTCCCTCACTTTCTCTGGTCTATTATCTTGCTTGTAAGTTGTTTGCATCTCAGCTCTCTCATTAGACTGCAACTGCCTTGAGGGCAGGAACTACTAGGATTTGGGTCTGGGTTTCTTTTTTGTTTTTTGTTTTGGTGGTGGTGGGAACTTTCTTTGTTTCCTTAGGGCTTAATAAATACTTGTGGCTTAATTGAGGTTTAAGGACTAAGGGTAATCAAGGTTAGAAATGGGATTTGAACTCAGGCTTTCCTCGCTCCAAGTCTAGCACTCCTTCCACTATGACAGACTGACTCTCTGACCCTCCCAATTCATAGCTTAGCAAACTGAGGTCCAGAGAGGGGAACTGGCTTGCCCAAAGTCACACAGGTACCAGGAGCTATCGTAGATTCAAAACTAGGTTCTTTGATTCCAAATCAGCATCCTTTCCACTAAATGGCACTCCTTTTCGATCCTTTCTGGCTGATGTTTTGGCTAGGGACTTTCTTATGGTAATGACCTCCCTCTCTCAGCCCTGGGATTTTGCTAGGCTCTGACTCAAAGAGTCGACACCCACTCACTCTTTCCAGTGTGTTACCTTCTGGCCTATTAGTGAAAAACCATTCCCCAAACCCATCCCTCACTTCCACCTCCAGCAGACAGTGGGCAGCATGAGCATGATCAGGCAGGATCCAAAACAGAAAAGGCTGCTTTTAGTCAAGGGGGTCAGAAGGACTGAAAAGTCAAGAGAGGTGAGAGAATCCTTCACAAGAAACTGCTGAAGTCTCATTCATGCTTGGAGACAGCAGGGGATATTCAAGGAAGGAGTACTGTGTTTGGAATCAGAGGACCTCGGTTCCAATCTTGCTTTCTACCTATGTGATCCCGGGAAAGGCAAAAGGGGGTCCTTATTTGCTGCACTAGCTGACCTCTGAGGTCTCTTTCTGTCCTAGAGCTAGGATGCTAGGAATCTAGGCCCTGGACAGGAAAGGGCGGCTCATGAGCCTTCCATCCCCCTTAGTGGGATTGCTCCAAGGGCCTCTTGTTGGTGTCCCATGGAAATTCACCAAGCATCTCACTCAAGTGCATGTGAAAAGTGGAATTCCTCAGCTGGTGGGTGATTCCATGGTGATGAGATGGCAGAAAGCTGAACTTCCTGGAACACTCCTGATCACAGAGGATACCGTGGGTGTGAAATTGCAGGCAATTATGTTTGATCATAGCCACAGACGGTTCTGCTGAATTCATTAAAACCTCCTCTCAAAATGGGATTTGAGGATCCTGGGGGCCTTAGTGCCAAAGGCAAGATTTTCCTCCCTCCTTCCCCCACCAAGCCTGGAGTCAAGTGGTCGTTTAATGTAATGGCCCCACCAGATGATGGCCAAAGAAACAGTCTGAATTAGGGATCTCAAAACATGGCTAACTAAATCAGTGATGAAGAGGAGGGGGAGGGGAAGAAGCAAGGGAAGGAGATGTAGGGGAAAGGGAAGAGGAGAAGGGGAACTAAGAGAAGGGAAAGGGGAGGGGAGAAAGAGGAAGTGGAGAGGAGGAGGGGAAGGAGGAGAAAAAGGAAAGAGAAGGGGAGGAGGAGTGGAGGGAGAGAAGACAAAGAGAAAAGAGCTCCAGTGAATGTTGAGCACCAGAACCCAGCCAGCAGGCAAACACACACATTTTAGCTCCAAAGAGGAAACAAAATTCCCAGATTAAACCTCCTGACACTGTATCTCCCCCCACCCCCCCACGCCCACCCCCCCATTGTCTGCTAACAGCCTCTATCAACACTTGGCAAAAGCATAGACCTGGGGAGAGCCCAGCTCAGAGGAGGCAACTTTCCATGTCAACTTTGAAGTTGAGTGAGAAAGAAGCCCCACTGAGAGATGAATGAGGGAAGCAAGATCAGGGCTCTAGAAGGTCCTGACAATTAGGAAGCGTCTGATGAGAGGGGGAGAGAAAGGCAAGAGGAGCTCATTGCCAAGGCTATGCTGCACCCTGGGGACACAGGCTGTATAGAGCAGCAGCAGGAGCCTGGGGGCTGTCCTGGCAGCCTGCTCCCAAGGCCTCAGGTCCTCTGGGTGGCATGCTGGACAAGCTGGTAGAGGAGCTGGAAGGGATCTGTGGTCGTATGGCCCCAAAGTAGGGAAGGACTGGAGGTGAGCTCCTCAAAGCCCTTTCTAAGTGGGTGTGGAGGCCAGGAGTGAAGGGGTGCACCCAGAATCCCTGCTTCTGGATATGCTCAGGCTGGTGGTTTGCTGAAGCTTGAGAATTCTGAGCTCAGTAGGGCAAAGCTGATCAGGTATCTGCATTAAGCCTAGTACCCCCCTCCCTGGGTGAGGAGCCAACAGGCTGCTTAAGGAGGGGCAAACTGACCCAGTTCAGAAGCAGAATAGGCCAAAGCTCCCATGCTTTGATAGTAGGGGGATTGGGCCTGAGAATGGCTGATGACTGGATGCCAGCCTGGGTGAGATGGGGAGGGGAGGGGAGGGGACGGTGACCACCGGGAATGGGAAGGAAGTGTGTGGATCCTGGCTCTGGTTCAGATAAAATCCATTCACTCATGTTTATACAGGTGGTAAGAGTCAGATCTCAAACTCAGATCCTTCCCCACAGAAAGCCAGTGCTTTTTACACTGGGCTAGGTCATCCTTACAGCAGCCTAAGGTAGAACAATGGACTATGTATAGTCATGGTTAATAAATGTAGACAGTTGGAAAAGGAAGCAAAGGGGGAAGAGGGAAGGAAGGAAAGGAAAGAAGAGGGAGGAAAAGAAAGGAGGGAAGGAGGAAGGGAAGAAGGAGGGAAAAGCAACAGGGAGGGAAGGAGTAAAGAAAGAAAGGGAAGTGATGAGGAGGGTGGGAACTAGCGTCTCTTTTCAAGAACAAGCTTACTGCATACTTTCCAGCCTCACCCTTGTTTGCAGCAAAAAAGGAAAATGAAGGTCTGGGCCTGGAGATGTTAGATGACAGAAACCATGGCAACCTCCTCAATGTACTGGAGGAGACAGCATTGTTCTCTCTCTGTTGTAAGAGGGGATCCCCCACTGGTTTCATTTTCCCTTTCTCTTTGGTAGAGCCCAGTTACTAAATGGCTCCATGCTCATCTTCACCTTCCTCACCTGAGTCAATATTTGAACTATGATTTCCTTGGGGGGGGGTCTTCTGTTATCCCTAAAACAAATCACAATTGCTCTTCAACTTAGGACATGGTCTTTCAGGTCTCCATGGCCCCAAATCCACCTGACTCTAGCCCTTTTCCCAACTGATGACACATTATTCATCCTCCTACTCTACAAACCAGCCCAACTGGTCCACTTTTTATTAAAAAAGGGCCAAGTCATCTCCTGCCTCCATGGCACTGACTGGGTGGCTTCCCAGGCTGGCGATGCTCTCCATCCATAACTGCCCTCTCCCCCTTTTGGAATTCTTGGCTCTTTTGAAGACTTCTCTTAGGTGCCACACCCCCAGGGGTGCTTTTCCTGATGCCTTGCCCATTATTCTGTAGATATACTTCATTTACCAGTGCACATTTATGTACTCATGCTGTGTCCTCCCCCAGTAGATTGTAAGCTCTTTGAGGGTCAGTCATATTTTCCACCAGCACTTAGCACAGTGCTTTCTTTGTATCCCAAGTACTTAGCACAGTGTCTGGCTCAAAGTAAATGCTCCATTCATCTATTCATCCCACCATCTCTACACAGACAATGAACCTTACCAGACACCAACAGGAAGATGCCCCTGTTTTGTCCCATTTAGAAGTGTGACAACAACTGTTGGTATTTGGAGTTTTCCAAAGTAACTTTTGATGTCAGTGCATTGAACACGGACCGTCCATGGTGGGAAGGCACTGACCCTGAGCCTCCAACCACCTCCAAATGCAGTCCTCTTGGAGCTGCTCAGAAATTGTCTGATTTCCCCATCTAATACAAACCTCCTCTCCCACTCAGAGGTCTGACACAAGAGTAGTTAAAAGTACATCAAAGCTTCAGGTTTGTTTGAACAAAGAGGAAACAGAAAACACAAACTCAGAGCAAATTTCATGCCCTCCATGAAGAAGCAGGCAGCTAAAATCCAGTCATTCTTTGATGTCTCCCCTTTGCCACCATCTGCCATCAAATCTTCTTGATAGAAATGCCTTCCCTGCCGGTCTGTTCAGGAGCCATCAGGGATTGAAATCACCTGGGTGACATGGCATGCTGGAGCTGAGAGCATTATGGGGGCACGAAGGAGGTAGATATCCATATGAATATTACATACACATGAATTGTGCTTCAACATTCCTGCTGAATCTTCAGTACAAAGAGAATACTTGGGAGGGCCACAAGAGCTGCCTTCAAGTATTTTATGGGTTCCAAGTCATGCAAGAGGGATTGGACTTGTTCTACTCGATCCCAGAGGGTAGAACTAGGGACTAAGGTGTGGGCAGGGAGATGAGGAAGGGGAGAGTTACCAAGATGCAGATTAAGGATAGATGTAAGAAAGTGCTTCCTGGCCATGAGAGCTATTCCAGAAGGGGACAGGTTGCTTTGGGGGAGAACAGGCTCCTCCTCCCCGGAGGTCTGCAATTAGGAGCCACAGAAGCCCTCATTCCTGCTATTGCAGATTTTTACTTGGTCATTGTTTGTACTGGATGCAGTGATTCTGGGAAATATTTAGCATTTCTTCATCCCCTACCTGGCTGCACTCCTTTGTGCCCTTAGGAGCATCAACATCCTGCAAGATCACATGAGCCTTGGTACTCACAGCCCATCAGTAACCTGATGCTGTTGGAAACTCTTTGAAAGGAGTGCCAAACAAAGATCTCCTCACAGAACCTCTATATAAGGAGGGGGCCCAGGCCAGCCCTCCATTTGCTATCCAGCTACCCTCCTTTGGACTTCATTAAGTCTCTGTGACTGGTGCTTCCCCCTCACTCCCCACTTTACAGTTTCTTTTCACATGCTGTCCTCCCCCATTAGACTGTAAGCTCCCTGAGGGCCAGGACTAGCTTTATTTTTCCTTATTGTATTCTCAACCCAAGGCACAGTGCCTGGCATGTAGTGGGCACTTAATAAGTGTTTATTGACTGTCCTCAAGGGTCACAGAGATTAAATGATTCACCTAAGGTTATAGAGCTCTTAATACAGGAGCAGGATTTAAACCCAGGGTTTTCCTGATTCAGAGTCCAGTCCTGTCTTCCTCATGCTTCATCCTTTCTTTCTGCCCATCTCTTACACATTCTAATCTAGTCACCATCTTTTTGAAGGCTTTCTCAATGTGGTCCAAGTTATACCTCCCTCACGTCCTCCAGGACCACTGTTTTCTGGCCCTCTTGCCTTTCTCTGTCCCATTTCTATAGAGTATGTTTGGTTGAGGGAGGGGATGATGACCTAGAATTCACAATACCCCACAGGGATAAAAGCCAACTTAGGTCAGCAGGGATTCTCTGAACACCAGTGCCTTACAGAGAGGGAGATGCCACCATCTTTGACCTCAAAACAAGGTTTCTGCAAGTGACTGGGGAAGAAAGACCTGGGAACTGGTAAAGGGCCAGATCGAATCTCCTCTGTGAAACCTGACTCTTGTTTGTAAGTCCTTGGCCAGAGCCAGCTCACCAAACAAGTGACGGCAAGAAAGGATAATGAAATTACAGAGAATACCCAAGTCAACAAAAATACATTTCTAGAAAGTCCTACTCTTCAACATCACCAGCAAAGGACTGAAACAAACACAAAGGTCTTTGAAGTTTGCAAGGAAAGTGAGGAGAGTACTACACAACTTTTTTGGGCCAGATTTGTGACTTCATCAGCTCTGGATCTACTTGGAAGAGCTGACCCTCTCCCAATGTCAATCAGCACCTGCTTCACAACCTACAGTCTTAGAGAGTCAACTAGGGCGCACAGTGGTTGAGACTCACCCAGGATCATGCAGCCAGCATGAGTGAGAGGTAAAACTTGAACTCAGGTCTTCCTGACTCAAAGGCTAGCTTTGTATTCACCATGCAGTGTTACCTCTCACATGTACAACCCACGTAAAACTTAGAACTCGAGAATTCTTTGTGTAGATAAGGAGAATGATGGTAGTACGAGGAAAACATTAAAAAGATGACATATGATTATCTAAGTGTCTTTGATGTTTTCACATGGGAGAAGCTGTCGGGTGTGTCCGGACTGTTTATGCTAACAGCTCTGAAACCAGGACAGGTCCAGACCTGGATGATGGAGGGCCTCCAATCCATGCCGCACAAGGATCTGGTAGAGGTACAAGGGGTATCCATCCCAAAGAAGAGAAGGCTTAGGGAAATATGGGAGCTTTTCTCAAGGATGCAAAGCCTGTCCCATTGGAAGGAAATTGGGTTTTTTCTGTTTGGCTCCAGGCAGCAGAAGCAGGAGACTTGTAAAGAAAAATCCTTGTAACCATTTGGGCTGTCCCAATGGGGAATAGGTTGCTTGGGAAGGAGGGGGGGGCCTCTGCTGGAGATCTTTAAGCAGAGGTTGGATGGGTACTCACTTGAGATACTGTAGAGTGGCGGTTCTCAATCTGTGGGTCATGAACCCTTTGGGGGTCGAACAACCCTTTCACAGGGGTCACAGGGGTCACCTAAGACCATCGGAAAACACATATCTCCCATGGTCTTAGGAATCGAGATACTGTTCCTCTATCCGTCTCCAGGCAGGTCTGCCCACATGCGCATACGCCCATATATGAGTATTAAAGGGTCGTACCATTAGGAAGGTTGAGAACCACTGCTGTAGAGAGAACTGGTGGGGTCTTAAAAACCAAAACAGAGCTCTAAGAGGCTGACTAGTCCAAGCCCCTCCTTTTACCAATGGGGAAACCAAGAGACAGAGGCTTGAAGTGACTTGTTAATGAGGTTGCCTAAGTAGTAAGTAGCAAAGGGAAATATGGAAACCAAGTTCTTTGACTCTATACCCAGTGTTCTTTCTACCTGCCCGTCTGCTTTAAGTGTGTGGTGGGCCAAATGGCTTCTCAGAGTCCTTCCATCTCTGAAGTTCCATGAAAATCAAACATATCTCTTTAATCCTGGTTTCCTTGGTCATGAATTCCTTGGTGTGGGTATTCCTTCCACATGCATGGACAACAGCTCCTGATAACCAGCTCTCTGGACTGAGTCTCGGCACTTAGTTAATGGCTGAGCCTGTCAGCACATGAGCTTTGCTCCTAAAACCTATGAAAATCCTGGGTGGCCTCTGCCAGATTAAGGCAGCTCTCAGAAGGCCTAAGTTACTCCAGCCCCTATGTATGTCACAGTGATGTCAGTCTGTAGAGTGAGAACAGCAGACCTAGCATGCAGCAGAGCAAGAAAAAAAGAAAACCCTAAAATGCAAAATACCGTGGAAGCTCCCAGCTTCCTCCAAAGAAATTTCCCAACTCCACAGAACAAGGTCTCTCCCCTTTACCTCTCACAAAGGGGATCCCTCTCTGAGGCAGTAATATCCTGCTCTGGGTAGGCCCTGTATTCAATGGTTCATTCTCATCCTTGTGAACAAGGAGTTACAATAACATGATGACACATAAGAGGGTGCTGGAAGGCAGAGGGGGGAGCATCTCTGGAAAGCCTGCTGAGAGTTTCCTACAGGCCTAGCGTTCAACATGATGAGGCAAAATCCAGCTCATAGCTGGGGACAGGAGGAATGAGCCCAGGCCAACAGACTGCAGGGAGTGGCCCCCTGAACTGTTGGCTTGGCCTGTTGTGCTCTCTACTGGGTGGGAGAGTTCCCAAACACAAGAGCCCATTCCCAGGTTCCCAGGGCAGGGTTGGTGCCTTTGGCCAGCTCGGCCCAGAATGCTTCAGGAACCAATACTTTGAACCCTGAGGAGATGGTTTGGAAGGCTTTTGCCTTCATCTGGAAGTAAATTCCAGGAAGGCAGGGAGTGGTTAGAGTTTTTGTCTGTGTTCCCTGGCCTTGCTCCATCCTGGAAGAACCCAAGACCAATGGTGAGCTCCTGCTGCAACCTTGGGTCAGTCACTGCCTTTCTCTTGGAAGTATCCTCATCCGTAAAATAAGGGTCAAATGAGACAATCTTTAAGTTGTTTCCAGCTCTGTCTATGACCCTAAACCAGCAGTTCTCAACCTGTGGGTTGTGAACCCTTTGGGGGTCAAACAACCCTTTCACAGGGGTCACAGGAGTTGCCTAAGACTATCGGAAAACACATATTTCTGATGGTCTTAGGAACCGAGACAACGCTCCTCTATCTGTCTCCAGGTGGGTCTGCCCACATGCAGATACACCTACATACAAGTATGAAAGGGTCGTGGCATTAGGAAGGTTGAAAACCACTGCTCTAAACTAAGCCCATGAAAATAATAATGTGTGCATGTCTATCTGTCTGCTACTTCATCACAGGTACAACAGATTGGGTCTGGAGTCAAGAAGAATTGAGTTGAAACTCATTCTCAGACACTTACTAGCTGTGTGACCCTGGCAAGTCACTTAACCTCTGTTTGCTTGTTTCCTGACATGTACACAGTTCTCAATTTATGTGATCAAAGCCCTCTACTGAAAGCAATTTTTACACAATGAAAATTTTCCTGCAGACTTGAGGGAAGAAGGAAAGAATGGGGCCACACACCTGGGGAGGGAAGGGGGCTGGCTCATGGTTCAAGGACATGTAGGGGTCCAAGGAAGCACATGGGGACAGAGAAGCCAAGAGCAGAAGGAAGAACAATGAGGCAGACCCAGCCTTGTGGGGGCCTGGCCAGAACAAGAGGAAGGAGCCCTGGGACAGGGGTGGGGAACCTGTAACCTCAAGGCCACATCTGGCAAAGGTCCACACTTGAGGACCTAGAGTGCTGCAGGTGGCCTTGAGGCTGGAGGTTCCCCAACCCTGCCCTGAGGCCAGACACACTGGGGCTGGACAGGAGTGGACCTGAGCCCCTTGGGTGTCAGGGACAGGTACTTGGGGCAGTACACAAGCAGAGATGGGAGGACAGGGGACAAAGGCCTCTTCTCTTGGCTAGTTGGTCTCAAGCCAAGCTCCCTCCCTGGCTGTAGAGGCAGTAATCTCTGTGTCTGTTCTGCTTTCACTTGGAGGGCTTTGTTTTTTAGGTTGTGGGGTTTGGGGGAGGGTGGGGGAATGGGAGACCACAGAACACCAAGGTACAGGAGCAGAGACAACACAGGGTCTGGTTTTGGTTTTGGGGGAACGTGGATTTCTTTCAGAATTCTTTACATAAAGTCTCATGTGTATACTGCAAGAACTGTCTCTAAGAGGTTCTTAATTTTTCCTTCTTTCTTTCCTTCCTTCTTTCCTTCCTTCCTTCACTCCTCTTGTTACACCCATTACACAGATGAGGAGATGAGGCTTAGAGAAGAAGTGGAGGAGGGGGATTCAAACCCTACCCTGGCCCCCTCCACACATGCCATGTCATTCAATGCAGGCTTTAGGAGAAACCCCCACCCCACCTGTGCCCCACTCACACCTACCTCCAGCTTGGGCTCTCCAACCTGGGAGGTAGAAAGGGGGAGGGATGGCCTGGCATGGACCAAGGAAGGGGACCCAGGGAGAAACAGATGAAAGCTGAAAGACTTACCCTGGCTGAATGTGCTCTCAAAGGGGCTGGGGCCCAAGCAGGCTTCTGTGCCAAAGGCCAGGCATCTCACAGCCTCTAGCCCTCCAGACATCACTCGGGAGTCCCCAGGAACCTTTCCCCAGCCCCTCCAGAGGCTGGGTATTTGGGCTGTGGAGGAGGGCATATTGGCACAGGGGAGGGGTTTTGGCCAGGAGCAGTTACAATCCTGGAGGAACCAATTATGTCTCCAGGGAAGGATTGAACTGGAAACACTGAGAGATCAGCTGTGGGGCTGCCTCCCCTAGGCTGGGCTGGGCCGGGCTGGTCCTGGCTGAGCTGGGCTGAGCTGGGCAGGGCTGGGCCTGGCTGCAATGGACTGGGTTGGCTTGGTCCCAGCTAGGCTGGGCTGGGCTGGTCCTGACTGGGCTGGGTGGGGCGGAGCCAGCCCAGCTGGGATCCTATACACAGATTGCTTGTTCAGCTCCGTGATTAGCATTCCATGCTCTCAGCCTGTTTGGAAGCTGGGCCTGCTCCCAGGACTGAGGGCTCTCTGTGACAATGAAACCTGGCCCTGCTTCTTGAGGGGCTTCTGTGCATGGGGTGGGTGTCTCTCCTGCTTGCCCTCCTGCCTTTCCTAATCTAAGCACAGATAGCCGTATGCAGTCTTGGAGCTGGAAGGGACCTCAGAAGTCAGCTAGCCCCACCCCTTCATTTTACAGAGGAGGAAACAGGCTCAGAGAGGTTTAGGGATTTCCTCTGGAGTCTCACAATGAATAAATATCACTGCTGGGGTTTGAACCTGTATCTCTCTGTCTCTGAGTCCAGCAGTTGACCTCCCCTGCCACAAAGTTGTCATCCCTGTATCCTAGACATTCTGGCCCAGGGCAGTTAGAAATGTCACATTTGGGAATTTTCTTGATCTCTTAGACTCCTAATATCTTGGATTTGCCTTTTTAGACAGGAATGAAAAGTTCAGCTCTTTTCCTTAGATGTAAAAGTCCCAAGGCAGGTGGGGGAAGGCAGCCCACTCCCCCTAGGCAGAGGGGCAGCATCAGCTCCCCCATGGGTCTGTCTTCAGTGATAAGGTTCTCCCAGGGAACAGACCATGCACTGTTTCTCTTCTGGAGAGACATTGGCTGCCACCGTTCCATTTGATCAGAGTTTCCTAACAGGTGCTCCAGTCAGATTTCATTCTGAGCATGGTTGGAAATATGTACGTCCTCCAAAAACTTAACAAAAAACCAAGCCTGGTTTTGATGTCAGATGTCCAGACAAACCTAAGAATAATCCTATTCAACGTCATGAACATTTGTTATGTGTTTACTATGTGCCAAGCTGGGTGGGGGCAGTGGATAGAGCACAGGGCCTAGAGTTTAAAAAAAATCTGAGTTCAAATCCAGCCTCAGACACTCACTAGCTGTGTGACCCTGGGTAAGTCACTTTACCCTGTTTGCCTCAGTTTCCTCATCTGTAAAATGATCTGGAGAAGGAAATGGTGAACCCCTCCAGTATCTATGCCGAGAAAATCTCAAGCAATAAGGAAAAGTAAACAGTGCCTACCTTCAGGAAACTTTCATTCTACCCTGGTAGAATGTCATGTGTGCAGATAAAT
>CM053582.1:572102042-572142042 GCA_028627135.1 Pseudochirops cupreus
GCAATGGGGATAAACTAGAAGCATTTCCAATAAGATCAGGGGTGAAACAAGGATGTCCACTATCACCCCTCTTATTTAATCTGGTACTAGCAGTGTTAGCAGTGGCAATTAGAGAAGAAAAAGAAATCAAAGGAATCAAATTAGGCAAAGAAGAGACTAAACTATCACACAAATAAATGCCCATTCATTTCTCCCTTCCCTTCCCTTCCATTCCCTTTCCTTCCCACCTAGATAATGAACCCAATTGATTGGGAGGATTATGGGACCCTTGACAGTAATAGGGAAGGTAGGAAGGGAGTGGGGAGTTGGGGGAAGATAATGAGTTCTGGTTTAGACATGTTGAGTTTAAGAGGTGTACAAGACATTACATTTGATAGATATCTGAAATGCAGCTGGAAATGCAAAATAGGGCATCAGCAGAAAGAGGTTAGGGCTGGACCAGTGGACCTTGCACTCATCAGCAGATGACCAGAGTCAGTAACAGAATCATCTGGAGCTGAGAGCAGTAGTGGAAGCAGCCATCAGGTCTGGGGGGCAGGGAGGGCATGGCTGTGCAACCAGCTTAACCCAATTTAGCGTGGATTGAGACTATCAGCCAAAATAGAACTCTGCTTAAAAGTTCATCACCACCAGCAATCACCAATTCCAGGTTCAGAAACAACCTTGTTGGGGATCTTATGAAGAGAAGCAAAGATCCCCCAGGACGAGTCATGAGATGCCTACACCTCAGCCCTGTATGTGTTGGCCTCATAACCTTTTTTTAAAAGTTTGAGCCCTCTCCTCCCAGGGACTTTGTATATTTAAGGTAAGAATAGAGCCCCAGTTTGGGATATGTTCTTAGAATTTTTGTCCTTAGTAGAGGTTCTCAGTAAATATCCTTTTATTGAAGGCTAACTGATAACAACTGATTAATACTGAGGATCACTCCATATAGGGGCTCCGGAGCTGACTGGAAGCCACAACTCCTCAGAATACTAAGCATAAGAGGTTGTTCATCTGTCTCAGAAGCTGGTCTGTCAGTGCTAGTGTGAATTGAGTGAGTAGCCCTTGAGCTTCCCCAATGCCCAGAACAGTCATAGAAGGGGAAGGGACCAAGCACCTCCTATGAATCTGGCATTGTTCTAAGCACTTTGCAAATCTTATCTTGTTTGATCCATTCTTGTTGGAGGTCCTATTTATGAAGCTTATGCCAAAGTTATAGAATACCATCGAAAAGCAGAGAGCTCCAGGACATAACTAACTGCTTTGTTTGTATCCATCATGGGGCACACATGTGCCCTGAGATCCCAGAACTCCCATCAATACTTCAAGGATCTTTGATGTTGCTTGTGTGATTGCCCGGCTACTAAGGCAAACCCTGTCCTCCTACAGCTTGCTTTTCTCATGTTACTGTGGCCCAAACATTCATCCCTCTGTGGCCCATCTCTTCAAGTTCACTAGGCTGGTCCTGCCATGAGGGCAGTGCCCAGAGCTCCCAGTGCTGCTGGAACTGGTAGGGCTCTGGCATAGCTCTGGAGAATGCAGGGTCACCTTCTGTCATGATGCCTCAGAGGAGGACCACAGAAAGGAAAGTTTTCATGACATCTCCAAATCCCCATCCCCACTTGGCTGCTGGTGAGCCTTCTACATTTCACTGCTGTCTCCTTTTAAGCAGATATTTAATTAAGTGGCATAGAAGTCTCCCAGTCCCCCTTACTTTTGGCATGTGTGCTGGTCTTTAGGAAGGAAGCAATCAGAAACTCCTAGATGGGTTTATTCAGCTGTGGCATTTCTAAGCTGATTTAAACAGTCTGTCAAAATGGAGTGAAATTAATTAGTTTACTGCAGACATTTGGCAGGGGGAGAGAGAGAGAGAGAGAGAGAGAGAGAGAGAGAGAGAGAGAGAGAGAGAGAGAGAGAGAGAGAGAGAGAGAGAGAGAGAGAGAGAGAGAGAGGCAGAGAGAGGCAGAGAGACACAAAGAGAGACAGAGAAACAGGGAAACACAGAGAGACAGAGTAGAAACAAGAGAAGAAAGGAGGGAGGGAGAGAGGGAGGCACACACAGATAGGCAGGCAGAAAGAGTGAGTCAGAGACAGAAGTACAAAGACAGAAACACAGAAATAGAGAGATGGAGAGAGAGACACACACAGAGAGACAGAGAGACAGAGGGACAGAGACAGAGCAACAGAAAGAGACAGAGACGGAGAGACAGGCAGATAGAGAAACTAGTGCAAGTCATAGCTAGACTAGATACTTGTGGGATGTTTTTTCAGCCAAATGATTGAAAATATTCCCTTGCTTATGATTTTATGCAATTCAGCTTTACTCTGTCTTCAGAATGAGCTGCCACATGATACAAGCTGGGAAACTTTTAATTGCTATTTTCTGGAGAGTAATTCTGAAAGTCAGGGGAGATACTTTGGTGAGGAAAAGCTGCCCTCAGCTCCAGGCAGGCTCACATTTCACCAAATTCAACCTTATCCTGTCTGATCTCTCCCCAGCAGGAAGCCCAATTCTGTGTGTGCTGCATAGATAAGGGCATTGAAGTCCATTTGTTATGGTCTCTAAAGTGGACCTGGCCAGCCCAGCCAGGTTTGTTCTCTCTGGATGGCAAGGACTCAGGAAGAAGAGAGGAGCTGGAATTCGGCCACTCAGCCTCCTTGAAGATACCCGAGCACACAATTGCCTCTGGTCGTTCCTCAAGCTTTGTGAGGTTTTAAGTGCCTCCCTGAGAGCTCGGTACACAATTAGAGGTGGATTATAGAGGTTGGTAATAGGGGATTTTACCTCTAATCTCCTTCCAATTGTTCATATTAATTAAAGTGCTTTCTTCCTTCATTATGCAACAAACATTAACCACTTCTTTAAAAGAAGGGGAGAGAAAACCTTCCTGAGTCACATTCAGCAAGACTTGTGTTCATGAAAACACTTAAAAAAGCAAAAATTAAAACATGAACTCTGCTTATAAAAGAGAAAAAGAAGAAGGCTCTAGAACTTCCCCCCTCTTTTACCTTTCAGGGGTAAAAATTCTGCCCCTCCAGTGGATCTTAGGTTTCCCGTGTAGGCATTCCATTCAGCAGTACAGATCACAGCCCAATTCTGCCTGCTCCTCCACACCACAAGACTCTCATCCATCTCCTGCCATATGTTTGGAACAGGCGTCCACCCAACATATTGGAGACCTTCCTGACTTTCTGTTAACATCACATAATATCAACAAAGAAATGGGCAATCCATTAATTACCTTTTGCTCTCACAATGTGCTCAGATACAGGGGCTGATGTGTGTTACTGTCATTTTGCATCCTTAAAGCTCTCCTCCAACAATATGTCTCACGAACCTATGTTGCTGTCATGAAAGATTGCATGGCAGCTGCATCCAACTTGTTCAAGCATCTGCTGAGTTTCAACATCTGGCAAGGCATCACATAGGATGAGGTGCTCACTAAACTGTTCCACTGTCATCAAGAATCCTCCGATCTTTCCCTGTCCATGGAGAGGTTCTCCAGATGTTCTTGTCTACAAATGATGCTTCACTGACAGCCTTGAGCCCTACAATAGCATAGGGTCTCCTTGGGGAGATCCAGGGTCACTCAACAACTATACATTTTCTGACTACTGCTCACACAGGAAAAACACATGGATGCACATTGAATTCGCCATTTGACAGGCAATGCATTGGCTTGATCTGTCAGTTCATCTGTCTTGGAGAATTGCTACAAAGAGACAATGAGTGGAGTCCAGAATCAAATGGGAGTGGGGGGTGGAGGATTCAGGGGGGGATCACATTTGAGAAACTGAGCAATACTGTGAATGGTCCCAAGCTGCTCCCTGACACACAAATTAATATCCCAACTATGCTTTTGGGATATGAACCATAGAATACTCTAATGTTGGATTATAATCAACTCCAAAGGTTGACCATGGACACCTGGTGGTTACGATACTATTTCAGCACATTATCAGGGGTTAGGAGAGGTAGTATCAAAGATGTCAGTCAGAACACACAAGACTAGAAGAGGTGATGGGCTGGTCATGCAGCAAGAGCCAGGAGCAGCCAAAGTGGTATATCGGCATCCTTGGATTATTAAGAGGGCCAGAGAAGAACCCTCAGCATGTGGGGAATAACATCTATGTGGAGAATATTTAGAGTGAAGGAGGGATTGCTCAGGATGTGAAAGATTGGGAGAGCTGTGGTCTACATTAGGGAATGAACCCTCATACCAACGAGACAAAAGATACGTTCAAGTACTAAGAAAATCACAGCTTATGTCTTTCTTTATCCTTCTCTGTCTCTGCATCTATTTCTCAGTGAGAAAGAGAGGCTCAAGGACTGACCTTGAAGCTAGAACCATCTGGGTTCAAGTCCTTACTCTGACACATGCTGGCAATATGACTCTGGACAAATTGCAGGAGTTCTCATTGTCCACAAGCTCTTAAGGCTATAAGTTATAGAAGAACTGCCAATTATCATCAGTGGAAGGTATTTTTCCCCTGTGATTTCATTCCCAATTAAATCAAAGGACAGAATACATATACACATGTATGTGTAAATATGTTGTATGTGGATGTGTGGATATACATGTGTTTATACACACATATATTGCACATATGTAATGGGGGGAGTCTACATTTGTCTGCGTCTATATCAAGTTTTAAGCCACGAGTTAAAATGTGCAGATTCCCCCACAAGCATTTCTTTTTTCTGAGCTAAATCTCTGTTTAAAGTTTTCTTTTTAAAGTGATGAGTAACCCTGCATGTCATAGCTCATAGTTCCATGGAGCTACACAAGCCCCTTTGCTACAGTGAGGCACTGATCCAGAAAAGAAATTGTCAACAATATTTCAGTATAAGAAAGAATAAGGGCTTGTATTAGAAGCTGGGAATTTGTTGTATTCACCTTGTTTTTAAGACGTATGTGTGTGTGTGTGTGTGTATGTATAATTTGACAAGGTGTTAACAAAACATTCTATTTGTCTCTCCTGAATTATTTTTATTTCCTTTTGTGCATTTAAAATATTTATATTAATGCTCATTTTTCTGGATATCTTTTACCACCTACCACCTCTTCCCTGAGTTGTCGTCTTCCCTCCTAAGAAAGAAAAAAATGCATAGTCTAACAAAACCAGCCCATTGGCCATGTCTGAACCTGCCCACTTTCTTCTGCATCTCTTTTCCACAACTTCTTGTCAAAAGCAGGGTAGACGTAGATTACTTCTCGGGCGCTCAAAACATTGTCATTTGCTGCTTGGACCTGAGTTCTGGGCTCTGTCAGATCTGTTTTTCTTCCCATCATTATTATGGCTGTCAACACACAAATGGCTCTGTTCCTGCAGGTTATCACACACTCATTCTGCATCTGTTCTTACAAGTCTCTCCGGGCTTCTCTGAATCTGCCATATTCCTCATTTCTTAGGATTCATTCATATTCATTCATTCATGGTTGGTTCTACTAGCCCCTGAATAATGGGAACCTATTCAATCTCAGAGGGCTCAGCCACTGCAAATCAAGGCTCAATAAGGTCTTTTCCAAATACTTTCTACCATGGGCAGAGAAGACAAGGAAGCTAGGAAACATGCCTGTCTTCAGTCAGCTTTGTGAGAGGAAATCAGATGAATTTCCAGAGGTCCCACTGGCCCAAGATCCTAGGGAGCATCTGGCTGGAGAGATTATCTCTCCTAGTAACTAATCAGCCAGAAGCATTTGCTCAGGACTCACTATGGGACCTTGCCCAACTGCTAGGGCCCATCTCAGGTATTATGGACAGGCCAGGAAGTGGGAGGCCATGAATATGTGGGTGGCATTGGTATAGGACCCATAGCAAATCAACGTCATGCCAGCAATACAAATTTGAAAGTGCACCAAGCTAAAAGTGACAACATTTTCTCCTTTTGGAAAAGATAATTCTAGGCAGGTTATCAATTCAAAGGAAATGTACTGGTTCCTGTCTGTTATTTCTGCTTAGACTAGAAAAAGTCCACTCTGTGTGTGTGTGAGTGTGTGTGTGTGTGTGTGTGTGTGTGTGAGAGAGAGAGAGAGAGAGAGACAGAGACAGAGACAGAGACAGAGACAGAGACAGAGAGACAGAGACAGAGAGAGAGAGAGACAGAGAGACAGAGAGACAGAGACAGAGAGACAGAGAGAGAGAGAGAGAGAGAGAGAGAGAGAGAGAGCATGTGTATGTAAACCCAATGTTGCTTTAATTAGGAAAACAGCAGCATTGGCAGCTGGTCCTTAATTAAATATTACAGTAGGGAGAGCTTTAAAGTCACACTGTAAAATGCCAGGCTGGGTCTGGACAAAGTCACTTTTTCCACATATTAGGTTATATACCAACAGTAAAACAAACATTTTTTAAGTAACCCCTCTAAGCCAGAGACTGTGAGAACAATCATCTTTTGTCTTTTATTCTTCATTTGTTTTGTTTTTCCTTTCTTTGCATGCTGAGCCCTTAACACATTGCTTGGCACAAAATTGGTGCCTAATAAATGCTTATGGATTAATTGGCTGACTAGGATAACAAAGACAAAAACCACACAGCTCCTGTCTTCAAAGAGCTTATGTTCCACTAGGGGAAAAACCAATATATAAACAGATATATAGACCTCAAACATATACAGAGTAATTTCAGGAGGGGTCAGTACCACATCACTATAGACAATTAGGGAAGGGCCAGAAATGAGGAATTTCTAGAGGCAGAGAAAAAGGAAGAGAATTCCAGGTTCACCTAGGCTCAAAGGGGGAAGCTGGAATGGTGGACAGAGGGAACAGCTAGCAGACCAGAGGGTAGCAGAGTCTGTGCCATGCACTGATGTGAGATGAAGCTGGGGCAGTCACCAGATACTCGTTCTAGCGTGTGGAACAGCAGCCTGACTGTTAACAGAATAGTTAGCATTCCCATTCTGCTGAGCCTGTGAGCACGCTCTTCCTTTGCTATTTGAGCAGGAAGGAATGAATGCTTTAAACCCACCCCAGACAGGTTCTGCAGGACCATTTTCGCCACATTCTTCCACTGAACAGAAAGATGCTGTGAAAATGTTTGACACTCTGGTTTTCATTTAAACATTCACTAGCCTCTAGCTTTAAATATGACCAAGATGCACGTTTGTAGGGGTGCTCCTTATCAGAAGCATTGTGTCCAAGCAGAAGACATAGTTCACATGCCGACATCCCATTAGAGGAGGGCGGGAATAGTTAGAAACTGTCATTTTTCCTAGTTACCAGGACTGGTGCTCAACCAGGAGCTGGATTCATCTCAATATGGGACCAGATGTGCGCCTTGGAGTGAGACGCTTAGTTCTTGCTCAGGGTAAAATGTTCCTTTAATTGTCTGTTCATCTTTCAAGGTAGGTCTGTTTGATGGATGACATTGCCAAACATGGGTATTACCTTGTAATACCAAGAGCCTTTCCCATCTCTTTTAGCTCCAGCTCAGAGACGTGACGCAAGAGCATAGGCTACACTGTCAGAGAGCTCTTCATCTCACACGTACACACAGGCACCAGCAACCCAAGAACTTGGGACTCAGTGCAAATGAATCTCAATGTTCTGCAAATTGTCAGTAGTTTAGGTCCCAAGAATCCACTCCCTGTTTCTAAAGGAAGTAGGATTTTAAAAATTCACTGTTATTGCTACTACTTGTAGATGGTTGGGAGTAATAACCATCTATGTTACCAGTCCAACGCTCCCAGCAGTCCTTGGAGGTAGCCCGTAAAAATAAAACCAAGGCTATTTTAGAGATAAGCCAACGGGCTTGTCCAAAGTCAGGCACAGGGTAAATATCAGATGTGGGCCCCAAATCTCACCCTGCTGCTCCCAAATCCAAGGTTCCTGATATTCAACCTCCACGATTTCAAATGGTTTCTTCTGTTGGTAGAAGTAAATCCATTTATCAGAATGATGTCACCATGATCATAGAAATCCATTCAAAAAGGGCAACTTTCAAAATTCAAAACAAGCCTTCAGTGAGTCAATATAGTGCATGCTGTGCATTATACACGTGTCTATCTGTCTGTATGTACATAAATGTTACATGTATGTCAATATGTGTGTTTATATTGTCAGCGCTCTCCAGAGTCCTTCACTTTCTCCCATGCTGTCACCAACATATTTCTTCTTTCCTCCTCTTAATCTGGGAACAGTAATCAAGTCTGTACTTCTGTTTGTGGAAGAGATTTGTCACCCAATCTCCCATGGCTCCATCCATGATCTCAGTTGACTCCCCTGACCAAAACTCTCCTTTCTGGCTATGACTGTCTTATAGATTCATTCCTCCCATTAGATTATAGGTTCACTGAGCTCAGGGACCAAGCCCACAGTGCCCATGGTGCCTGGGACATGGTAAATGCTAAATCAATGCTTGTTGATTGACAAAGGAAATGTTTAACAAATGCTTTTTTATTCATTCATTTCCTGTTATCCTCAAGACCCAGGCAGAATGGGGGAGGGAGATAAACACAGGAGGCAGGAGGAGGGAGAAGGCTGAGTACAGAAAATCAGAGTGAAAGGTCTGGAGCCTTGGCTTTAGAGATTCCAGCTCTAGACAGAACTCTCAAGGAGACCAAGGGCAAAAGAAAGGCCCTGCACACACCGACATATTTGTAGCAGAGTTTTTTGTGGGAGTAAAGAGTGAGAAATAAGGTGGCCCCATGAACGGAGGGCAGACCCTCACTGTTAATGACTGTGAGCATGTGAATGAAGCAAACGGATTCATGTACATCACTGAAGGAACCCTCCTCATTTCCCCTTCAGTGGCCATCTGTCGCCCCTAGTAAAAATTAAATGAAATTTAGAGAACAAGAATGAAGGGTCTGCTGTGTGGAGGCATGGTGATCTTGGAGAAAGTGGATTCAGGCATCAGCAGCTCATACTTACATGGCACTTTGGGGTTTGGCAAACACATGCATAGAGTGTCTCATTTAATACTCCCAATAGCCCAAGAGAAAGCCTCTACTTGTATGAACAAATGGGTCTGAGAAGGGCTAAGTGACTTATCTAGGGTCTTACAACTCATTCATGTCTGAGGCAGGATTTAAAGCCAGGTCTTTCTGATTCTAAAGCCAGTATCAACAGCACTGACTAAACCCTGTGCATTCTATTCATTAGCACAAAGGGACAAAAACCACTAGGGCTTTAGGATTGAGTAATCAATGAGGAAGGGGATTCAATCATCTCAAGATCAACAAATGAAGTCAACAAGCATTTGGCAAGTGTTTCCTATGTGCTGGGGACTCAGCTAAGTACTGGGGGGACAGAAAAGCAAAAATCAGTACCTGCCTTTGGGAAACTCCCAGTCAAATGAGAGAGACCACATGCAAACACTCTGTGCAATCAAGATCAACACAAAGTGAGCTCAAGATCATCTCAGAGGGAAGGTGCCAAGAGGAAGGCGGCCTGGGAATGTCCTCATGCAGAAGAGAAGGAAGCCAGAAGACAGAAAGGAGGAGAGAGAGAATTCCAGGAATGTCCCAGGAACCGGTGGGAGACGGAGGAGCAGCAAGGAAGGGAGTGTCACTGGATTGCAGCCCATGTGGGGATGGGGAGCATGCAGAGTGTAAGAAGACTGGACAGGTAGTTTATGAAGGGCTTTAAAAGCCAAAGGATTTATCTTTGGTCCTGTACGTAACATGGAGCAACTGGAATTGAAAACATTGGCTGATGCTATGAGGACTGGTGGAACTATGAGGAACTGAAGGAACTTCCTTTCAGAGGGCTTGGGCCTTCTGGTGAAGTAAGGGGCTAAATCATCTGTTCTAAATGTGGGGGAAGGGAGGGCAGCTAGGTGGTGCAGTGGATGGAATGTCAGTCTGGAGGAAGGCTCATCTTTGTGACTTCACACTTAGCTGTCTGACTCTGGGCAAATTACTTAACCCTGTTACCTCATTTTCCTCATCAAGAAGGAAATGGCAAACGATTCTGGTATCTTCTCCAAGAAAACCCCCAATGGGGACATGAAGAGTCAAACATGACTGAAAAATGACTGAACAACAAGTGTGGGGATGGGAGTTGAGAGAAGACCTGGGTCCTCACAGGGGAAAGGAAGTCTGAGAAAGGACATCAAAAACACAGAATAAAAAGACTGCTGAGCTATACTGAGGACCCAACTGAAGCTATGCCCACAGAATGACAGGGCATGAAGTCAGCTTTCCTGACACTCTGCAGTCTGAGAACAGGGATGGAAATAACGGATAGTGGCAGGTGTCCAGCACTGAGGATCAGCAAATTGGAAAAAGAGGGAAGGTGAGGCTTGGCAACTCTGATTGGACTTGGGTTTTCTCAGTTAAGGAGAAGGACCTTTGGACCAGAGAGAACCAGACTGAGAATGGCTAAGAGTTGACAGTCAAGAAAAGTAGAGATAAGGAGGGGAGTGAGATGCCTGTGTCTAGATATTTCCCCCATCCTAGGGGAAGGAAGGAAGGAACCACAATTGTGTCTACTATGCCATTGCCAGAAATCTTGAAGAGGTGGTTGAGAACAACCATAGGCCCGGCAAAGGGCATTCAAAAAAGAAGAGTCTGCAAGTCAGTGAGCTCATCTTTGGTTCTGGATATAATTCTATTAAAGAAAGGGTTCCAGAACATCTAGATAAATGAGAGAGACCACAGGCAAACACTTTGTACAATCAAGATCAACACAGGGTAAACTCAAGATCATCTCAGAGGGAAGGCATCTAACATCTAGAAAAGGAAACAGTGATCACCAGCAGCTAGCCTGGCTACAGACTGTGCTCAGCTAACTTGATGTCCCCTGTAAGGTTACTGGCTATGTACTTTGGCTGGCTCTTATGTGTAGTCACATGTTCCAGTGTCTCCTTGTTAGACTATAAGATCTCTGAGAGCAGGGACTGTGGTAACTTTTTCTTTGGGTCTCCGATGCCAAAGGCAGCACCCTCCTGGCACATAATGGTCCTTTAATAAATGCTTGTAGGGTGCTTGATGTCATGGAGACTGCACTGACAGCCTTGGCTTCTGTGTTCTCTGAATGGCCTTCAACTCAGTCGTATTTCCAGGAAGCCTGAAACGTAGCTGTTTCTCCATCCAATAAAACCACTCATGTTCCCAGATGGCTGCGCATCTCAGTGGTTGGAAATGTTCATAAATTCCTTGTTATGCAACAGATTTGGCTAATGTGATGATGGAAGCACACTTTCTTGGATGTTCTATTTACCTCTAATTTTTCCAAGTCTACAGTTCCATCTTAACAAGACCTGACAGTTTAATCAGGTAAGATGGGGCTCATTTTCACAAGAGGGCACGAGAGGTCTGCACATTTTCTCATAAACAGATCTGGGAATTTCTGCATGTGGCCCAGACATCAAATTTAGAATCTAATGCTGAAAAATACCTCGGCAGCCTCTAGGCCATCCCGTCTCCCTGAGAACCCCAACATGAACATCCCTGAGAAGGGGTCACAGCCTCTGCTTGAAGTCCTCCAGGCAGGAAGGAGGAACAAACAGTCAGATGGTCAACAAGTATTTACTAAGCACCTATGGTGTGCCAGGCACTGTGTTAAGCACCGGGACACAACAGTCCTGGCTTTCAAGGAGCTCATGGCTACTGGGGAGATGACATGCAGATGACTCTGAGCAAACAAGATGTACACATGATAAACTGGGGTCGTCTCAGAGAGGAGGCACTAAGATGAAGGAGGACTTGGAAAGCTCACATGAAGAAGCTGAGACTTCACCTGAGACCTGAAGGAAGAGGAAAAGGCAGAGAATCCCAGGTCAGTGATGGAGATGGAGTGGTCTGTGCAAGGACCAGCCAGGAAGTGAGTGTCCCTGAGCAGAGGAGCATGTGTGTGAGAGGAAGGAAGTGGCTAGATTTTGGAAATGCAGGGGGTGGCCAGGCTGTGAAGGGCTTTGGATTCCAAACAGGCATCCGGCCAGGGCTTTAAGATCTTCATGATGCTCTACTGAAATTAACTCATTTGACCTCACACCAAGCCAGGGCAGTCGATCCAGCTGATCCTCCTCTGAGATCCGGCTGCACCTCTCCATCTTCCCACTTCATGCCTTTTTTCCTATCTGGAGGGTTCTCCTGACTTAACTCTGTCCCCCAGTTTACTTGGCTTCCTCCATCCTCAGCTCACACCAGCTTTTTCAGGAGGCCTTTCCCTGTTCCCACTTTCAAAGTATGCTGTGTTACCTTCCATCTTCACCGTGTGTATTGTGTATGACACAATCACGTGCAAGTCGTCTCCCCCCTCAAATGGCAGCTACTGGAGAGCAAGGGCTGTGCTTTTGTCTGGCTTTGGATCCCCCAGTACTTAGCCCAACACTCAGTGTGCAGTAAGCATTTGATAATTGCTTGTTGACTGACTTACTGACTGATTATCTCGTCTACCACCATTCACCCACCTCTTCAGCTAGGAATGATAATGAAAATACCAGCAATTCCCTTGTTCATAGAAAGGGAACATGGCTTGGTCACTCATGAATTGTGAGCTGCCCTCCCCACTTATCCCCCATTTTATTGAAATGTAAGCTCCCTGAGGGCTTTATATCCCTAGCACTTGGACCAGTGCTTGGTCCACAGTAAGTTCCTAATAAATGATTTTCATTTATTCATGCAACACAGTTTCTCTTCTAAGGGAAATCCATATTGATTTTGGACAGCTCCAATTCTGAGAAAGTTCTTTCTTGTAATTAATTGGAATCTACCTCTTCACAATTTATAGGATCATGGATCCAGAAGGGACGCCAGTGGCCATCTGATGCAATGCCTTCATTTTACAGATGAGGAAATAGAAGCTTAGTGGGGTTGAGAGACTATCCCCAGGTCTAGTGAAATTTGCCCCCAGATCCACAGCCTCCTGAGTCAGTCTCCTTCCACATGACAGCCTGTCATATATTGAAAAGAACTACCACGCCCTTCCTATCCTATGCCCGTCCTCGCCCAAGCCTTCCCTTCTCTTAGTTAAATGTGATCTGTTGCTTCAACCACTCTCCATATGACATGATCTCAAGGCCCTTGGCCATGCTGCCGAGTCTCTAGTTTATCAAATGCCTTCCTAAATATCCTGGCACCCAGAGCTGAACATACAGCCCTGGATATGATCTGATTTGGGCCTCCTGAATACAGAAGTGATATCACCTTTGGATTCCTGATGATTGTGCCCCTGTAGATGCAGTCCCCAAATTCCATGACCTTTGGGGACTGTAGATCACACTATTAATCCATTGAGTTGGTGGTCACTAAAGTCTCAGCTTAACAAGCAGTCTCCCTGAGCAGGGTGCTGGAGATAGAGAGAAAAGGCAAAGGAGCCTTGCCCTCAAGAAACATACATTCTAATGGGACTGAGAATCTAAATGTTCTGAATGCCAGTGCCTCACCTCCAAAACTCCAGTGAGGGCTCAGGAAGTGACTACCCAGAAACCCATGAGTAAAGTGTGGGGCCCATTTACAAATAGCTCAGTTTTCAAATTCATGTCTTTCCTGCTGTATGTCTTCAGTAATGCGAGTTGATTCCCTCTCAGCAGCTTTCTTCAAATTTACAGATAGATGACAGCTCAAATCATGTTTTCTTCATTGTGGAAAATGACTTTCCTAACTATAGAGCACCAATGTTGGGACCAGGCTGCCCAGGGTAGCCTCTTGGGGTCTCCCAAGGTGGCCCCACCTGCCAACACCTCACATTGTCCCACCTTGCCTCTCCTCCCAAAGATTAGACTGATTCATCTGGCTACATATTCACTTGCCAAATCTTAGGCTAGAAGGGATGCTAGAGAGAGTGCTGGGATTTAAGTGAGGGTGACCTGGGTTCAGATTGTATCTTTGATGCTGAGGCCTGAAGTCAGAAAAACCTGAGTTCAAATCTGGCCTTAAAAACTTAATAAGTTGTGTGATCCTGGGCAAGTCATTTAATTTCAGTCTGCCTCATCTGGAGAATTGAGATAATGAGAGCACCCACCTCCCAGAGTTGTGAGGCTTTGAAGAAATAACATGTCAAGCACTTGGCAAACATTCAAAGGGCATGAAAACATGAGCTAAAAAAGGAGGTGATAAGGGGTTGTGTCCTGTGCCCTTGGGAGCAGCAGATAGCCCGCAGGTGGAGGGTTGGAGGTCCTGTTCCCAAAGGAAATTGGGAAGCTTGGCAACATAAATATGGACTTTGTTGGCATGCAAAAGCATTCATCTCCTGGCCATAAAAACGGCATTGAAAATGGCGTCTGAGTTCTGGACACTGTTGTATTTCCGTGGAATTTTTAGGCACTGTGATGGTTTTTCTATTAGAAGTACACATCTATAGCATTAACTCTGTTGTGGAGCTCAAGGGAGAAGGGAGGCAGCATCTCCCTCAAGGTCACCCTGAAGCAGCTTCTGCACTAGGAGGGGGAGCTGTATTTGAACAGCAGCTCCAGGAAGGCAGCTCTTTTGGCAGGGCTGGCAGAGGGAGATTCTTGGCACAGACGTCTGAGAAGAAGCTGCATTTCTGCAAGAAGCCTCTTGGAATGGGGTTGGCAGAGGGGGCGAGGGGTGTGGGGGAAGAGGAACCAGAAATACTGCATCCCTTTGGTTCATTCCCATAATGGGACACTTCATCTTATCAAAATGAAAGCAACCAAAAATGAGTGGGAGATTTGGAAGCAACAGGCATACAGAGATCATCCTTTGCTCTAGGCAAAGGTGGTTTCTAATACTTGGATTTTTTGACAGAGTTCCTCATAGCCATGCAATTAATTAAGAGCTCAAAGCACAGCACAGGTAAGGTTTAAGAATGCCACTATATCCGTGTGTGTGTGTGTGTGTGTGTGTGTGTGTATGTGTGAGAGAGAGAGAGAGAGACAGAGACAGAGACAGAGACAGAGAGAGACAGAGACATAAACAGAGACAGAGAGACAGAGAGAGAGAGAGAGAGAGAGACAGAGAGAGAGACAGAGACAGAGACAGAGACAGAGGGAGACAGAGAGACACAGAGATACAGAGAGAGAAACAGAGAGAGTGAGTGAGACAGAGAGTCAGAGAGACAGAGACAGAGAGGGGGAGGAAGTCCATTAAAAGACTGTAGCATATTAAATAAGATGCATGCAGACATTTGGAATAGGAACTAATTTCCTCCCCTTTTCACATTTTTCAATCCCTCACTCTCTCTCTAGGTTCTCCACCTACTCACCCGCTCACCTACCTCCTTTGACAAATGGGAAACAACCATGCCTACCAGGGCTCATGGCACCAATTCTAAGACAGGCATGATGAGATGGAGTCACATCTAGCAACCTCCCAGACCTTAGACTCCCTTTCCACACATTTGCCCTAGGAGGATCCCTGCCCAACAGGCTTTCATCTGGTTGTGGCAAAACACAAGAGTGTTAGGCTTGGGGTGGGTAAGACATGAGTTTAAATCCTTCTTCCAACACTTGTTAGTTGAAAAACCCCTCCTTCTTTCTGAGTTTTAGCTTCCACATCTGTAGAATGGGTATAATAATACTATTTAGAGCATCTTAGTCATAGGGTTATCCGTGACTCAAAATGAGGTCAAACATTTTGTAGAGTATGCTTCCATTGTGCGCCAGTGATGTTATGATCTCATCATCATGGATACTCCCTCCCATGAGGTAGATTACAACCCATCCATGTCCATGTCTCTGTTCTTCTTATAAATCTAGCCTTTGGAATACATTTGAGGTCTTGCCACTGGTGAAAGCTTCCTCAAATACCTGAAGATTTTTCTCTACACAATAGTTTTTTCTCTAGAAAATAAAAGGGTTTCAGTCCCCCACCCACCCATGCACTCCCACTCCCAGTCAACTTTTTCTTATTTGACTTTCTTTGGAGAAAGGTCTCTGAGTTGGGTGACTGGCCCATCTCTAAATGAGGGGCTCTCTCTCTGTGCAGCTCTGAACAAAAGCCCAATTTAGGGAACACCCAGGAGAGAATGAGAAAGGAAATCAGAGAGATAAAGGAGCCCAATTTTTCATTTTCTTCTGGAGTCTGGGCTAAAGGATCTCTATGGGGTCTCCTCCATGAGGCCACCACCCTGTCCCAGGCAGCTGTGCACATTTAAGCCACTTGATAGAATGAGGTAAGAAATAGTCAGCTGTCCCCAGAGCTCTGCACCTGGGGGAGAAAATGGTGACTGATTAACCACTGGAAAAGGTTTCCTATTTCAATTCCAACCCACAAACACTTTAGGCAGGGGGGTGGGGGGGGGACTTTCTATATGCAAGCTGGTACAGCTGGTGCTGGGAATATGAGGACAAAACAGTCCCTTCCCTAGAGGAACTCACATTCTGCTTTATATGAAGCACCTGGGGCACCCCCCCATAAGAGCTGTACCTCATATTCAAGGTACATTGTGGGTCTACATGCCCTTAGAACCATGACTTGTGATCCTCCACTAATGTATTTCCTTTTATTATGCAAAGCACAAATAAAGACATTAGTGAAATACCAGAGTACAAAAAGTAGCTTTAAAATGCTTTCTCTCAGAAATGTGGGGGACACTCTTTTGCAAATATTCAGTCTCACAGTTGGAAGCGTAGACAAGCTATGGATGTACATGCATTGGGAACAGGAATTACCAGAGTAAGTGTGGGAGCTGGCCCTGGGCCATTCACATTTTTTGGTGATGTTACTTTGCTGCTGGATAAAATGATTAATTTGTCTACACAACATGCTGATTATTTCATCCCTCCTTATGTACACTCTGGGAGTAATATCACATGGATGATGATTTGATACTGTGCATTCTCAGCCCATCTTATCCTCATGGGCCAGAGTTGGAAAAAGAAAAATGCTTGGTTGTTGTCCTCAGTGGTCATACACTCATATCCTTGAGGGGTGTGTGTGAATGTGTGAGTGTGTGTGTGTGAATGTGTGTCTATATATATGTGTGTGTGACTGTGAGTGTGTGCATGCATGTGTGTGCATGCACATGTGTGTGCACACGTTTGTGTGTGAGTATGTATATATGTGTGCTTGCATGTGTGAATGTGTGTGAATGTGTGCGCACATGCACGTGTGTGAGTGTGTGCACAAATGTTTGTGTGTGAGTGTGTGAATGTGTGAGTGTGCATTGTGTGTGAGAGTGTGTGTACATTGTGTACACACGTGTGTGTGCATGTATGTGAGTGTGTGTGCATTGTGTGCGTGTGTGTTGTGCTTGTGTGTGCATGTATGTATGTGTGTGAGTGTGTGTGCATGTGCACGTGTATGAGAGTGTGTGTGCGTGTGTGTGAGTGTGTGTGTGTATGTGTGAGAGAGTGTGCATGTGTGAGAGAGAGTGTGTGTGTGTGTCTGTCTATCTGTGTCTGTGTGTCTGTATGTGTAGGACTGAAAGAACGCTGACCCTGTAATCAGAATACCTAGGGTCTAGATCTTGCCTCTGACACTACCTGTGTGACCTTGGACTAATCCTCTCACTTCCCTGGGCCTCAGTTTCCTCATCTCTACAATGCTGGGATTAGATAAGATGGCCCCAGAGATCCTTTCCAGTTCTTGGTCTTGGTGGATCCTAGAACCTGGGGCCCACAGCATTCACAATAAATGTCCAACAAGCCTACTCTCACCAACCATCACAAGTAGTCACCATTCCCTAGCTATAATTTATCCTTGTTAAGTGCAAGAAGGGAGAGCCTTTGATTCCTGCCCAAACACAGATGAGGGGAAGCTGTCCAGCTCCTCTCCAAATCCATTGGGAGGTCACATCTTTTGAATCGGATTTAGCCAAGCGCAGTCCTCACTCGTCCTTCATTTACGCCTAGAGCTGCTAAGATCTCCTTTGTCTATCATGATTTCCCAATGCCCTTTGTGAAAAATGAGTTTACGACGCAAGGTATGTTTTCACAGGTTCTGAAATGGTCATTGTGAATTTTGGCATTAATGGCTTGAAGGTCACCTATAGCCTTGGTCTTCAGTTCCATTCAGCCATACAATTTAAAAAATGCACAAGGAGACACCAGGGTAGAGTGGGAAGAGCGTTGGATTCAGAGTCTGAGTACCTGGACTGAATCCTAATTGTGTCACTTATGTGTGATCTTGGGCAGACTGACTGACCTCTCTGAGTTTCAGTTTCTGCATCAATGCAATGAAGGCTTTGGACCATCCCCCACGTTAGTGCTAAGTTAGTGCTAAGGCCACATACAGAAATGGGGGACTGTAATTTCTAATTTCTTACATGGTCCCCATACAACCTCTTCTCCCAGCAACTATTGACCTTTCCTTCTCTCCGCCTCTGTGTGGATAAATAGATAACAACAAGTAAATTGGGTTGAAATTCGTATTTGATATTTCTTACTAAATACCGGAGCTGCTAGAATTTAGAAAGGGCTTCACTTCCAGGCTCGTCATTGTCTTGTTTTGGGAGTTTCTATTGTCGAGTCCCTTGCTTAATAACAATAAAAGGTCTGAGAGCTAAAAGAGGTTCATTGCTAATTAGTCACCAAGTCCCTTTATCAAACAGCTCTGTGAGAAATTCTTGTAGAAGCCCTGTGAGAGAGCAGGACTGAGACTTCGTTGTTGTTCAGTCCTGTTCTACTCAACAGGAGGATAGAAGTTTAAAAAACAGAAAAAGGCAAGTTAGGAGAAAGGTGAAATAGGAGCTAGAGACACAGAGTCCCAAACTGGCAGGTCAACCCTTTCTCAAGCCAAGAAGAGAAAACAGGGACTTGGCCGAAGAGCCTGAAGAAACCTGAGACGTCTTCTGGTCCCGCCCTTTGTTTTCACAGGGTCACAGAAGCTCCAGGATGGAAGAGATCTCCCTGATCACTCCACTCTGGTGTAGCTATAGTTTGTAGGAAATATTTCCTGAAATATCAAGGCCAGATCAAGCATATTACAACTGCCACCACCTTGTTTCTTGTTCTGCCTCCTGGGGCAAAAGCCAAACCAATCTCAATGGTCCTTGGGTGGGAAAGCCCTAGCAGCACTTGAAAGGAGTGGTCTGAAGTCTGTTCTTCTTCAAACTAAACATCTTCTCTTCCTTCAGCTGACCTTTTTCTATCATGATCCTCCTCTGGATCAGGCAATCTGAACCATCTCCATTGATGTCCTTCTTATAATTTGGCACCCATAACTTAATGGCATACTCTAGGAGTGGTCTGACAAGGTCTGAAAACAGGAGGATTTATGTTCTGGACACTCCTCTCTTGATGGCATCTAAGACCACATTAACTTGTGGAAATGCCAATGAAACTGTTGACTCCTGTTGATCTGGTGCTCCATGAAAATTCCTAGGCTTCTTTTCAGAGGAACTACTGTGCAGTCCTGCCTCCCTTCTCTCATACTTGTGAAAGTGATTTTTGGAACCTCTCAAAAAGAGGTCCCTTGGAAGTTTTAGGCAATTTTCTGAAGTAGGAAGCCAGGGTTTGATCTCAGGTCCTCTGACTAGAAATGCTCTTTATACTGTACCTTAGCCCTCTTTCTTGTTCTTCCCAGGAGTATCCCAGACTTTTTTCATCCAGGAGAACTTGGTAACACCTCCTACTTAGCACTAAGACAAAGTAGCAAGACTTCTATTCCTTAGTAATGTATCACACAATTGTTGGAGGGTCCTTCTGAAATAAGTTTGTCTTCCTCAAGGGTCTTTGGAATTTCCATTGGTCCAGGCTGCTTTTAATGTCTCTTCAATATGTTTTCTCCTTTATAAACATGTTGGAGGGGAGAAGGGAGTGGAGTTGGAGCATGATCCTTGCAGGGTGTGACCATCTTGGGGTCTTGCATTCCTATAGAGATGACCCTGATTGGTCTTTTCTCTTCAACCCACAGGAAAAGAACAATTCTTAATCCTCTGAACTCCCATTGGGTTGTGTGCCTTTCTAGTGGATTTTCTTCTGTCCTGTGGTGACTGACTATCTTTGCCTCTCCCTTCAGCTAACCTGTAAGCTCATTGAGGGTAGGATAATTCAGATTATCCCAAGGCTTTAAATATATTTTTACTTCTGCCTGCACCTAGGCCAGAAACCAATATGCAGAAGGAGTATCATTAATACTTAGTGGGTAACTTTAAATGCAATCTATTCCCCAAAGCATTTATTAAGGGCCTACCATGGGCAAAACATGATGCTATGTGCTGGGAATCTAAGAACAAACTGGAAACAGAAATTTAAGTCTGGTACTTGACACTCTTTCTCTCTGTCTCTGTCTCTATCTCTATGTTTCTCTGTTTCTCTTTTCTCTCTCTCTCTCTCTCTCTCTCTCTCTCTGTCTCTCTCTCTCTCTCTTTGTCTGTCTGTCTGCCTGCCTGCCTGTCTGTCTGTCTGTCTCTGTCTGTCTCTCTCTGTCTTTCTCTCTCTGTCTCTGTCTCTGTCTATGTCTCTCTCTCTCTCTCTCTCTCTCTCTCTCTCTCTCTCTCTCTCTCTCTCTCTCTCTCACTGTAGCCTCTACTAGAAGATGATCTTGGGGCTTTGGTTCCCCTAAAGTAATGTCCCATTTCCCTTCTGCTAGGAGGGGTATAGAGACCTCAGAGACATCAGTCATAATTTTAAGCCCTTTAAAATCTTACTGGCAAAATATTACTTTTTAACTTACGTGACTGAATCTCTCTGAAACAAGGCTGTAAAAGGTTATAAAATCTCAGAACAATAAGGATCCTTCCCAGCTTAAATGTTATCATCTTGTAAGATCCCTTTGATCACTGACATCTGTGATTCTAGGCTTGATTAGATAAAAGTTCTCATTGATGATTTGAGAATCATAAGATTGTTTCTGTCACATAGATCAAAGGAGACAATGATTGTAAAGCCCTTAGCACAGTGTCTGGCATGAAGTTAAGTATTATATAAATGCTGCTGTTACTGTCATCATCATCATCATCACCACCAGCACCGTCATTATGATTATATTGAGATTAGCTTGGTCCAGTCTAAGTCCCATTGGAGGGAGAAACTCTCATCCCTTGGGGATATTTAGTTCCTTGAGATAGGCTGCCTCTGGATATATAGTCAGCATGATATCAGTCCTGTTTACAAATGGGTTAAGGTGTGGTTTTCTTAGGGCCCTCACAGGTGGCAAATTAAAGAGCTTGCATGCATGCCTGTCAACGTGCCAGCACAATGTCAAGTTTGGCAGGCATTTAATAAGTACCCAGGTAAGATAGCAGCTAGGTGGCACAATGGACAGAGCACCAGGCCTGGAGTCAGGAAGACCTGAGTTCAAATCCGGCTTCAGATACTTCCTAGCTGTGTGATCCTGGGCAAGTCAGTTAATCCTGCTTTTCTCAGTGTCCTCATCTGCAAAATGAACTAGAGAAGGAAACGACAAACCACTCCAGTATCTTTGCCAAGAAAACTCCAAAAGGGTCTAGAAGAATCAGACATGACTGACAACAACAAAACAGATAAAAAAAGGGTTTGTGGTTTTTGTTCTTTTCCCATGCCAAAATACACACAGACACACTCACATACACACATACACACTCACACACATACAATATACATTCACACAGAGACACACTCACACCACACATATACTCACACACACACATACATACACACATACACACTCGCACCACACACACCACACACATACACACACATATATACTCACACCACACACATACACTCACACACACACATACACACACCCTTACCCTCACACAGAGTTGTTTTCATGTTGCCTCCCTCCTTAGACTGTGAGTTCCTTGAAAGCAGGGACCGTGGTTTTTCATCTTTTTGTATACTTAGCAATTAACACCGAGTTTGGTACACCGTAAGCACATATTAATACTCATTGATGAACTGATTGATACAGATTGCTGTGAGTCAAGCATTCTGAAATATATTAGTTAAATCCTCCAACATCTGGAGAGGTTCATCGATTTACCCAGAGACAGAGGTAGTTTTTGATCTAGGTCTTTCTGACTCCCAGTCCAGTCCTCTATCCACTAGGCCATGCTTCCTCTCCCATCAACTATGCATTGATTGATTACAAGTCTGCCTCCACTAATGTCCTTTCCCAATATCCCATTATGGTGGGCTCCCAAGCCCTGGCCAACCAGCCTATTCTGAGAAGGTTTTAAGTCTAGTCCGAGGAACGGATTGTGGGTCTGCTGTCCAAGGACCCTCCACCCCAGCTAAACTCTGAGGGGCTCATCAGTAAGTTGGCCCCAAGCTGATGGATTTTTCAGTCACATCATCTCTGTGAGACCATCAGCTTGGTCACAGAAGGGCAGTGATTTGCTCCAGCACAGAGAATATCACCACACAGTAAAATCATAGGTCCTTGCAGTATTATTGAAGATGATTGTTATATTTGGACTAAAGAATGCCTACAATCACCATAATGGCTTCCCCCAACTGAGCATTTGAAAGCTCATAATGTTCTTTCTTCTCTACTGCCCAGGAAGTGGGGTACTGAAGAGAATGCTATAGATTTAGAATCAGGTAAGCACAAATCCCACCCCTGACACTTGCCACTCAAGGGACCTTCAGGAAGGCCCCTAAGCTCTCTGACTCAGAATAGATGCTTCCCAGATCTTTCCTTGATGCCACACTGAATATCCATCTGGACTCAAAGAGAACCACTAGAAAAGTTGAGTTGCTCCTGGAATGAGATTTTGCTGAAATATCATGTTTGGGGCATTGGAAGATCAGAGTAAGAGGTCACAAAATGAGTGGATTGTCCTTGTATTTCCATGTCTGTCAGATCAGCAAATTGATTTCTGCCTTTTAGTTAACAAGTTCTGCCTTGATTCTAAGTCAAGATGGTCCTATGGATGGTCCTATGAATATGGGAGATTTCTACAAGTTTATACATTTCTGCATTTCATACATTAAGTCCAGGCCCAGGTAGTACTTCAGAAGGCTAATGCCCAAGGTCAATACTTAAGCCATTACTAAACCAAATTGACATATAGCCTCTAGAGAACAGAGGCTAGTCCAGGAATTTGCTCATTTCTGTTACCAGCTGGAACTCACACTGGGTCAGCTTCTGACTCCATGCCTTGGAATTCAGTACATGCTTCCCTTGGTCAAGAAGAGGCAGGTGCTGCTGGTGAGCCAGTCACCAGAGCCTGAATCCACCTGATACTGCTGATTATCAACTACTCCAAAGAGCTTTCCAAGGTCCTGAAATATTGGAAATATTATAGGAGTATGTGCTTGCATCATATCCTTATTCTAAAGCGGGGGCTCCATGAGAGCTGGGGCCAGGGCTTCTTTCAGTGTTGCATCTCCTCAGTGCCTAGAATTGTGCTCTTCCTAGTTGGCGCTTAGTAAATGTTGAATGAATAAATGAATGAATGAATCATTCAAAAGGGTAGCAATGAGACCTAACACTTCTATCCTGTTTCTCCCTGCCAATCCACTGGTCTGCCTTGTTATTCAGTGTACTCATCACACTTGATCCTAACGTTCTTTGCAGTGGAGACTGTCACCCCTTGAGGGTTGGGCCCCTGACTAAGAAACCCTCTGTTCTCTCCCATCCTCCTCTTGGGCTTTTCCCATTACCTACAGTAATATACTCACTGATAAGTAAAGAGAAAGACTCTCTTGGGACCCTCAGTGCATTATCAGCAGACATTAAATATTAAATAATGCTGAGCCTCTCTCTAACCTGGCTCTGAGCCATGGTTATTGGTTAATATTTATCAGGTGCCTATGATCTACTAGGTCTTTTCCCAGCCCAGTTTGAAGCTGTGCTTTAGAGTAGCAACCACATTCTGCAGGTTGGCCAAAGGGAAGAGGAAGGAGGAGAGGAAGCTGGGAGCTTCTTTGTCTTTCCCCCTTCTACCTTCAAAGCTCAGCTCAAACATCACCCTTTTCATGAAGCCTTCCTTTTCTGCCCTCCACCAGTTGCCAAGGGCTCCCCTGCCCCAAATTAAGTAGTATTTATCCTACATGAGCTTTATAGCTTCTTACCTGAATACATGTTTTCTTCCCTGAGAGAAAGTGGCTCAGGAAGGTTAATGAAGGTTTCATTGTTGTCTTTGTATTCCTCAGACATAGCACAATGCCTGGTGTATGATAGGTGATTAATAAGTGCTTATCGATTTGGGCAGGTGACTCTAAAATATCTAGGCTAAGCAGGGTGGGTAGTCTCTGCATTAATCTCACTAACTCCATTCACCTTGCCTAGCCTAGATGTCCCTCCCATGGTAAGGACATTTTCTCTTTGTATCTGATGAAAATCTCTCATTCCTTAATGTAAATGGGCTGACATGTGCACAGTGGGTGTAAAAAGGCAAAGGCATCCTGCATCCTGATTTATACATAAGACGTGTTAGAGAAAGCTCTGTAGGTGGTATAGTGACTAGAATGCTGGATGTGGAGTCAGAAGAACAAAGTGCAAATCCTGCCTCACGCCATTAGTAACTCTATGAACCTAGGAATCAGTTGCCCGCTCTAAATTTCACTTGTAAAAGGAGGCTCAAAATAACACCCATCTCACAGGGTTGTTGGGAGGATCCAATGAGCCAGCACATGTAAAATGCTTTATGAACCTTTAAATTGCCAGAAAAACTTTAGCAATTATAAAGAGACCTTGTCAAGGTCATGGATGAATGAAGGGAGATATGCTATTCATGCAGTAAGAGGGAAAGATGCCTGGTCTTTGGTCCCGTGCAAATGTAAAACAAAGGGAGATAAGGTCTCCAACACACTGGGGAAATCCCCTGCAGAAGATGAGTAGGACCTGGTCAAAAATTGCATGTGATGAGAAAGCGTGGAAAGCCCAGGACTTGCACCAGCCAAAGGAGTCCCCACATCGATTTCATAAAGATCCATGGAAATATCTGAATCTGCTCTTTAGCACTCCAACAATATCAAACCCTCCATTTTTAAAGGCATCAATCAAGTTCCCTCCCCCATCCTTCCATCCCCCCAGATCCCCAACCTTCTCTTCTTGTTAAACAATCCCAGAACCCTTGAGCTCTCCTTGTATATTGCATACTTCTCATCACTGTTTTCTGAGCTCTCTCCAACATCCCCACATCCTTTTTATGCATTCATTACCTTCATCTCCATAAAACTTGGTGAAAAAGCTGAGCAAGGGAAGGCTTATAGGCACTCTAATAATGCCTGACAGGGCCTACCTGACTGCCACGAGCTGCTGGGTACCCTCCCCCACTCTCTTTGTACCCCAGTCAGGTATGCTGGACTTGACTGTGTAGCTACACTGCAGGATCTAATCTAGCTAAGCTAGGATTTGCTCTTCCCACAACAGGAACCATAAGAGGAAGCTAGAGCCAGAAGCAGCTCTCTGCCCCAGTCACTAAGAACTTCCCTGCCCCCAGTGCCCTTGTATGGTTGTCCTTTCTCCTTGCCTGGGTTGGCATTCAATTGGTTCATATTCAACAAATGTTTCTTACATGTTTACTAGATACCAGACTCTACTGTCCATTCAAGCTGTCTTCCTAGATTCTGAACTATGCTGATGGCTCACTCAATGCCTTCCTGATGACCCACTCAAGCCTTGATGAGGCCCTGTCTGCCCAGCTACCTGGCCCTGCTTTTTGGGACCTAACCATGTGCACCCTCTCGTATTTCACCTGGTTCCAGTTGGAGTGCCCTTTCTGGCTTTCTTCTGGGCCCAGGCCAGTTTTGTGTTCCCACCTTCTTTCTTCCACCCTGTGCCCTATGTCCCAGATGCCTCCCTGGGGCTTACTTTTCACATGGTAACACAGCCTTCCTCATGGATGCAAGCAGAGAACCCCTAATGAGATCTTTCTGGAGCCTCCCTTGGTCTCCATGACACAAATACTGGAATCCCACAATCTCAGCATTGTCAGGCAGTATCTAGAGGTACCTAGAGATAGCTCAGAGACAACTAGCCCATCTCATTCTGGAGTAAGAATTTTCCTCAATCATCCCCTCAAGTCGCCATCCCTTCCTGCTTGGAGACCTGCAGGGTCAGGGAGTCCACCACTTCTGAGGCTGCCCATCCCCCTAGTGAGAGCTCTCATTGACTGGAACATTTCCTTGATGTCAAGCCTTAGTTTGCTATTTTGCAAATCCTACCTGTAATGGTTCTGTGATGAGCATGTATGTGCCTACACACACATACACACACACACACACACACACACACACACACACGAATGATATATAATCTACCAGTCTTGGGCTTCTCTGGTTTCTTACCTCTGAATTATGATAGAAGAATATAGATAAGACTGGAGATAGAGCATCTATTGAGCACTTATTATGTCCCAGTTGGCCAATGAAAGGTCAATGAGAACAAATTTAGGTTTCCTTCCACATGATGACCTTTCAAATGCTTGAAGAGTGCCAATCTGCCCCTTTGACCCTTCTCTTTTCTAGATACACATTCCCACTTCCTTTAGCCTATCCTTATATGGCATGAAGTCAAGGCCCTCGGCCATCTTGGCTGACCATGCTCTCAGAGCTAATAAGTGTCAGAGGAAGGTTCCAGTCCCAGAGCTCTCCTGATTTCTGGTCCAGCTCCCTTCCCACCAAAAGCTCTGGCTCAGCATACTGAGCAGCTGGGCTCAAACCCTACCTCTGATAATTAATAGCTGCATGACCTTGGGCAAATAATTGACTCATCTTGAATCCATATGTGGATTCAATGGCCACCAAGACCTTTCCTAGTTTTAGATCTATGACCTCATAATCCTGCTGCCTCTAGCAAAGCAGTACCTTTCTAGCCTCCTGATAATGGGACCATAACATTTGGAGTAGGAGGGAAAATTAGCAATCCTCTCATTTTGTAGATGAGGAAACTTATGCCTGGAAAGGGGAAGGGACAAACCCAAAGTCACCAGGCAACAAGAAGTAGAGCCAGGATGGAACCCTATACTTTTTTTTTTCTTATCCCACTTTGCTTTTCCCCAACTTTTGTCCTGGATGGAATCTCCCAGTACTAGCCAGGAGAGCCTCCATATCACTTTTATGCAAAAATCATGAAGAGCCCTTCAAGCATCTACTTGATATTAAATTATTTAATTTCCATATGCAAGCACACATCTTTCATACTCTTCTCACTGCCACAAATTAAGTGGTCACATTGAAAATTCTTAGACCAAGTACCACAGGTATAACTGGATTTCAAAATACTAAGGATGAGAAGTACAAAAGTCCCATTGACTCAGATGCTCTGCTGCAAAGGCTGCTCATCCTGACCCGACACACTGGCTAAAGGGGACATTCCCATCATTGCATTTTCAAGTCTACATCCATCATGCAAAGAACCAACATTCCAAAAGACTGTATTAAAGTTCGTGCAGAAAGTGGAGAACTTATTTTGTGTTCAAGGCTGTGTTAGATGGTGAGGGGCACAAAGGAGTGAGGATAAGGCCTCCATGTTGCTTCCCAATCTGCTCCTCACTAAGCCTCCACTACGCAGACTATCACCTCTATCTCCTCCCCACCAACCACGTGGATTCAGTTCTTGAATTCCTTGGCTCTGATGGGTGAGCTATTGCCAGGGCCTAGACCTCCATGCCCATTCTGTTCTACCCCATCCCCACCCATGGGTATCTTCTCCTTCAAACTCCTCTTTAGGTATTAACTTCTCCCATTAGAATGTACCTCCTTGAGGGGATCAACTCTTATATTTGTTTTAACTTGTATCCCTCTCTCCCCCCACACTCTTAGTCCTAGGACATGGGAAATGTTGAACAGGTGCTCTATCGATCTTCAGTCTTCTCTGTGTTTTTCTGTCATGGTTCAGGAGTGAGAAACCAGAGAGACCCAAGCCTGGTAGATTATATGCAGTGTGTGTGTATGTGTGTGTGTATGTGTGTGTGTGCGTGTGTATGTGTGTGTGTGTGTGTATGTGTGTACATGCTCTTTAAAAAGAGAGACAGAAGGTTCTGGAAATGGCAAGCACCAAATAAAAATAAAGATTGAGTATATTTTAACAGATGAAGAACAATTGATTACCAATGAAAGAGTTATTTCCCACTCAACTGTCTATGAATAGTCAGACCACTATAGGGTTGATGTAGTGCTTGTTACGTGGCTTGCTACAGAAAAGATCATCATGAATAAATTAATAGAAAAAAACAAAACTGAGGAAATCTGGCTTGCAATTGATCTATGTAAACAAGTTATTGATACTGAAAATGGGAAATGGATGACACATCTGTTGAACAAAACATTAGACATTAACAAAGACTATAACCATTTTTAAGAAAGTTTAACTAATGTATCAACTGCCATGATGAGGTTGATGAAAGACCCTAGAAATCTCGACCATCAAACGCTTGATTTCCTTGCCAAGCAGAGAAATATGGCAGCCAAGGACGACACCAGCTTAAAATGTAAACTCATTTGTAAAATCTGATGGAGAGGATAGCAGAAAGTCATATGCAGAATCACCTCCATAAAAATGAGAAGCAGTGGACGGAAAATCAAAGTTATTGAAAGCTTGGCAAGAGACACAACTAAACCAAATCATCCCTCAGCATTTACAAATGAAACCAGGAAGACTCTAGATGAAATATGAGAGAGAGGGATGGACATATAAAGACTGCTATAATGAGGAAATAGAAATAATGCCAGCCAACAAAAATGAGATGAGCAGCTGTACTAGATCAAATATATCCAACCAACATCTGTAATCAAGGTGGTGCAATTTGGGGGCCCCCGAGGAGCAATGCTCAATATATCTAAAAAAATGGAGGATAGCAAAAACTTGGGGAGAAAATCACAGACTTTCTGACTACAAAAAAAATACAACTAAGAAACAGGTAATTTTTTTTCATGACTTCCAAGCTTCTTCTGGACACAAAGGTCCATCTTTTAAAATATCCAGTCTTCTTATTATGCTATATGTTAGTAAATCATGGAATAATACAGTTTCTGAAGAATTAAAGTTACACGGTCACCTAAAAGGTGATAGAGAGATGTCTGGTGGGTGTGAGTAGATTGCAACATATTGCCAATGGAAAACTGTATGAGAGAAATGGTGTAAAGAATACCATTAGACAAGATGAATGACCAGAAAAGAAAGCGTGTTGGTTATATAGAAAGAGCGAGGGGTAATCAATGTGTGGTCTGCTGATGTGCTCACTGAATTCAATAGAATCACTGTTGCCCCTGTCAAAACCCACCCCTGAGCTCTCCAGCCCCTGCCCAATTTACCAGGGCTTGAGGGTGTTTTAGCTGCAGTGTCTCCATCTGGAGAATTAGAAAATTATTTTGTTGATATTGTCATGCTGTACAAAGAAAATAACGTTTCTTGAGCTGTATGGGGGGAAACAACAAAAGTGCCTTCAGTTTCTACAGTTTGATACAATTTCGCTATTACTGTACTTGTTTTTATATAAAAATTCTAAAAAGTCACAATTACTGTGTATTTTACCATAGAGAAACAGTGGGGTTTTGCAGTGTCCTGAATAAAGTACAAAACTCCAGAGCTCTGTGTTAAAAGATGTAGATAGTAATTGTGGCGGTGCGGGCCGGAAGGGGAGTTTGCTTTCTCATTTAGCTTTCATTCTTCCCAATTTAGTTTGTGTAGAAATCATGGGGAAACTTGGGAAAGCAGTAGATTTTGTAGACTCACTTCTTGCAGGTTGTTTTTCAACCCCCAAAATGGGTTTGAAGGGCCCAGGATCCCCATAGGGCTAGATGGCAAATACGGAGAATTTTCTAAACCTGAATGAGGTCTGAGGCTAAGTTGGATCTGAGACCATGAACTCTGAACTGGAACTTGACACAGGCAGACAAAAAAAATTAACTTTGACTTAACTAGGGATGCTGTCTTTTGTTGGTCCACCTCAGCTAGATGAGGTAGCTCAAACTTTTGGCTTTAGAATAAAGTACTGTTAGTCTGTCCCTGTCAGGGAGAGGCTTTCTTGTCACTGCATCTTGGCAGGTGACTCTGCAGGGCTGAAGCTTGGAAGATGCCAGCAGAGAAAAACCTGGTAACAATGAAAGCAGCTGAGAGAAAAGCCCCAATACCTCAAACAGAGATAGAACATCCAGCAGACACAGTGTTATCTCTTGACACCCTGCAAAGAGTAGCAGCGAGTGATACAGTGGCATTCCTAAAGCACGTAGGCAGTCTTGGATTATCAGAGGTACACGTTTCCCTGGCCATGCTTGTACTCGGCCACATGTATTCCAAATGTGTGCAAATTTCATGCGTTTTCTCTGGTCACACATGCTCTCTACAAACATGCTCTTCCCAAGGATGATGTGGAAACCTGTGTGACAATGTACTCCACGTGAGCACAGGGGGAATCTTTCCTCACATTGTTATGCTTCTAGAATAGGTGTCTTTTGTTTGGAATAAATGTGTCCTTGGGTTACATGAATACATTGCTGGCAGCTTACGAGCTATGGTTTTAAGTGGGTACTGACTTACTGAGTACCTCAAGCCTGGCTTTGCTTGTTTCTGGGCAGGGTCTGGGTATGAGGGAGGATATCATATGTGGCACATTTACAATGATATATTTGATGAAAGAAAGAGCCTGGTATGCTTCCAGTCCGAGATAAATAATTGGAAACAGCGTGGGCCCTGAATTCAGAGGACCTGGGCTTGGCTATTTACTAACAGTGAGACTGTGGGCAAGTCTCTTAACAACCGGAGGCTGCAGTTTCTTCATTTGTAAGACTGGATGTTGGGGCGAGATGGTTCTAGCAGCTCTTCCGTTTTTGTATCCTAGGTATTGGGAATATTTTTAATATCCTCTCTCTCTAGGGACCATAATTTGTCATAAAGAGAGTGGTTCAAGGGGAGGAAACATTACAAGGTCCATGCGACATCTCACAGTGATGCCATCCCTCACAGCAAAGCAGCAGAGTCTGCTCCAGTGCCCTTCAGGTCCTGCTTAAATAGATCTATAATTGGCCAGAAGTATGCCCAGGTCAAATTCAGGAGAGGAGTGTACTTGTGTGTGCTGGATGGGGAGGAGGGAGACATACAAATGTGGGGTTCCAGAGGGGCTGGTCCATTCCCCAGAGAGTGCCAATGCTCGCCTCCACGGGGGAGTAAGGGACAGAAGTGGTGAGGTGGCAGGTGGGCCCTGCCAAAATCCCCTGCCAGTGACCAATAGCTGAGCTGAATTTGGGGCAATTGCTGCAGGCTTTCCTGGATAGAGCCAATACTGCAACTGAAGATGTGGGGCTGCCTCGGCAGCAGCCTTCCCAGAAGTCCCTGGTTGTGAGGGGAAATGATGTCCTGTTCTCTGGGGCTGTCAAAAATGCTTGGACTGTCTTCGAGGACAGGACAAAGATGAGTAACTTAGCATACTTTTCAAGTTGCCTTGGCATTGCCTTTGGGGCTGGGCTTCTGAAATGTCCAGGTCACTGAGGACAGTTCAATCATGTAAGTGCACATCTGGTAAACTTCTATCCTTACACCCACTCTCCCCCACTCTGAGAACTGATAATGGGTCCCTGTTCCCTCTACTACGAATTAGAACAAAGCCTCTCATCACAGCAAGACACACATCAGCATTTTGTCCAAAAGATGTTGTTGCTGAGTGGACGATCCTCCAAGATTTCACCCTCCTGTGATGGAGAAAGACAGATACAGAGACAGAGACAGACAGAGATAGAGGCAGAGAAACAGAGAGAGACAGAGACACACACAGACAGAGACAAGGAGATAGAGATAGAAAGAGAGAGACAGAAAGAGAGACAGAGAGACAGACTGTGGAACCTGAAGGTACTTTAGCCAAGAGGAGACTAGAGATGTTGATGAGCTCCATTAAAAAGCACATGACAGACATGAGGGGAGGAGCACAGACCTGGGGGTCTACAGTTTGATACAATTTTGCTATCACTGTACTTGTTTTTATATAAAAATTCTAAAAAGTCACAATTACTGTGTATCTTACCATAGAGAAACAGTGGGGTTTTGCAGTGTCCTGAATAAAGTACAAAATTCCAGAGCTCTGGGTTAAAAGATGTAAATAATAATTCTGGTGGTATGGGCCGGAAGGGGAGTTTGCTTTCTCATTTAGCTTTCATTCTTCCCATGTGCTTCCCATGGGCTTCAGTTTCTTCCTCTGTCAAATATCCAAGTAATTGGACTTAGAGCACTGGATCATTTAGAGTTGAAAAGGACCTGGTGGCCATCTCCCTAACCCAGCTCTGAATCCCAGGACCTGGGTTCTCCTAGGACCTGTGAGATTAATGAGCTGCTTCAGCCTGGCGGAAGCCCCTCCTCCCCTCCGGGCACCAGTCTGTCCTTGAGGGGAGGGGGCATGTCACGATGGAGAATCCATCAGTTCTGAAGGTGGAAGTCCTGGGTTCAGCTCCGACTCTGCCCCTTACTACCTGTGGCACCTGTGACCTCTTTTCCTCTCTGGGACTTTGCTTCCCAAATGATGAGGGGTGTGAACCAGGCAGCCTCTGAGGTCCCTTCAAGCTCTAAACCAAGGATCCCGTGATCCTTCAGGTGCTTCCAGGCTCTGATAACTACGACCATACAACAGACACAGTGGTTACAGGACAGGTGGAAAGAACTCTTTCCTTTCTCATGGCTTTCCTCTCTCATCCTTTCCTTTCTCATGGCTTCCTTGTCCCTGATTTGTATCCCAGGGAATGAGGACAGAGCTCCTCTAACTTTTTGCCTGGCTCTCTCCTTGGCCTCCATTGCATACTTCTTCTATCAAGCTCATTTTTGCAGATTATTTATCCCACCCTTGAGGACAAAAGGAAGGTGTCATTTTTTTTGTCTTTGGATCCTCAGCATGCCCTTGATCCCAGCACTGGGCTTGGCAGGTGAGATGTATCCAATGAGCATTTGTGACCCAAATCTGCTTTCTCTCATAGGCAAATCCCAGAATGGTGGCAGGAGTCTAGTGCTCGGGCCCTTGTCTTTCCTTTTGCTGGCAGATACTTTGTGAGGAAAAGCCCAAGAATCAGCTGGCTACAGCCAATGTAGCCGGGACTGAGGCTCTCATGTCAAGCAGAGTTTGTTGGTCAGTTTTGCATCATTCTAAACTCATTCTCCCTGAAGTCTAGCTGGTAAAACATTTCTACTATGGATGCCCCACCCCCCTTCAGTAAAGACCATATAGAGACTTTTAGAATGGCACAATACTCTTCTGTGCAGATAGGAATCCCCCCTTTTGTGCAGAGACTCTGTCAAAACGTCAAGAGGACTGAATTGTGACCATTATCCAGGACTCCTCTTATTCTCCCAAATTAATCTCTCTGGGAAGAAAACCCTGGTTAATGCAATCACTGATGACAGAATTCTACTATTAAAGTTAAAAGGCATATCCTCCTTTATGAGACCAACTGATAAACTAATTGTTCCCAGGAACGTACTTTGGAAGAGTGTTTGCTAGAGCACAGACTAACCCCGTCCCAAGGCCCATTGTATGGGACTCTCCCTTTTGGTAGAGATGATGGCCATGCTCTGAGTGAGGGGCAGGGTGGAGTTGGTGAAAGGCAAGCCTTTCAGTTCTCTGTCAGGTTCCCTTTGGGGACCCTCCAAGCAGGACTCCCCCTTAACACATAGTGAGTCACTTCAACCTTCCAGAAATAAGACGGAAGAAGCCCACTTCAGGTTGCTGAAGGAAAAGACATGAGCGGAAGTCAGTGGTCTCCATCATGTCTCTCCCCCGGTTTGCTGCTCTCGAGACTCCAGGGAGTATTCCCTTGAGTGAGATTCTAGCCAAGTTACTTTGCTGAGTTATCTGGATGAGCATGGAAGCTCTCCTTCCCTCTGCATTGGCTAGCATATGTCCTCCTATGTATACCTTCTCCCGTTTATGTTTTGCCATGATTTGGATAAATGGGTTTCTTTGTTATTTGCTATGTGTGTTCACTGTGGAATTGGTATTAGGTGGGACAGGGATCAAGCCTTGGCTATAGAGCTTGGGGTTCTTCTTCCTTCCCCCAAAATGGCAATGACCAAAAGTTAGATAGTGAACAATATTTAAAGGAACAGGTAGGTAGAATTATAGCTTGGTCCCTCCTCTCCCTCTAAGGCAGTGGTTCTGAACCTTCCTAATGCCGTGTCCCTTTAATACAGTTCCTCATGTTGTGGTGACCCCCCAACCATAAAATTATTTTCGTTGCTACTTCATAACTGTAATTTTGCTACTGTTGTGAATCGTAATGTAAATATCTGATATGCAGGATGTATTTTCATTGTTACAAATTGAACATAACCCACAGGTTGAGAACCCTGCTCTAAGGAGAGCAGAGGGGCCTCTGATCCCAATGTCCTGCTTCCTCTCCTGCAGGAGGCTGGAGATGTCAATCCACACACAAGGACCACAAGGACAGTCCCTTGCCAGAAATGGGCCTCTTGACACAAGGGGATCCATTATTGTTGCAATAGAATTCATGTTTAGAGCCGAAAAAGGACCTTCAAGCTCATTTAATGCTCTCCTCTCACTTTGCATATGAGGAAACTGAGGCTTAGAAGGGGTCATTGACTTGCCCAAGGTCAGAATTAGAATCAGAACCCAGATCCTCTCACCCATGCTCAGTACCCTTTGCATGGCCCACACGTCTGTCACGTCAAAGCAAAGTGTAGCAATACCTGCACTAGGAATAAACATCATTCTTGGCATGGGTTCATCCCACAGACATTTGTTTAATGTCTCTTATTGGTGAGAAACTCTGGGAAGCACGGAGGTAAGGGAGAGGAAAACATGAAAACACTCAGTTTCAAAAGATCAGCCCCCAGCTGGTCAGGCAGAGCCCCGGGCGGAGGGTGACTGGATGGCACTGAAAAGAAAGAATCCTCTGCGGTGGTGGAGGGAGTGCACACATCAGCGAGATCAATCAGTCAGACCAGAAAGCATTTACGCCTACTGTGTGCTAGGTACTGGAAGTAAAAATGTTTCAAGTGAAGTAATCCCTGCCATCAGGGAGCCATCAGGGAGACAAGTACACTGTAAATATGTACAAAATAAATGGAAGGTTGTTTGAGGAAGGAGACCATTAGGAGCTGAGGGCAGGGACAGGGCGAGGGACCGGGAAAAGCTTCCAACAGAAGGGGGTGGTTGAGCTGAGTGTCAGAGATGAGACATGGCAAGAAAGCCAGTTGGGCTGAACCCCAGAGCATGGAAAGGGGAATACTACGTGATCATAGTAGGATGGAGCAAGACTGTAAATGCTAAACAGAGGACTTTGCACTGGATCCTTGAGGGAATAGGGAACACTGGGGGTTTAATGAGCAGGGGAGATAAACTGATTCAATCCTCTCATTTTGCTTCTCTGTTTGCCTTCTGATTTCTACTAGAAATGTTGACTGTTCCATTAACTAGGGGAAAAGGGGCCATTTGAGGAGAGTCTTCTTGGGTTCTCGGTTTTGTATCAATTAGGACGCAGCTCAGGCTGGTCAGTAAGTAATTTGAGGTTTGTTTTGTTGAGTGGACAGCTCTGTAAACTTGGCTCCCCTCTCTCCTGACTCTAGCATCTCCTTGGCCACATGACCTTCATTAGCCATGGACAGAGGATGGCATCAGGGGGACTCTGGCTTCCTGTGCTGGCAGTGATGTGGTTATTAAAAAGGGCAGAGAGTAGCTGTAGACTTAGCACTCATCTTCTCTCAAGCCAGCCCTTCGAGGGCCCTCAGCCAAGCAGGTGCTGCTCATGGTGAGCAGGACCTGCACTTCTTCATTAACTAGGCAGCCAATGGCTGACCCCTGGGGGCCGGAGGGCAGAGGCTCTGAATGCCCCTTCTGGAAAAAGCCAGGCCAGAGGCTTGCTCCAACTCCCCCTGCCAAGGGTGAAATTAGGATTCAGAACACAGCTCCAGTGTTTCCTGCAGTGACATCTTCATGCAATTTGAATACGGAAGCAGCACTGTGGCATCCGCAGCCCTCACTCCCAGGGCTAAGTACAAATGGGGAGGTCGGATTTCTGGCAACACCAGCCTAGGAGTCTGTGGCCTCTTCCTGCATCAATTATAAATGATGAGAACTTGTATGTAGTTCATTAAATAATTAAAATGAGTAGGAGGAGAGAGGGAAATGAAGCTTGTTTATTCTATCTTCACCTATAAAAAGAATGAATTCAAACTTACTCTGTGTTTCTGGCCAGTTTCAATGACAGGATGAAGTCCTCAGCTGGCCAGGATCATGTGCTTAGTACCCTACCAGAAGACCTATTGAGAATTATAGCCCAATAATCAAAACTGTAGTCACTATGTATAGGGAAGGGGTTCTTAACCTGGGACTCCATGAACTTGGTTGTGAAAAAAATCATTTTTATTTTAACTAATCTTTGGCTTCCTTTGTAATTCTATGTATGTATTTTATTTTGTACATTTAGCTGATTACAACCAGGGTTCCACAGATTTCAACAGACTACCTACCTACCTGTCTGCCTCAGGGGGTCCAGGAATCCAACAGGATCCTAAAACCACCCTGCATCTAGGGGTCTATGCTTCTGAAGGTGAGCCCACTCCCAATGCCAACAGCAATCACTAACTCTCTAACACTGTAGGACATGTCTTTAATGAGTAATAATGACTGAAAAAAATCTCTCTCTCTCCAGCCAGGCTTATGACCAGACTCTCAGAATGGAACTAGCCTGGTCTTGGGACTACAGACACAACCCAGGGCTGCCTTCCCCCCCCCCCCTTCTTGGAGGGGTTTCCGAGTTGTATTTACCTCCCTGCAGCCTGCCTCCTCTTTCTGCTCATATGGCCACTGTGTGAGTTCAGGCCCTCCCCACCTTTTGCTGGGATTAGTGCAGTTATCTGCTTGGTCCTCCTGCCTCCTGCCTCTTCCCTTTCTAATCCATCCCCCATACAACTGCCAAACTGAGATTCTGAAAGTCTAAGTCTAACCACATAACTTTGGCTCAATAAGCTTTGTGACTCCCCATTGTCTTTAGAATCAAAAACAATCTCATCTACTTTATTTTGCCCTGATATTTAAAGTCCTTCTTAGGCTCATTGCTCATCAATATCCCTTGCACCCTCTGTTGCCTTGTCTCCACGCATGATGATATATTTTCTGCCTCTCTGCCTTTGCCCAGGCTGTCCTTCTGACCTCTGCCTCCTGGAATCCTTGTGTCCTATCTCCTACAAAAGGCCTTTCCAGACTCCAGTACGTTTTCAGTCCGATGGGTAGTTCGTTAAGGGTTTCTATGTCCAGTACATGCTACATATCTAGCACATGGTAGATATTTAACAAATGCTTGATCCCTCACTGGTATTGTACCCCTGACATCGTGTTGTATTTTAATGTGTACTTATCTGTATATATATTGTTTCCCCTAATGGAATGTAAGCTCCTTGAGGGCAGGGTCTACTTCATTTTGGTCTGTTTCCCTAGTGCCCATCACATAGAAGATACTTAATGAATGCTTGCTGCTTGCTGAATGCTTGCAGTTCTTCCAGCCCAGTAGATCTTCCAGCCCCTTGTAGATCTCATATTAAGCTAGAACAGCCTTCGAGAACTCAGAATCACTTCCTTCTGCCATGACACATTGGAGAAAGATGTGCTAGTGGAAGAACATGATGTTGTGTGAAGGAGTTAACAGTATCATCATTCCAAAGTTGGAGATGAAATGAGCAGTTGTTGCCCACACAAAGAGCTGAAGGAACCTATTTCATGAAAGAACTTTAACAGAGAGGAAAAGTTTCAAGCGTCTACACATTTTCAGTGTGAGATAAACTTATCAGAAATACCTGCCCTTGGATAATGAGGCTAATAAAAGCAGGGACACAAGTACTTAGAGCCAGAGGTCAATGAAATGTCAGAGCTGGCATGTTTCTAAAAGGTAATCCAGTCCAATGGCCTCATTTTACAAAAGGGGAAACCAAGACCTGGAAGGAAAGCCTTTGTGTTCAGTAACTACAGTAGTAATCCCAACAACTCTATGTCCTATATGGTTCCCTCACCAAAGTATTTCTAGTGGAATTTCTTCATTGGAGAGCCATGCAATGATGAATCCTCCTATCTAGGTAAGAAGACTTCTCTCTTCAATTCTATTCAACTCAATAACAATCTGTGAAGTATCTTCTATATGCAAAAGCACATGGTGCAAAGTTTTGGGGACACAAAAATGACACAGAGTCTGCTCCATGGGAGTTTACAATCTTTTGGGGGGCACAATATGTACATGGATGAGAATGATACAAGGCAGAATGTCTGGAATGGGGCAAATCTTCAATGCAATAAACATTTTCTTAACTAAATGTCTATCATGTGAAAAACACTATACCCAAAGCTGCGGATGAAAAGGCTAAAATGAAGGCTTCTTTGCCCTTGAGAAACTTCTATCATCCCAGAGAACTTGTGCCGAAGTGGTAGAAGGGGCTTCACAGAAGACCTCGTCAGCCAGTAATTTATTGAGTACTTACTGAGTGTATCACTCAAAACAAGAGTGATACCCAAAAAGACAAACACACGGTCTCTACCCTCAAGGAAAGAGTAAGTGACATCAGTGAAGAAGACATCAATTGGCAGAGATGTGGATAGAATGCTGTCTAGACGGTGAGAGGAAGCAGGACCAGATGGGCAAAAGGCTAGTACTCCATTTTGGCTGAAAATGATGGAGACTCTTGAATATCAAATTAAGGAGAGTTTGTGTTTTATTCCAGAAGCAATGGGGTTCAGTGTAGGTTTTTCAAGTAAGAGAATTTACATGTTCAGAATGAAGTTTTTACAAAGTTTATTTTTGTTTGACTTGGAGAAGAGATAAAACAAGGTAGAAGAAATAGTTAGGAGGAAATGACAATATTCCAAGTGAGAGATGGGGGCCAAAACTAGATGGGGGACTGTGTGAGTGGAGAGCATGCAACAGAGAAGAAGAGAGAGGATGAAACTCGATTTGATATGAATTAGGAACTGGCAAAAGTGAGATAAGCAAGAGAAGAAGGGAATGAAATAGGGGGAAATGGATGGCTACAATGTTTTGAGGGATCAATACTAGTTCCTTCCCTCTGAGATTACCTCCTATTTACACTGTATATATTTCATATATACCTAATCACCGGCATGTTGTCTCCTTCATTAGAATATAAGCTTCCTGAGAGCAGAGACTGTCTTTTACCTTTCTTCATATCCTCAGAGCTTAGAACAATGCCTAGAACATAGGAAGGGTTTAATGAAAGCTTATTGACTTGAATATGGAAGAGACTTCAGAAGTCATCAACTTCAATATGAATAGGAATTGTCTTAACCACAGCCCCAAGAAATGATCAGCCAGTCTTCTCTTGAAGACTTCTAGAGAGGCATCAGGACCATTCTAATGGTTAGGTGGTGTCTCCTTAGAAAGGACTGAAATTGGCCTCATAGCTCTCTCCTCCCAATGTTCCCATTTTTCTTCTGGGACTAAACAAAATAAGTCGACTTTTCCTTTAGGTGGCAGATTTTCAAACCCTTACACCACTTGGGCTGCATGCTAAGGTTCAAAGTGTTGTCTCATTTGCTCCCTACCTTCAGTCTAAGCATGCCCCATTCTTTCAACTGAGTCACATAAAGCCCTTTGCCCTCCTGATCACTCCCCTCAGGAATTTCCCTGGCCTTTCTATGATCCTCCTAAAATATGTGGTTCCAAAGTGCTCCAGATATGTTCAGATTAGGGAATTACTAATATATACATCAGGGCATTACTATCACCTATCACCTCCCACATTCTGGAAGTCAGTGAACAGTCACTTAGCAACCTATCTCTTCATCCAGCCCAAAGCCACGTTTACCTTTTGCACTCCCATATCACACTGTTCACTCTTACCGAGCAGTCCTCTAACCACTATCCCAACCCCCAGATCTTTCTTGTCAAGAGTGTTGTCTGGCCACAGCTGTACTGATAGAAGTGATTTTTTGATGTGAGTTTACATTTATCTAGATTGAATTTTGTCTCAGGTGTAGCCTGATAAGACCTTCGGTGCTCCTGACTCTGCCATCCAACATCTCAGCCATCCTCCTCTACTCTGTGACACTTGCAAGGGCAGCAAACACATCTTTTATTCACAGAAGACCTTGCCAGCCAGTAATTTATTGAGCACTTACTCTAAGTAGGCATTGTTCAAAACAAGAGTGATTCTCAGAAAGGCAAATGCACGGTCTCTACCCTCAAGGAAAGGGGAAAGTGTCTAAGGTACTGAGAAAAATGTTGAACTGAATGGGGTTACAGGTAGATCAAGGAAGATGGCAATGACATCAACAGAAAGGTAGAAGTCAGGAGACTGGATAGGTTTGAGGAGGAAGAGAGTTTGGTCTACAGTGTGTTGAATTTGCATTAC
>CM053582.1:572147042-572184577 GCA_028627135.1 Pseudochirops cupreus
CCGTAGCCTACAAAACACTGGTTACCACATCATGCCTTGCTGTGGGCCTCCTCCCCTACCTTGGCAGTAAAACAGTCCTGCCAAATGCCAACCCAAGGGAGGAATGCTCAGGTGAATTTATAATCTTAATTAAATCTCCAAATAGACCCAACACAGAAAATCTGCTACAAAGCAAAAATACTTTGGCGGACAATGGCTTCTTTGAGTGGCTAACAGGAACTTGGAACAAGCCCATCTCTAGTGCCCAGGTGTTCACCCATGTTCTCTTGACCCAAGGTGAACCTTGAAAGCTACAAGACTAGCCCAGAAATGGGACGTGCTGGCCATTTCCCTCCTCTCATCACTGCCCTCACAAAACCCTTCCAAGCTCCCTTTTTCATCCATGTGCTGACCCCAGACACTGGTTGCCTGCCCATCATCACCACAACATGAGGCCTTCCTGCAAAGGGAAAAGGAAAAAGAACAGATCTCTGGAGAAATTGTTCTAAAGGGGCTTCAAAAGGACCCTTCTCATAGTCAACACTTAGGGATTCTCAACAAGATAGCACAAGAACCCTAGAAAACATGAGCTAAGGATGAGAACATGGACTTTTTAAGCTTCCCATTAACTATGACTTAACCGTGATGACAGAGATAAGTGGCATCTATGATACCCTTTAAGGCTGCCAAGTACTTTGCATACGTTATCTCATCTGAGTCTCTGAGAAGTAGGTGCTGTTATCTGCACATTATAGACCAGGAAACTGAGACGAGTAGCCTGGGTTGAAATCCCACTTTGGTCACACAGCTAGTACATATCCAAGGTGGGATTTGAACCCAGATCTTCTTGGCTCCAGGTTTAGCCCTCTTTCCATCCTTCCATGCTGCCCTTCCCCATAACTCTTGGTGTGATGTATTTCTATTTGACAATTATACCATAGCTGCATTAAGCAACTTGGCATTAGGGGAAAAAATCCTTCTCCATCATGTTGATATTCTGATTCATTCTGAGGCTCTTTCAATCCCTGTTGTGTTTGTTGTAAACATGCATACACACTCTTCACACGATGGCCATCGATACCAAATCATAGGAAAGACAACAGAAGCTAACTTAGATTTTAATCCCTGCTCTGTCATCTGGCTCCTGTGTGACTTTGGGCCAGTCACTTAACCTGTTTTCTCTTCTGTAAAATGATGGAGGGTGTGGTCAGCTGAGTAGCCTCTGGTCTCCCTTTCAGCTAGAACTCCATAATCCTGTGATCTCCAAACACTGCACACTCCACAGTTCTTTGAGCCTTACTCTTCCTCTAATGGCTTCATCTATCAATGTTTTAGTTGGACTCCAACCCTGAGAGCATCTTGTGGGAATGGCTTGTCTTTGAAGCCTCTACCTTCACCCCCAATAGGAACACCCCCAGGTCAGAGGGTATGACTGCTGGAGATGGTCTGCAAACATCTTTTCCTGGGAGAAGTGGCACTCTGGAAAGAGGGGTGACAATGAAAGCATAGGGAGTAGGGATTAATGAACCACTTCATCCTGAGCATCTCCAAAGAGTCAGGGAGGATCCCAGACCAGGGTCATGGGGTGCATATTCATGGGCCCAAGGTGGAGGGGAAGGAGAGAGGCCCATGAGAATGGCCAAGGGGGCTAGAACTGAGAGGGAAAGGAGGCAGATGGCAAAGAAAACTTGGTGAAGGGGCCAGGTGGGGGTGGGAAAGTTCCCACACAGTTCATAAATATTAGATGGATCTTCCAGGTTCTCAGTCATTGCATGGAAGCCTCTTAGCTGCTAGCAGGTCTCTGGGCTGTGCTGCTTCAGAGCAGAAGGTATAGCTGCCCAGTGATGCTGAAGCTGTTGGCTCACATGGACTTTGTGTTCACAAACTGCTTCCTGTCCAGTATCTCCTTTGGCCTCCACCACCCCCACATGGATATTAGAGGTTTTACTACACTCATTTCTCCAGAGGGGAAGTAACTTTTCTGGAGTCAGAGCTGGGACTTGAACCCAGGATCTTCAGACTCCAAACTCAGGGCTCCTCCCCTGTACCATGCTTTCTTAGGTCATCCATTTACCTGAGATGAGAACCACCCTTGGGCTGCTTATCTCAGAGACTGGTCATGAGCAAAGTGCACCGTATGCTTTGTAAACTTTTAGGCCCTTACAGAGAGATCAGGAGTGAATGTTGTCATGACCAAAACCCAATCAATCAACAATTGGCCACGGAAGAATAAACTCCAGCCAGACTGAAGAGTTGGGGACCTTCCCTTCTCCCTGCCCCAGTCCAACAACCAGCATTGGGAGCCTTCATTGCCCATATATACAACCCTCAGCATACAGCCCAGTGCAAGGCATTCAGTGATCACTTAATGAAGGCTTTTCTATTGAATTCCAAATGCTTCTCATCCTATTCCAAATAATGATTCAATTAGTTAGTGCTTACTATGTGCGAGGCCCTGTGCTAAGCCTTGGGGATAGGCAGAATAGAAGTGCCAGTGATGTGACTTCATGATGACTGGAAACTCCCAGTGACCAAGCTTTCTCCCTGCAGTCAATTCCTTCTCTAAAACCTATAGTCTTATGTTTGTGTCTACACCATTGTTGCTTGTCCTTTCTTCTTAAAGAGGGCCATGGCATCTACAGTTAAATGACTTGCCCAGAGTCACACAGTCAGTATGTGTCAGAGGCAGGAGTTTAAAAGCAAATCTTCCTGGTTCTAAGGCCAGCTCTAAAAAAATGAAACAGCCTCTGCCCCTGTAGAATTTACATTCTGGGAGAGGGGCTGTAGATGAGACAACATATACACAAATAATTCTATGTAATATGTCTACAAAACCAGCATAAATGAATTGTGATGAGATTCCTAGCAGAAGATGGTGCTTGAGATGAGATCTGAAGGAAATAACTAATGCTCAGAAATGGAGGCAGGAAGGGAGAGCCTTTCTGGCATGAAGTTCAGTCAATTCTCCATTTCATGGGGCTGTCGTAAAATTCCAATGAAAAAACATGGCTACAGTATTTGGAACACTTTAAAGTGTTCCATGAGTCTGTCACTGTCATTGTTCTTGGCTGCTTACATGCCCTGAGCTCAATTATATGAGCCTGCCCACAGAGAGCTTTACTTCCTGCACTGTAAGAAGCTCAATAATGGCTCTGAATTATCTTATAACCCCAGCTGAATTCCCAGGCCACCTGTGATTTTCCTTAGCATTCTATGACCCAACTTCAGATAAGAGCCTTCAGAAAAGTCCGTCCAAGTTAAGGGCATTGAAAGGATGCAGGAGGAAGTGGTTGGAAGTCATTTTAAAAACTAATCTGAAGGTAGATAAACCTAAAAAGCTGCTTGCTGAACCTGCTGTGATCTTACATCATTACACCAATTATTTTTAAAATTAGGTGATATATCAGGTGATGGGCAGAGAATGAGCTCCAGGCAGCCACTTCTGCTGCAGAAACTGGCTGGTGATGCTGTTCATGGATGATTGCAGTAAAAATGATGGGTCAGGGCTTACCCTGGCACATTGCAGATGACAGGGAGTACATTAGTGGCTTTAAGATATGTACGAAAGTAAAGGCAAGTACCATCACAGAGCAGCCCTGGTCCCTGTGAATGCTAATTCCAATATTTCCCTTAATGAACTCAACTAACATGCATGATATGGGACAACTTCATCTTGTATTTCCAAGAAGACCCAGAAACTATTTTTTTCCCTTTTTCTACCAGGACAAAATAGATGTTTAGACCTTTGAGAGAAAGGTGTGCATATATTCTCATTTAACAGAGGGGGACCCTAAGGTCCAGAGGAGAAAAGCAAACTTCCTAGGGTGACATAGCTGATTAGCTGGACCTCAGCCCTGGGTTTCGACTCAGGATCACTGCTTTAGTGCTCTTTCTACTTCTCCTCATTACCGCAATTTATCAAGTTTTCATAAATCTTCCCCACAGCCCAACTAGTCAGCCCTGGAGGTGGCCAGGGCTATGGACATGAGTAGACATAAGACCAGTGGATACAGTAGTTACTGACAAGCGCCACCTCTGACTTGGGCCAGCAGGGTTCTGGAATAATAGAACATTTATGCCTCTAAAAACCAAGGCTAACACTATATAGATCAGGCTCTGTCCAAGCTGGAGGGTAAGTCTGAAAGATCAGATCTCCAGCTCAATAAGCCAGATTGAGAGTAATGTCCAAATAGCTTTCTCTAATTCAGAAGGGTTTTGGAACTTCCAGCTCTCATTCATGATCACCAGCTGCTCTGGTGGCTCTGGTGAGCCAACCAGCCTAGACACAGTGCTATTGAAAGCTCCTATTAGCCAATATCTCTCTTAGTTGTCTCCCAAACATCACTGCATCAGTGTGCAAGAGCACAAATATCTTATAGTGCTGACTACATCCTTGAACTATACTGGGGCAGAAGACTTTAAGATATTCCTTATAATAATGGGATTTCTCTCTGTTCTAAACTGAAAAGGTGACAATCAATATGAAGTACAGACAGCTCATCCAAAAATATGCACAGGGTCTTGTGAGTAGCTTGACTTCCAACCCCACCTCTTACTAGCTGTGTGACATTGGGCAAACCCCTTGCTTTCTCTAAGCCTTGCAATTTCTTCATCAATAAAATGGAGGTTGACTTAGATGACTTTTAAGGTTCCTTCCTACTCTATACATATGCTCTGACTGAAAAGCTTGAGCTTCCTGGTGATGTCAATACCAATACAGCTGAGCCTCAGTGGCCTCATCTATGAGAAAGTTGGGTCATAGGATTCTTCGAGCTCTAAGTCTATGACCCCATGAACCTATGAAATCAAGGCAATGCACTGGTATCTTGTCAAAGCCCCTGAGGGCCACTTGGATCTTACTGTATCTCTGAAAAATATCCAAAGCACTGAAAAGCACTGAAGCTGGCCACAATTTGTAGCAGCCTTTCCTTCTTCTTAATCATTCTGTTAACTCTGCACTGAGCCTGATGCAATAGCATCTTTATCCAGCCCCAATGCTAACTACAGCTTGCTACTTTCCCTGGCCATGGTGCTGACCTTGTCTCTAATAACAAGGCCAAAACACTGGTCTGGATCTAAGCATATCCAGAGGTCCTTTCTAGTTTCAAGGTCAATGAGTTTATGAAAGAGACAAGAAATGGATCTACCAGCTATTAGAGATTCATCTCCCTAATGTTTGGAACCAGAGTAGTGCTATTTTTAGATAACTTGAGAGTTTTTATTTCTAAGTTTTCCTTTTAGAAATGCACAGGGCAAGGGCTTACTCTTGTCACTTCATACTCAGAATCTTCTTTGAAAATAACAGAGAAATAAATTGACATCATATGCTGAAATCAATCCATGTTCTCATCATAAAATACTAAATTTGCCACAAGGAAGTCAATTTGGACCTTGCCAAATGAATGAGGAATCCCACCAATGAAGTGTGGCCTAGTGGGAAGACCACTAGAATTGGAGTCAAGTGACCCAGGTTTTCTACACTTAGGAGGTCAATGCCAAAAAGAAAGATCCTACAAACACCAAGCTATTCTATGTAACCTTCTTGAGGAATGAACTTCTTCTCTTTTGTCTTTGTATTGCTAGCTCCTAGGAAAGACTTGATGCCTAGAAGGCATTTAGTAAATACTTGAGTTTTATTGCATTAAATTGTATTGTACTATATACTTCAGATTATGGGAGCTCTGGAGAATTGAGAATAACACCAACAGTGAGCCAACCAAGCCCAATTCCAACCAAGGGGTTCAAATCTTTCCCTTTTAGGGAAACTGTTAGGTGGTGTTGATGCTGAGTGACAGGAAGGATTCTTTTCCATGATATGGCTCTTCTTGAGCACTGGTGTGAAAGCCCATTTCCAGCATATAAAAGGAGAGGATGAGGCTGATTAATTGGCTTGGAAGTAAAACAGATTCTTCACAGGAAAAATCCACATATCTTCACTATGGCAAATGATACTTTTTACTCAACAAACCAGCAAATTTGAATTTGTGCATCCTATTCACACAGAAATTGTCATAAGTGCATATGGGATTTTAGGATTTAGAACAAGACCTTAGAGACCACTTAGCCTTGCTCTCTTATTTTACTGATGAAGAAACTGAGGCCCAGAGAAGAAAAAATGAGCTTAAGGTAAGAAAAGTTAAGTAATAATAATAGCTAGCATTTGTGCACTATTATTATTATTAATGAAAGCTAAGACAGACAAAGTTGAAGTGACTTATCCAGAGTCACACAGATAATAAGCATCTGAATCAAGATTAAAATCCCAATATTCTGACCCCAAACCATGGGGCAATGATCAGTTGTTTCTATTAGAAGACAAAAGGAAGTCTACCACAGGTCAAGCTGAAATTTCATTGTGTTATTATTTTTCAGGGGACTTAAAATTATTTTGAAGCGATTGTAATTTTATATATACATAGCATTGTCAAGTTTGTAAAGCACTTTACTCATACTCTCTCATTTGAGTTTCATAACCACCCTGTGGAGGAAGGTCCTATTATTCCTCCCAGTTTTCAGCCCAGAAAAACTAAGTGATGTGCTCCAGGTCACACAGCTAGTACGTGTCAGAGGCAGGATTTCATCCCAGGTCTTCCAAATTGCGAGTATCCTCCCTCTAGCACATAGATCATGCTGGACGGAGAGTGATGCCTTCAAGATAATTAGAAAAGTTTGGAGAAGGAATAGGTGAAGTATTTTTCAAGGCGGGGTAGAGATTGGGGAACATAATGAGTTTTATCTTGGACATGTTACATTTTCAATGCTAATGAGATATCCAGCAGGGAGATAGTGATGTGAGACCAGAGTTCAGGAGAGAGGATGAAGCTGGTTAAATATATCTGGATCTGGGAGTCATTTGCGAAGAGATGGTAATTAAACTCATGGGAACTGATAAGGTCCCTGTGAGAGAAAGAGAGAGAGAGAGATAGAGAGAGAGAGAGAGAGAGAGAGAGAGAGAGAAAGAGGGACAGAGAGATACAGAGAGACAGAGAGACAGAGACAGAAACAGTGATCTGGATGGTTGACTGGTTGTTCTATATTCTTAGCATTAGTGAAATTGTGAACTATTATGTTGTAATGGATAAAGAATAAGTCTCCAAGGCAAGACAACCTGGATTCAAGTCCTGCCTCTGGCATATCCTGGATGGCTGACTCCTGTCAAGTCATTTCATCTCTCATTGCTCTAGGCAATTCCTTAAGACTATAAGTTGAAGAGCAAGTGACAACCTGCATTTGTGAAGGAATTTTTCGCACCAAGATATCTCTACACCAAGGAAATCACAAATCCAGTCCCTATTCCTATCATGGTACACGTAGCAAATCACTGATTTTTTAGATCTCTGATGAAGTCATCGAGTGAGAAATCAAATATAGCTGTGTCCCACTTATTAGTCAAAGATCAACTTTCTCAAATCTGCCACTTTAAAAGGTTAGAATTAACTGACCAGATTGGGATGGCAACCCATGATGTTCAATCTCCATGCCTAATGGAGATGAGTTGGCAATTACAAATTCCCTTTGCAGACATTCCCCAAACTGATTGTTCTAGTAAAGGCTTGATTGGCGACGCAACTCTTCCAAGTCAACCTTAAATCTTCTGGCTGAATTATTTTTTGTTTTTTCTGAAAACTGATAACAAAAGGGCAAAAGAGAAAATTTATGTCTTTTCCCAATGTGTCAAGGAGAGACGTTTGATATGGCAGCCTTGCAGTCTGGGATTATGAAAACAAATGTAATTTTGGAGAGAAACAGGTTCATCCTGCCTGTATTTTCTCAGCTTTCCAATATGGTTCATCCCAGAAAATGAATTTCAAATTGGTCACCATCTGTCAGCATCCTTTGTAGAAGGGCAACCCAATCATGAAGAAATGCATCCCTACCCTGTCCCCAATGGAGAGAATTCAAGTGGAACTTTGAGGCACTCAGCTAATGAATTATTGTAGCCCTTTGATGAAGGAAAGGAGTTAGAACAAGAAACTCAAGGCCCATTTTTTTCTTGGCAGTTCCTTTTGTATTAACCACATGAATTTCAGCAGTATTTTCTAAAATTATGGTCCTTTTGTGGTTTTAATACTATCAGATTCAACATTTTTTATATGCCCCCTCTTCCAGACTTCTACCACTATAATATCAGAGGGACAGAATTTTAAAACTAAATGGGACCTTGGAGATCTTCAAGTACAACCTCTTCATTTTACAGAGGAATAAAATAATACATGGCCCAGAAAAAGGAAATCACTTGTTCATTGTCAAATGTCTAGTCAATGGCAGAGACAGAAAAAGGACCCAGCTCCCTTAAGTTCCAGTCCCACATTCTCTCACCTCTACCTTTCTACTCAGTTCTCAATAAGCAATGTGGTTAATTTGATTTAAAAAAAAATATTGCCTTGGAATTGTTAACAACTTTAGCAAAGTGACAGGTAAAAAAATAAACCCATATAAATCCTTGACATTTCTATATATTATCAACAAAGTCCTGTAGCAAGAGATAGAATGAGAAATTCCATTTTAAATAACTGTAGACAATATAAAATACTTGGAACCCTATCTGCCAAGACAAATCTAGGAATTATATGAACACAACTATAAAAAATTTTTCACACAAATAAAATCAAATCTAAAATCTCAGGAAAATATTAATTGCTCATGGGTAGGCCAAGCCAATATAATAAAAATGACAATTCTGCCTAAATTTATTTATTCGGTGCCATGCTAATCAAACTATCAGAAAATATTTATAGAGCTAGAAAAAAATAACAAAATTCATCTTGAAGAATGAAAGTTCAAGGATATCAAGGGAATCAATGAAAAAATGCAAAAGAAGGTGGTCGAGTGTCCCAGATCTCAATCTGTATTATAAAACATTAATTATCAAAACAATCTGGTATTGTCTAAGGAATAGAATGGTGGATTAGTGGAATAGATTAGGTACAAATAACACTATGTAAATGAACACAGTAATCTAGTATATAATAAACCCAAATATCCAAACTCAACAAAAACTCATCATTTGACAACTGCTGAGAAAATGGGAAAATACTGTGGCAGAAACTAGGTATAGACTAACACCTCGTGGTCTTCTCCATGCTAAGGTCAAAATGCTTACATGATTTACACATAATGGATGATACCATAGGCAAATTAAGAGAGCATGGAATAGTTTATCTGTCAGATTTATGAATAAGGGAAGAACTTGGGACCAATGAAGATATAGAGAGCACTACAAACAGTAAAATAAATAATTTTGATTACATACAATCTGAAAGATTTTGCACAAACAAAATCAATGCAACCAAAATTATAAGGAAAGCAGAAAATTGGGATGGGAGAGAATTTGCAACAAATATCTCTGATAATGACATCATTTCTCAAATATATAGAGAATTGAGTCAAATTTATAAAAACACAAGTCATTCCTCAATTGATAAGCGGTCAAATGATGTGAATAAGCAGTTCTCAAACAAAGAAATCAAATCATAGCCATAAGGAAACTTCTCTAAATCACTGGGGTTTTTTGCTTTTTTTTTCTTTCTCTTTTTTTTCTTTTTCTTTTTTTTTTTTTTTGGAGAGCGGAAGGCAGGGCAATTGGGGTTAAGTAACTTGCCCAAGTTCACTTAAGTGTCTGAGGCTGGATTTCAACTCAGGTCTTCCTGACTCCAGGGTCAGTGCTGTATTCACTGTGCCACCTACCCACTCCTCTAAATCACTATTGACTAGAGAAATTCAAATTAAAACAACTCTCAGGAACCACCTCATCCCTATCAGATTGGTTAATATGGAAAAAAGGAAAATGTTGGTTGGTGGAGGGAATGTGAGAAAACTGGGACACTAATACACTGTCGGTGGAGTTGTGAACTGATCCAACCATTCTGGAGAGCAATTTGGAAATATGCCATAAGGGCTACAAAACAACATATACCCTTTGATCCGGCAACACCATTGCTAGGTCTATATCTCAAAGACATTCTCCCAAAAAGGGGAAAGGATCTATTTGTGCAAAAATATTGACAGCTGTTCTTTTTTGCAGTGGCTTAGAACTGAAAATCAAAGGGATGCCCTTCAATCGGGGAATGGCTAAACAAGTCATGGTGTATGATTGTAATGGAATGTTATTGTGCTATAAGAAATGACAAGCCTGATGATTTCAGAAAATCTTGGAAAGACTTACATGAACTGATACATAGTGAAGTGGGCAGAACCAGGAGAATGTTGTACACAGAAAAAGCATATTGTTTGATGAAGAACTGTGAATAATTTAGCCATTCTTAGTGATACAATGATCCAAGATATTCCCAAAGGAATAATGATTAAGCATACTACCCAGCTCTAGAGAAAGAAAGAACTGACACTGTTTGAATATATATTGAAACATGCTATTTTCACTTTCATTTTTTTCTTTTGTTTGAGTCTTCTTGTACAAAATAACTAATATGGAAATGTTATATACAATTGCACATATATAACCTATACCTGTTTGTTTACCATCTCAGGTAGGGAGGAGGTAGAAAAGGGATGGAGGAAAAGATGGAATTTGGAATTCAAAATTTTAAATAAATTTTTTTAAATTACCTATTCCATTTGTCTTCTGTTCCCTTCAGATTCAGAAGGTTCCCTTCAGAACCTTCATGGAAACGCCCAGATAACTCTGATATTTTTATAAAGTAGAATTAGCATTTCAGTTAATTCCACATCATCTAGTTTGGTAAAATCACTCAGATCTTGTATCACTTCTTTGTACTTGATCTTTATTTTGGTCATTGCATATCCAGGAAGAACAAGGGAAAAAAATACACAAAATTTTAATTTCTCCTTCAGATTGAGTTATGCCTCAACATACAATACAACATGTTATACAACATATAATATAACATAATACAACATAGGACCTTTACATTTAAAAAAAATGAGATGATTGTGCACTAAAATTTTGCTATATCAAATAATTAATAACAGGATTCATAGAAGTTTCATTCTACCTCTAAACCTGTGACATATGGTAAGAAGCTTGACCAGGAAGGTCCAGGCTATAGGTCTCTTTTTCCTCATCCTTGATTGGACTCAAGAATTTCTAGTTTCAAAAATTGCCTCTAATGTTTCTTTAAATTACAAATTTCCCTGGTGACTTAAAATAGGATTTGAGTAATAAATAATTTATTATATATTGTTCGTATTTGTTCAATGATCTTAAGTTACTCTATGCCACAGAAGCCCATATTTTAGAACCATAGAACTCTATGTCAAGTGATAACAAGGTAAAGTTCAAGGCTGTATACGAAGGAGGAAAATGTGGGTTGGCTAAGCAATAAGAATATAAGATCTGTATGGCAGCTGTCTCTCCTTTCTCCCCTCAGTAGTGATTCAGACTAGGGGGAGACCATCAAACTCACCTAGTCTTGATGGTCTGAACAGGTGAAATGATGGTCTGGATGTAGATGGGGAAGAACTCCAGTAAGGCAAGTATTCTTAGTCCAACACTCTCTGGAACTGAAGGGAAGGGGCTTCCAGAAAGATGGCCATGAGATTGGAAATAAACTCTAACCCTCTTCATCATCCCAAAAGATTTGTACAAAAAGCATTAAATAAACTAAAGAAAACAACAACCAAAAAAGAAAAAAAGGAAATCTTCGTCAAAATAACTGAGTGAAAAGTGACATCTAAGTTCAACCTCTTTCCTCCAGTTCAAAGTATCAATGTGTCAAATAGAATAAAGTAAGTATAACAGAAAAGAGGGAGTAAGTGTTCACAGTCATCTGAGTAAGAGCATCCAAAATAATACTAGATAAAATGACAAAAAATGAGAAAAGTATGCCGTACAGTTTATAATATGATGGAATAGAGGAAAATAGCTAAGACATCCACCAAGAAAGAGGCTGCATGATAATAAATTCTGGTGAATGATAATGGAATAGTTGCAAGAAGTTAGCTCAGAAGAACAACAATAATTGTAAAGTAAATAAAGCATGGGTATTAGAAAAGAAAATAGATTTCACAAAGAAAAAATCAAAATACAAACAAGGAAATAGGCAGTGTAGAAAATAAAAAGGAAATGTTACAGAAAATAGATGTTTTGAGAAAGAGAACAGCAAGTTTTGTAAAGAAAATAAAATACAGAGGAAAACTGAACAGAATGGAATCAGAGCACTGGAAGAACACATGAGTTCAATATGACACAAAGTGACTAACCTTGGAGGTATACTTTACAGATATTATATGAAGATCACAGATGTTCCAGAGAAAACATGATAATTTTTTAAAAAAATAACCTTAATAGCATACATCAGAAAAAAATAGTAGGAAATTGCCCAGAAGTCCTAGAAATATAGGATAAAGTAAACAATGATTGAGTCCATAGCATGCTAAGAAAGAGAAATGCCAAATTTAACACAGTAAGAAGCATGATGGTTAGGTTTCAAAACTCCATAGTCCAAGAACAAATATTCTGGATAGCCAAGAGAAATTGTCCTCTTACTGAGGAAAATTAGTCCAACTCCATCATAAATAAAAGATCATAATTGTACAGTCTAAATGCTTCACTGCTGTCCTTGAAATATCAAAATAACAAGATGAAGGTCTACAGCATATTGGATAGATAGCCTATAGAAATTTATGGGAAGACATGGGCAAGAATCTTCCAGGATTTAAAGGCATGGAGAGGTTGCAATATGGACCAGTAGAGGGAGTGCACACTTTGATGACATCATGGATATATGTACTTGGTATAAGTGTGTATGTGTGTGTGTGGGGGGGGGGGGGGTAGGTAGGTGACACAGTGGATGGAGTACCAGGTCTGGAATTAGAAAGACCCAAGTTCAAATCTGGCTTCAGACACTTACTAGCTGTGTCATCTTGGGCAAGTCACTTAACAAGTCTCAATTTCCTTGTCTCAATTTCCTCATCTGTAAATGACCTGGAGAAGCAAATGGCAAATCACTCTAGTAACTTTGCCAAGAAAACTCCAAATGGAGTCATGAAGAGTTGGACTCAACTGAACTGACTGAACAACAACAAGAGGTAGGGATTGGGAAAACCTAAGGAGAGATTGTCCCAAACTACAGGTATCCTCTAGGATATATAATTGAGCTTCAAATTTGCTAAATGAACTAAAAATCATACTTCAATTGATTATCAATCTGCTTACTTTTCTACGTCCTATAAAATAGATCATACAGTAAAGCCTCATGGCAATTACTATACAACTACTAATGGTTGTAATTATATAATTCAACAAACTGAGTTGCCCAAAGCATAGTGCTAAGCACTAGGAATATAAAGACAAAAGCAAGATAGTCCTTGCCTTGAAAAGTTCATTTATTTATTCATTTTTGCATTTTGGAAATGGGAAGATAGGGCAATTGGGGTTAAGTGACTTGCCCAAGATCACACGGCTAGTTTTTTGTGTGTGTATGTGTTAAGTGTCTGAGGTCAGATTTGAACTCAGGTACTCCTGAGTCCAGGGCTGGTGCTATACTCACTGTGCCACCTAGCCACCCCCTTGAAAAGTTTATATAACAACAGCAACAACAATGACTGCTCTTGTGTTGTTGTTGTTGTTGTTGTTGTGTGGGCCAGAGGCAGCAAAAACAGGACTCTTCCCAAAAAATCCTAGCAAGTTCAGAAAATACCAAAGTAGGGATTTTGGAAGCCCTGAAAAGTATTTAAACAGGAAAAACACAGGTCCAGGAACACTGAGGTCTCTAACACTCTTATCCAGAGATTCCAAGAGAGCACTGAAGAGCTAACACTCTGAACTTTAAAGATGGGCTAATCCCAAAAAATGGAGGCCAGGTCAGGAGCCCAGGTGACCTAAGTTGAAACCAATCAGGTTTCTCACTATCTCACCCAAAAGTACAACAGTCATAGATCTTTGACCCTGACTTAAAAATTCAATTCAGGAACTAAATGACAAGTAAATCAAAGATTACACTGGCCAGTTTAAAAAGTTAATTACAAAGATTCCTCCCCCCCACCCCCCAAAAAAAAGGATAACTCTGTCCCAACCACAACTGGTGACTAAAAAAAAAACAACCCAACAGTTTCCTTAAGGACGACATAAATATTTACAAGAAATGAAGGAAGAGGGGAAAATGAAATAAAATTTCCCTAGGAAAGAAATGGAAAGAGAAGAAATAACTTAGAAGAGAAAGTGGTAAACTTTACTCAAGTAACAAACTCCCTGAAAAACAGAACAAACAGATAATTTAAGATAATTTAAGAATCATTGTTTTCCCTGAAAACCCTGATTTAAGAAAAAACTTAGACATTATATTTCAATAAATCATTAATGAAAACTGTACATATTGATTAGAATCATAGAGGAAAGTAAAGAAAGAAAGAAAACACCAATCATTTCCTAGAGAACCTCAAAAGGAAATGCCCCAGGAATTTTGTAGCCAAAACCCAAAGCCTTGACATTCAAGAATACTGAAAATACCTAGAAAGAAGAACTTTAAGTATGAAGGAATCACAGTTAGGATCTTTCAAGATTTTACAATTTCTATCATTTGTGAGAGAAAATCATGGAATTTAATATTCCCAAATGCAAAAGTAAGAGACTTACGACCAAGAGTACCTTACCCTGAAAAACTGGGACTAATCCTATGGGGTAAAAAAAAAAATGAATATTTAATGGAATATCAGACTTTCATGCATTTCTGATGAAAAGACTATATATAGCTGAATAAGAACTTTGAAATACAAACACAAGAGACCAAAGAATTGAAGGAGGTAAAGTGATGCAATTGGAAGGAGCAACAAAATGATGTAATGTTAATATTCTAATATGAGGAAAAGGAACAATTGTACTCAGAATCATAATGTTTTCAAAAGTTATTGAGAAAATTAAAAAGAAAAAGAAAAACAAGATTTGTGAGTAAATTGGTTTTGTACTGAGAGCTTTAAGAAAAGAAAGTTAATGGAGGTTTACCCAAAAGATTAAGCTAGTGTAGAAAGGAAAAAGGGAGTGGAACTTGCCATTTTTATCACTGAGGTGTGTGAGAAGCATGTAAAAGAAAAAGTGGGAAGAGATAAGAGCTTCACTTTTATCTTAAATGGAGAAAGGAGAATTGAACACACACAAATAGTTCCATATTGTATCATCAAACTCAATAGAGAAGTAAGAAGGGATGAGGGAGGATGTTAAAAGTGAGGGTAATAAAGGTAGGGGAGAAAATGTGATAGTTGTGGTCTATAAATGTATGACAATGTTATTATACTACAAAGACAATTTCAGAAAATCCTGGGTAGCTTAAACTGATGCAGAGTGATACAAGAAGAATCATGAGAACAATATATACAAGGACAATAAAATTATAAAGACAAACAACTTCAAAAGATTTAAGAACCCAATGCAATAACTGTATCTCCAGAGGACCAACGATAAAGTGTGTTACTCACCTCCTGGAAGATAGGTGATGCACGCAAAGTACAGAAAGACACATACATTTTGCATCATAATCAATGTAGGGCTTTGTTTTTATGACTGCTGACTTGTTACAAGAGTATGGTTTTCCTCTCTCATTCAGGTAATTATAGGGAGAAAGAAGTTTGCAATAATGATGTCAAAAAGATGGCCGTTAAAACATTTTTAATTCACAAGAGAGAATAGATGGGAGTTCAGAAGGAAGCACAAATAATAAGACAGTTTTGAGAGTGATGTGCATAATTTTTAATATACTTTTTAAAATTAAACGCTATGCAATGGAGATGAATGGTTTCACAAAGAATCTTCTTCTGTGTTCTGCTGTGCATTTAGAAATATTCTTTTTTGTTGGGTTTAAGTTCAGAATAAAATAAAACAAATTTTGAAAATCAATAATATTGCCTTAAAATAAAAGCCAGAAAGCAGATGGACATTACACAGGAAACAAAATCATTTTGTGCCTTTAGTTGAATCATGATGGCATTAGTTACCAAGGCAGAATCAGATAAACATGTGACAAAGTGGAGGAGTAAGGGGCAGCAGGTAGAGTCTGAGCTTGGAAATTCATTTGCAAGGGATGAACTAATAGGCCTCTTATGATAGGAGTGTCTGGGACAGAACATTCTCCTTCACCCCTAAAGATTCACAGCCACCGATTAAACTACCCGATTTGCACCAACATCATTTGAAAGTTTGACTGTGATCTAGTTATTTTGAACCTATTTTAGAGATTATAAGAAGATGGGAAAGATGTCACCGGGGCCTAGTCCCTGAAAGAGCTGCTGGCTGTCACAGTCCTGCTGGTTGGCTTGTAGTCCTCGGGCATCTAATTCCAAACTCATTAGAATTTTTCAAGAAAGTTTCCACTGTGTGACTCCCTGACTAGGCCTGAATCTAACGGGCTCAGAGTTGGCAACATTTAGTGTTAATCATTCAGCTCATTGGTATTCATTTTCCCTTAAATCGAGCCCCAAGTAAGAATTGATCCCTTGCCCTGACCAGTCTCTGAGGACTGTACAGATAGACCAGTGAAGCAAATTTGGGTATTTCCTGATCTGCCCTGACATCATAAACCACTAGGATGACTCAACTGGTTACTTCCCAAGCACAGGTGATTTTTACTCAGTTTTCATAGTTTCTACTCATGAATGTTGCTTCCAGAAGGAGAGGAAGCCGGAGCCAATGCTCTAATGGCTGGCTTCCAGAGAAAGAGGCAGAAACAGAGAATTTTTTTAAATGGGAAAGCAGCATGGTATAATTGAAAGAGCCCCAAATTCTGTTCTAATCTGGCCTCCACATGGGATCTAGAGTCAAAGGAGCTGGATTCAAATCCTGCCTCTATCACTTATTAGCTGTGTGACCTCTGAAAAGTCATTTCACTTCTCTGGTCTCCATCTCTGAAATGAAGCTAAAATGACCCTTAGTGGCAGTCAATGGTCCTCATTTTCTCCAGTGTTTTTTGAATCAGTTCAATGATGTGTCACCTAAAAGAATTCTTCATCTCATTCCATGAAAGATTCTTGTCCATGCCTTTCATAAGGTCAGTCCTTTGTAGAGGATGGCTCCCGTGTGCTGGAGGCCCTTCTTTGTTTGACTTCCTGGTAGTAACAGCAACAACAACCACAAAAAGTTGACTTTTCTCTGATGCTTTAAGGTTTACAAAGCTCTTGACTTCTGTCTTACATGTCCTCACAACAACCTCTGAAGTGAGTGCTAGTATTATCCTGATCTTTCAGTTGGAAGCTGAGGCTCAGGCAAGTTCGTTGACTTACCCAGGGTCACAGAGCTCCTAAGAGCCAGAGGCAGGTCTTGAGCCCGGTCTTCCTACTTCCAGCTTCAGTCCTCCATTGACTACACCACATTCCATATTTGAATGAGTGCAATTCAAATTCTCATCTGCCCAGCTGTTACTGCCTGGTCTTTTGGAGTGACCAGTTCACTTCTTTTTCCAATTGTCTGAGTCCTTACAATTGTCTTCCATGTTACTTCTTGCCCCTTTCCTCTCTCCATAGCTTTTTGGCTCATTTGTACTCCTCTGATTCCTTGGAAATCATTATATTCCCTGGTTCACGGCTCTTCTCCCTCCCCAAGGGAAGATGAGGCCTAAAAAGATGAGTCCTGGTGGCACTGAATATCTTGAGGTCATTGAAGGGGCTGCGACCCATGGAACAAATGTAAACATGCAACATGTCTCAGTCTTTTCACATCCAAGAAGAAGGATTGCAGATGAGGATTTGGGGGGTCTTAAGTCCCACTTCCCTACACTTGTATGTCCTTTTTTTGTGTTTATTTTTGCTGAAGTCTCTGGACTGAAAAATTCTATTAACTTAATAGCATTATTTGAGTAAATACATGACAATTTGGCCTCCACACAACCATTGATCTCATTAAGGAAGTAAAACTCAATTTTCAAACAATTTATGCAAACATATTTAGTATAAATCATGGGCTTAAACAGTCTCACCTCCTGTTGCTAGAGCCTCATCCCTCTGAATTGTGGTTGCCTAAAGAAGGAGATTTATGTACAGAGACAGTGCATCTATTTAAATTGCATCTACTGGAAACTGCCAAGCCTCTGGATTGGTCTCATTCCTCATGCTGAGTTGAACCCCTTTCTACAGTAAGAAAAACTATAAAAGTGGAGATTCTCAGAGCTGGCACTGGACCTGGAGAGAGATCCATTCTGCTCCTAGGCAGCTCCAATTGTTCCAAAGGTTTTCCTGACTTCAAGCTTAAATTAACTCTTTGCAATTTCTACCCCTCCCACTGATCACTGTCCTCTGAGGCCACGTAGACCCAATACAAGCTCTCCTCTGCCTTTCCACTGCAACATTGGCACAAACTGGTCTTCCCACAGGGCCTGCAGCTCAATCCTTGTCGTTTTGCCTTCTCCCCCCAGAAGAATGGAAGGGAGAACTCTCTTGCTTTTCTGCCTGTATCCCAGTGCTGAGCATAGTTCTTTGTAGACAGCAAGCACTTAGTAACTTCTTTTTTCATTCACTCACTCACTCACTCACTCACTCATTGCATGCCCAGAATCATAGGATAACAGACTTCAATTGGTTAGGTACCCCAGAAACTGCTTAGTCCAACCAGACCTGAATAATTTTTGTCTGTAAGCTCCCTTCCCCAATTAGTGGTCATTCAGTCTCCATTTGAAGATCCCAGTGAAAGAAAACCCATTGCTTCCCTAGGCAGCCCCATCCACTCTGGGACAAGGTTAATTTGGGACTAGGAAATATTTTCCTTACGTTAAACCTAAGCCTGCATTTCCATCGTTCCTGACCCTCTGAAGTGATGCAGAACAAGGCTCAATATTCTTCCACAAGACAATCTTTCAATAACTTCCCACTTCCCCCCCACCATTCTCCTCTCTAGGCTCATCATCCTAAGTTCCTCCAACTTATGTGCACATACCACCATCTCAGGTGCTTTCAGCATCCTGGCAGGCTGGTGCTTTTCCAGTCAATCGGCACCATTCCTCAACCACTCCACCCAGACCTGAACACATCACTTGTGAAGCATAATTGATAATGTAGGGAATCAAGGCCAATAAAGCAAACTCCTTGTAACTAAACTCATTATCTTTACCTGTGCATGTGAGTCGTGCATTTCTTTCCCATGCTGAATGCTCTTTGGGGGATGAGAAGATTCGGCTGTGGATCTGTAAAAAAAAAAAAATGTCCACCAATCTCACCAATCGGATGTTTGTTTACTGGATGTACTGTCTTTGGTCACGCATGCTAGAGACTCTGGGAGAATGCTGTGCTCCTTCAAGGAGGTGCTAGCTCCAGAACTTCATGGACTTCTGTTCTTGTCTCTTATTACAACCCATAAATTAAAATAGGACGTCTGGGAGAACTGCAGGCAAACACTAGATAAAGTTCCCTAATCTATTAACACTGGGGAAGCTTCTGTCAGGCAGATTTTGTAGGAAGAAAAAAATAATGTTTTGTCATTTTCTACTTCTCATGTCTGCCCACAGTATTCTGCTCTCAAATGAACACACACTAGGTTGTTTTTTAAAGGATCCATTGATCAATGAATTCAAAATAGCCTGATTATTCAGGGTATTGGGTTGTTTTTTCTCAAAGGCACCACAAAATTTAGGGGTGGTGGACAACTCTGTGACTTTGTCCCCCACTTTGGTGTTTCCATTGGTTTTTTCTTCTCGGAAAAAAATGATTCAGCAAAATAACAATTTTATGTAATGCATAGAAACCAATCAGCCAAACATTAAGTGTCTACTATGTACCTAGCACTATACTAAGCTCTGTAGGCACAAAGGAAGACAAACACACAGTCCCTGACCTCAGTAAGTTCATATTTTAATGGGAGGGACAATATGTAAATAATTAGGCACATAACATGATACATATACTGAGTAGAAGAAAATTCATCTCAGAGAAGATACTAACCAGGACCAGGAAGGCATGGAGAAAAGCAAACTGCCCCAGCCTTTGCCAAGGGATTAACCTCTAACCAAAGAAGGGAGAAGGGACATGCATACATAGTGGCACATGCAAAACAGATCCTGGGTACCTAATGAATGATTATGATAATGAACTGAAAAGGATCCCATCTGAACACAAGTCACTATATACAGTGGCTTCCCCACTTGATCTGCATTTTTAAGTGATGCTGTAAAGTATCTATGATGTCCCTGCTTTCTTCTGTCTACCTGTCACGGGGACGTGAGCAGGACAATATAGCTGCCTCTGTCACCCTTCCACAGCACCATCACCATCAACTACCAAGTCTCCAGTCATACCCTTGTTCTAGACATGATGACTATCACTGGTAGGCAGCAAAGATTGTAACTGATGGCTGACGTTTACATAGAGCTTTAAGGTTCACAAAGTGCTTTATGTTTGTGAAGGCAGGTGCTGCTATTATTCCCATTTTCCAGATCAAGAAACTGAAGCAGAGAGAGACTGAGTGACTTGCCAAGAATCACAAAGCTAATTAAGTGTCTGAGGCAAAATTTGAACTCAGATCTGCCTGACTCCAGGTCCCAAACTCTATCATCTGGAGTCTTTTGGAGTCAAGAGAGACCTGGAAATGAATCTTCCCTCTGACACTTTCTAGCCAGTTCTCTAACTTCCCTGAGTCAGTTACTTTCCCCCTAAAATAGTGCTTAATGTGATATCCTGCAGGATTGTTGCAGAAATCAAGAGAGATTTTGCCTGGAAATTCACTCTACAGATCACAGATCAGAGATTCTGAGCTAGAAGGGACCTCAAGGGCCATCAACTCAACCCCCTCGTTTTATGGATGAAGTAGCAGGTCTAGAGAGGAGAAGCCCCTTGACTAACATCTTACAGATAGAAAGCTGCAGTATCAGATTCAAGTCCAGGCCCCCAGACTCAGAATCTAGGGCTCTTTCTCCCATAGCAACATCCGTTAGTAAATGCCAGTAAATGATGCCATTCTATCTTTGGTAAGATATTCACTTAAGCAATGCTTAAACAACTTTAGCAGAGTTTCTTCAAAGGAAATTGTAGGAATGAATGTGCTTTTTTTTCAGCACAGAAATAAAATTAAAATGTAGCACATTGGACCTGAGGTTGGAATTAGCATCTCATTTTTAAAAGGAATTTGGCAGAAGACAGAGTGTTACCATCACATAAATAACAAACCAAAATATGCCTTAAAGATGTTCCAGGCAAGGAATTTCTTTTGCATAAAAAATTCTAAGTTTCCTATTTTGTGGACTGTTGTCTTTGATAGTGGAAATTTTTTTAAAAATTTACTCTGTATATATCTGCATACACACACTTGTGTGTGTTAATACACACACACACACACACACACACACACACACATCTCAAGTCTTGTGAGCTAATTCTGCATCTACAAAGCAGAATTCATTTCCATTTGTTGGATTTTCACACAGATCCTAGCCTCCTCTCCCAGAGTAATCGATGTGGAGAAAGCAGTGAGTCCAGATCCTCCTGGTCTGACTCTTACTAGGAGGGTACAGGTGAATCCCAGTGTGTGACCCCTAAGCAAGGCCCGCACTCTTGGTTTTCTATAACCATGATTGCTCAGCTTTGACATCATCTTCCTCAGACTTATGGCTGATGGTGAGGCCCTCAGACACCACCAAAGACCACGCACTTGTCAAAGCTTTAGTCCAAAGAATCCCCCAAATCTAGATCATACAGACACGATCTGTGGGGTCTAGTTAGTCCTGTGAAGGCACCTGGGGTTGTTCAATTACTATTGTAGGGAAGGAGGGGAAAGAGAGGAAGAAGAATCAGAGGATCGAAGGTTTGGCCATAGAAGAGACTTCAGAGGTCATCTGGTCCAACCTCCTCATTTTCTTTTCTTTGTTTTTCTTTGGGGTTAAGTGGCTTCCCCAAGGTCATACAGCTAGTTAAGTGTTAAGTATCTGAGGTCAGATTTGCACTCAGGTCCTCCTGACTCTAGGGCCAGTCCTCTATTCACTGGGCCACCTAGCCACCCCAAGCTCCTTATTTTCAAGAAGAGGAAACTAAGGTCCAGAGAGAGGTATGTCCAAGGTCATAGCAAGCTAATGGCAGAGAGGGGACTCAGATCCAGGTCTCCTGGTTCCTTATCCAGGGTTCTCTCTACTGGATCACTTCTTGTGGGCTATGTGAGTTGAGGTCCCAGTTTAGTCATCCAATGAGTGACCATAGTCTACACATGAACCTGATCTCCCATGAGGTCAGACACTATATCTTATTTCAATTTGGAATCTCCACCAGAACCTAGCACTGTGCTTTGTACACAGTAGGTGCTTAATAAATGTTTGCTGAATTAAAAGCAAGCTGCTTTTAAGACTTTAATGGGTCTTAAAGCAGCTTGGGTTAGAGGAAAGAGTACTAGAACTGGAGGGGGTACCTGTGCTCAGATCCTGACTCTGCTAGCCTAACCTTGGACAATTTGCTTCATGTCCCTGGGCCTAAATGTTTTCATCTGTGCAATAATGCATAGAAGAGATGACTTTGGAAGTTGCTTCCAGTTCCAGACCTGTGATATAAGATCTCCTGGTTCTAGGTTCCTTAGAAAACAGACATGTCATCAGCCTGCCAGGATTCCAAGTCCTTCCAGAATGTTCAGTGAAAGAGGAAATGGTCAGATGGCCCAAGACTTGGGGAAAACAGATCACAAAGAGTTCAGGGGAGTCCTAGAAACCCATGTATTTGTGGGTTCAGAATTTCATTCTTACGCATCTCCCATCTGTCTTGGTCTGATTTCCCTGGTAGCATTTAAGCCCATGGAATGCTATCTATTAATCCAAGACATATGGGAGATGCCCAAGAATGAAATTTTGAAAATGCAAAGGGAAATAATTCCAAAGAGGAAGAAAAATGGAAGATGGATGTGGATGCACAGGGAACTCACCCAATAAGTTAAGACTTTCTAAAATAAATGTATAAAAGATATAATCAAGGCCTAGTAGCAGAGGATGAATACAAGAGTTTGAAATGGTTCTTTAGAAACAGTGGCATGAGGGTGAAAGCTTAGAATGAGTTCAGGCTAAAAAGACAAGATAAGGACAGTAGAAAGATTTCTTTTGTCCATACGAGGGGAAAAGGGAAGATCAAATAAGAACCTGGAACTTTTCTCAGGCTGGAAGGAACCATGATAACTGATAACAAGGATAAGAGAGAGAGGGTCAACTTGTCTCTTGCTCCTATTCCCTCTACCAAGGACAGTAAGTAGTGTCTGCTCTGGAAATGACAAAAGAAATCGATGACAAAGATAAGTAAGACTCAATTATTCAATAAGCACTTATTGAGCATCTATCATCTATCGCCAGGCGCCCCGTTGTGTGCTGAGGACACTTGTTTTTGTTGTTCTGCCACTTTTCAGGCATGTCCGACTCTTCATGACCCAATTTGGGGTTTTCTTGGCAGAGATTCTGGAGGGGTTGGCCATTTCCTTCTGCAGCTCATTTTACAGATGAAGAAACTGAGGCAAACAAGGTTAAGTGATTTTCCCAAGGTCATGCAGCTTGCAAGTATCTGAGATTGGATTTTGGATTTGAACTCAGGAAGAAAAGTCTTCCTAACTCCAGGTCCAGCACCCCATCCTCCGGGCTACTTAGCTACCCGTAAAGATGTTTGTTGTTGAGTACTTTTAGTTTGTGTCCAGCACTTCATGACCCTTTTGGGGTCTTCTTTGCAAGTAATGGAGTGGTTGCCATTTTCTTTTCTAGTCCATTCCATGGATGAGGAAACTCTGGCAAATGGGATGAAGTGACTTGCCCAGAGCCGGACTCCTAGCCCAGCACTGTCTCTATCCACTTCACCTCCCTCCTCCACTGGGGATAGAAAAAGCAACCAAAGACAATGCCTGTTCTCAGGGAGCTTATACTCTAATGAGGGAGACAGCATGCAAACAAATATGTGCAAACAAGCTATATGGAGGACAAATAGGAAACAATTAAAGTACTAAAGAAAAGCCCTTAGCTGTCCTTGCTCAATTCCAGAAACCCTGGCAGATTAACAGTGTCCTTGGGTCCTGAAAGAACTAACTGGTTGATGTAACTAAAGCCACTGTTAGTGATGTTTGAAAGATCGTGGAAATCAGAAGAGGTGCCATAGGATTAGAGAAGGGCAAATGTCTAGATTTTCAAAAACTGGAAGAGAGCAGAATTTTACAACTTTAAGACAGAGAACTTGATTTCGATGCCTGGGAAAATTCCAATCTAGAGCATTAACAAGAATGTTTGGTGAATGTTCAATTCAGTAAGCATTGAGCACCTACTGTGTGCCACAGCATTGTGCCAAGCACTAGAAAAGGCTTAGAAAGGGAACTGGAATTTAATTTAGAGAGGGAAATAACAATCGCAAAGAGCCAGCCTGGCTTCATCAAACATAGTTCATGGCAAACTGACCTCATTTCTTTTTTTGGCACGATGACTGAATTAGGTGATGAGGGGAATGTGGTGAATATAGGTTACCTGAATTTCATCAAAACATTGATAAAGTATCTCATATCATTGTTACAGAAGAAATGAGAGGTGCGTTTCGAAGATGACTCTGTTAGCTAGATTCTGCATTTGATGATTGGCTGGCCTCAGAAAAATAGTCTTTTGTTGAGGTCAGAGTTGGGAGAGCAGGTTCAAATGTGAAAGAATTCACTTAGACAATTTTCTCCTAACCAAGGGGAACTTTACTGATACAAAAGCAGCAGGCTAGGCCTGGAAGAAGGACTAGCAATTTAAAGAGGGACAGGGGTTTGTTTTTATAAGGACAAGATAAGGGAAACAGAGGAAAATTTATGACCCAAGATAAGGGAGACAAGGAATTTTGTGGTCCAGGATAAAGAGGGAGTTTTATGGTATTTCAAGATAAGGGGAAGAGACTTTAGGATGCCCTCAGGTTCAGAAGGACCTCACAAGGTACTGAAAAGGCAACCCTTAATATTAACCCTTAGGACAGCTTTATATCCACATCACTTTCATAGTCCAATGTCAGTGTGGCAGGAGGTTTCCTATGGAGTACTCCCATGAATTTATACTTGGTCCTTTGCTCCTTCCCATTTTTATTGGTGACTTGGACAAAGGCAGAAATGGTCCTTATCAAATTTGCGGATGACCCTGGAAGGAATAGCCAATGCACTAGATTACAGTAAGGAATGAAAAGGACCTTGATAAGTTAAAAGCAAGAATGTCAAACTTGAGAGGGAGAGGGGGTGCACCAGATTGAAATTTAATAGGGAAATGTTTTATAAAATAAATTTAAAATATTATATAACATCATAATGTTAATTTGTGGCTTTTAAAGTCAAGACAGACATAATGATTTTTCTATTTGAGTTGACACCACTGGGCTAAAGCTTTGGGCTGAAACTAAAAGCCAATGGGGTTAAATGTAAAGTCTTATACTTGAGCCCAAAAAACAACTTCACAAGTTCAAGATGGGAGTTGGGAGTGGGAAGGTCTGGTGTAACATTTATATATGTCTTGTTCTGGAAAAATCTCTAAGGGCTTTCATGGCCTCCAAGTTCAATGAGTCAGCAGCATGATGTAAGAGACAACAAGGTAAAGACCATCTTGGGCTGCATTAGCAGGAGCACAACTTCCAGGAATAGGGAGTGGTGACCCACTCTTATCTGCACTCATTGAACCTCATATGGATCATTGGACATAATTCTGTGTGCCACAGTTGAAAAAGAACATTGGTAAGAAGGACAATATCCAGAGGAAGGTGACCAGCATGAGGAAGGGCCTTGAGTCCATGTCATAGGACAATTGGTTGAAGGAACTGGGCCTTTTTAGCCTGAAGAAGAGAAGGCTCATGTGAACTATGATAGCTGTCTTCTATCATAGTTGGATGGAAAAGGGACTAGACTTTTTTTGTATGGCCCCAAGAGTAGAACTAGAAGCTGTAGGCAGATGTTTCAAAGAGGCATCTTTAGACTTGATGTCAGGAAAAACTCTTCATTTGTTTCTTACCTTTCCTCCACATAACAACCTTTTAAATATGTGGACAGCTAGCTATCATTTCCCCCAAGTCTTCACTTCTCTGTGTTCCTTCAAACATTCTTCTATAACAAGGAGCTGACCAAAATATAATGGGCTACCTTGGGAGGTGGTGGATTCTTCCCTCCCTCCCCAGAAGTCTTCAGGCAAAGACTAGATAACCTTTTCTTGTGTATGTCATAGAGGGCATTTCTTTCACATATGGGTTGGACTAGAGGGCCCCTGAGGTTCCTTCCACTCTCAGATACCATGGTTCTGGAAGAAAATGAAAAATTTTCAAGCTCCCATTTAAAAGTCTGGTTCCTGTCTACCTTCTCAGAATTAATTCATATTGTTCCCATTCATGCACTGTATATTCCAATTAAACTGGCCTGTTAATCATTTCTTAACCGTGGCATTCCATCTCCCACCTCCATACTTTTAGATTGTCCAAAAAGCTCTCCTTTCTCTCCCCTGTCTCAGAGAACTCTTGGTTTCCTTCAAAGCATAGCTCAGGAACCATCTCCTACATCAGGTCTTTCCTTCTTGAAGTTCTTTTGTATATCTTTGATTTATTGCTGTTCATATTATTTCTTCCCAGCAGAATGTAAGTTCCTTGAGGGCAGAAGATGTGGCTCTTTTGTGTTGCCCATAGATGGCATGTGATCACTTTTTGTTGTTGCATTAAATCAAGTTGATATTGGGATGTAAATGGTGAGTGAAAGGAAGATAGGGATGATTAATGTTTCAGCCACTGGGAGGAGGGTAGTTCCTTTGGAAGGAATAGCAAAGTCAAGAGGAAGGACAGTTTTGAGGAAAAGAGCCTGAAGGTTTGGTCTGGTGTCTTGGACTTGGGAGTCCATCCCAATGGAGGCGTGTGGCAGGCAGCCGAAGATGCTGACCCTTCCTAAACTCTCTCTATACTCTCTGGGGCTCACTCTCTTCCAGCTGCCAATATTTCCTGCAGAGCAGATCAGGGCTTCAGGGGAATGACTGAACAAGAAAGCGTGTGCCTCCCATTTGCTGCGCGTTCCCACATTGTCAAGTTTGTTCCTCAGAGCAGCCTTGGGATGCCGCCTCCAGCATGCTCCAGTCCACAAGATAATGAACTGGTAGCAAGGTTGAACTTCTTTGGGTAGGCTTTTGTTTTATATTTTGCAGACATGAGCTTCAAAACAACCGAGAAAAGCCGAGATGTGTGTGCCTGTTTCTCCTTCTTGGGTCAGGATTTATTGTGTTCAAGGCATTCCTCTTATCTCTAGAGGGAGCTTTGTAAACTGCTAGGAGAATATAAAGCAGGCATTAGACTGTACAACCCTCCAGGGAGGATTGGACTGGGAGAACTCTTTGTTTACTTCTAGGCACAGAAGGAGAAATCCCTCTTTATTATTATCCATGTTACCAGTAAGCAATTATTAAGCTCTGAGCGGTGTGCTAAGCACTTTGAAAAATCATCTGATTTCATCCTCCCAACAACCTTGGAATTGTTACCCCCTTTTACAGTTGAGGAAACTGAGGCAAACAGGGTTAAGGGACTTCACAGGGTCACACAGCTAATAAGTGTCGGAGGCTGGATTTGAACTCATGAAGATGAACCTTGTAACTCCAGGCTGAGTGCTCCATGCCCTATGGAGCCACCTAGCAGCCATAAGCTGTCAGTGCCTTCAGGCAGTTAAGATAAACTGCATTGTTGAGGGGATTTCTTGTTGGAGATTTCCCTACACAGATGAAGTCCTAAGGGCCAAGAACTGTGGTCCTCCCTGGGGATGCCAGCGCCACAGGAGGCCGTTCCTAGACAGACCAGCTTGTCTGTGTGCATCCTGTCTGTTCCTAGTGATTTATAGCTGTCTCCCCCATTAGAGGGTAAGCTCCTTGAGGGCAGATCTTTGCCATCTTTGGGACTTAGCTCAGAGCCAGGCACTTAACAAAGATCAATCAGTGCTTGCTGAGTAGTTGATTGACAGGAATACTGAAGTTAAATAGTCCCTGTTCTGAAGAAGTTTATATTCTATTGAGGAGACCGACAGCCTACTGTGTCTTCCAAGAATAAACCCCAAGCATCTTAGTGCTTCAAATTCCGAACCTGATCTCTGAGACTGTAGCTCTTCCTCCACATCAGAAGGCTGGCGATTTTATAAAGGACCCTATAAATCGCGGAATACGCTCCACCCATATTGGATATCTTTGCCATTATCTTGGCCCTTTGGGGGCCAGCAGACATGTTGCCATGGTAAATCTCGGAGAAATGATTGATCCATGGTGGTATTTCATGTGTGTAGTCAATTCTGAGTGCTCTCTCCTGCAAGAATAATTAAGCTGGGCTCTGTGCAGGGCTCAACAATGCACCTCCGGGCTAAGATAAGGTGCACCTTGGGTGACACCGAGCTCGGATTTCTCTCTCTGTCCTGATTCTAGTTTCATGCTTCATCTTTTCATGTTTACATCTGCTTTAACTTTTTCCAATCTAAAATAAATCAGCATGAAAAGCATTAGATTTTTTCTTTTGGATTCTCAATTGCCTTTTGTTATGGAGATAATATCCCTTATCTGATTGGGACTGGTGGAATTGTTCCCTTGCTCAGCCCTGAATCAAGATGATGCCTGCAGCTCAACCTTCTTCACATCTTGCCTTGTTTGTGACTTTGCCGCTGCCTTTTAAGGCCGGCCTCTGATGAGGCAAAGTTGAGAAAATGGGAAAAGAGATAGATGAATAGGAGCCCTGGAATTCAATCGCTGCGCTTCTTGAGAGAAAATTGGAGATTCGTTAATAAAGAATGGAGAGGAAAAGAAAGAACCTAAAATTTTCCCACTAGATTACAAAGAGAGAGATAGAGACTGAGACAGGGAGGCAGAGAGAGAGAGAGAGAGCAAGCAGGAGGGAGTGAGATGGGGTGGGAGGGAGGGAGAGAGGGAGAGGCAAAGAGACAGACAGAAGCAGAAAGACAAAGAGACATAGACAGAGAGACAGTCAAAGGAACAGAGGAACACTTTTATTTCTCAGTCATTCTGCAGGTGCTTATATTAGAAGAAGAAATGTGTGTTACCCCTTCTCTGGAGCCTTTAAATCCAGCAATATCTACAGATTGTACATTACTAAGAAATAATCCCCCCAGATATAGACCTGTCAGCTACTCAGTCAGAGTCCGTTTGAAAATAATTTCAAACATTGAGCTTCTTTGCCTGAAAAAGAGGCAGATTTCCCTGGTTCCATAAGTGTTCCATTCAGCATCTTCTACCATGCTTTTACTGTTGGCAGGATTTTCTCGGGGCCTACTTGAAAAGGGGAGCTGGTGATTCTTAGGCATTCTATTCTACTCAGCTGCCCTCACTTGACAGGAAAAGCCCTTTTCCCAGAATTATGTGCTTCCTGCTGGCTCTGCCTTTGTTTCTTCCGGGGCTGCTTTAAGTCAGGTGTGGGTGGTGAGTCTGACACCGGAACACCCTGAGAGTCCTGAGGATTCAGCCCCATAGGTTACCTGTCATTTTTAAGTCGGGTGCTGTTTTCATTCTTACAAACAAGTGAGAAGTGGGGATAGTGAGAGAAGCTCTGCTTCTCTGTGGAGGACAAGCTCATTGCCCTCTGTTCCTGTGTCTTTTCTCAGACATCTAGATTTTGTAAGTGTTTTCAGCCCCTTCTCCTTCAGGTAAGGGTCTTTTTAAGTACCCTTTGACTTAAAATTCTCCATGGGTGGTAGGCCCAGAAGGATAGAAGGCTCTCAAGAATAATATTTTGAAGACATAAAGGAGAATGCTTTTCATTGGGAGGAACAGTGGAGATGGCTTGTGGCCTGCTGAGAATGTCTCATAAAGAGATATAGATAGGTGTCTGTACACCTATGTATATGGGGCAGCTAGGTACCACAGTAGAAGGAGCGTCAGGCCTGGAGTCAGGAAGATGAGTCTTCCTGAATTCAAATCCAGCCTCAGACACTTATTAGCTGTGTGACTTTCCCAGTCTGTTTGCCTCAGTTTCCTCACTTGTAAAAGGATCTGGAGAAGGAAATGGCAAACCCTCCAGGATCTCTACCAAAAGGCAAACCCTCCAGGATCTCCACCTGACCAAATGGGGTCAGAAAGGGTACACATGGCTCAACCACAATGAGGTCACAGGGAGCAGTAAGTGGCAGGGTAAGGATGAGAACTCAAATCCTCTAACTCCAAACCCAATGACGCCCTTCCCCACCACTGTCCACTAGGCTGCAGAGGCAAAAGGCCCACCCACAGAGCAGAATGAGATTGGTTTTATTCAGGGTGGAAGGGTAGGCCCTGAGGAGACACTTTTTTGGGTACAAAAGAATTAATGTAATCACTGAGGCCTCATCAGTAATCTTTGAAAGACTGTGGAAAGTGTTAGAGACACTATGGAATGGAGAAAGGCAAATGCTGTCTCAGTTTCCCCAAAAAGACAGCAAATAGAGACAAAAACCTTACACTAGCGAGCTGGACGTCAACTTAGTATACAATTAAAGGGGCGGTCAGTGAACATCCAGAGAGGCTGCAGTCACCAAGTCAGGCTGCCTAGACCAGCCTCATGTCCTTACGTGACAGGGCTGCGTCCAGCTAGCTAAGTCATCGGGTAGATGGTGTACTCACTAATGTTGTAGATCACAGTTTAGCCTATGCTGTAGCAAATCATTTCCTCAAGTCTTCCTAGGGCCTAGGGCCTATCAAGGAGAGGCAGGTGCTCTCGGACTAACCCCTTACTGATTCGAGGCATCCAGTCTTGATAAGCAAGCTTGGTTCTGTCCCTTCCAGACTAAACAGCATTCTCCTTGGCAAAGAAAAGGGAGAACAGAAAAGCTGAGCAACTCTGGTTTCTTTCCATGGTTCACCCCTGGTTCTGGTGCTGTTAAGGTATCCAAGGGGTTAACCTGCAAAAGAGACCAGAGCCAAGAGCCGGGAGGAAATGGTTGGTAGGCAGAGAGCAGACTCAGGCCTGGCACTTTATCTAGTTTCATAGCTTAACCTTGGGAGCTGAGATTTATCTTCAGAATTGTCTAACATTATTATTCTTTTTTGCAAGCATATTATCTCTATGTAAGGAGGCTTAAATCCCAGGAGGCTTGTTGCTGTTATCATATACATAATAAAAATGGGATTGCAGCCCTGCAAAGAGGAAAACAGTGATCCTGACCTCTGGGGTTTTGGGCTTTCTCAGACGCATTTGCATGGCAAGACTCAAAGAATTTGGGGTGCCCAGGAAAATAAAAAAACATGGTGGCTCAGACACACATGGCTCTGTGGGATTTCTTTGGCAAAGCCAAAGGTGCAAGGGCACAGGGTGCTCATAGAGGGATTAAGTAATAGTTGCAAGAACTTTCTAACCTTAAGTTAGTTAGAGGCTTAGGAGAAGGACATAGTTTGTCTTAGCTTGAGAAAGTAAATTCAGAAATCAGACTTAGATTTTAGTCTAGAAATATTCTACTTAGCTTTTGGATGTGGTAGCTCACAGTCTTGGCTGTAACTAAAGCGCTGTTAGTCTACATTTAACAGAGAGATGCTTTTCAGCTCTTGTGCCCTAACAGATGGGAGTTGAGTTCTCCAAATGACACCCCAAAGAGATAAAACCCAGATGCTGGCATTAGGGGAGGCTCAGCAGCCAGGAGACCAGTGCACACAATTCACATGACCAGAGGGGTGCTGTCAGCAGGGATTATGTAAGACCACCAAGAGGTAGCACCAACTAGAGGATACAAGCCATCAGGATGAGTTGGGGGAAGCCCCAGCAAGAGCAATAGGAAGGATACTACCTTCCAAAGACTTTGCTAGTAGAGGGGAGTGTGAGATCCTGTTTCACAGACGTGCCCTGGTCACACATGGTCCTTACGTGTGAGCCCACCACATGTTTTTTACTCATTCTTCCCGCCAATTCTCTGGGTATTTGTGTAGTGATATGCTCTAAGTTTGTGGGGGAAAATGTTCTAGTGCTGCTTTCCCTTACAATGTTATTTCATTAAATTTCTTCATTTGAATTAATTGGCTTCTCCAGCTAATAAAAGAAAACATACGTGGGAAGGAAGGTTAAGGCATGATTTGAGTGGATGCAAATCCACTGAGTACCTCAAGCCTGGGGTAACCAGAGACCCAGCATGGCAATGAGCATGCCCCTAGATGCTCCATCAGGACATACAGGTGCTGCTGAGGAAGAACTTGCAGAGTCAGGGGCATAAGGGGCATAAGCCAGACTTTCCAGACAAAAGCAGGACGTGGTCTATCTCCCTGAATCCCAGAGGAATGCTGCACTCTCAGGACCAGAGTGAATCAGCAGCACCTAACACAAACACATAGTGGAATAATGACAGAAGAATATCACCCCTCCCCACCCAAATAAAACCTCCTTAGATTGGACACTGCAGGGATATGACAATGATATGATAATAAAATGATAATCATGGCAGGCCCTCCCGGACCCTTTTCTAAGAAGCATTTAGGGAGAGAGGAGGAAGGCGAGATGCTTGCAAGCCTCCTGGGGCTGTGAAGGTAGAAAGTTACCTCTCAGTGAATATAAAGTCCTATATTTCTGAGGGAAGCAGGTAAAAATTTGATCATGCTAGGGAAATATGGGCAGTAAGCCTGCTCTGCACAGGGACCAGCGGGAGATCTGTTGGCCACGAAAGATGCTAAGCACTTGGCAAATATGTTCTCACCACCCCGGGAGGGCACCTGCTGGTCAGGCCACTGTTTGCTTTTGGGATGGAGCATTAGGGAAGGACTGTGGTCTCAAGCTGCAGGGATCGTTGGACACTGTGCAGTCCAACTCACTTTGCAGGTGAGTAAAGTTCCATGACTTTCTCCAGGTCATACAGCTGTTGAGGGTCTGAGCTGGGATTTGAACCAGACTTCAAACTCCACATCCAGCATGCTTTCCTCTGTATTACCATGCTGAAGAGATTGCCCAGCCCTCCAGCATCACTTAATATATGAGAAAACGGAAGCCCAGAGAGGGTCAGTTACGTTCCCAAGGTCACCAAGGTAATAATTCATTATTATTATTGTATACGTGCAGCATTTTAAGGTTTGCAAAGAACTTCCCTCACAACAGCCTTATGAGGTCAGTATTGAGGTTTTATTGTCCTCAATTTTATATATTAGGAAACTGAAGCTCAGAAAGTGAGCTGCCAATACTACACAGCCAGCAGAAGTGTCAGAAGCAAGGTCTGAGCAGAGATCCAGTGCTCCACCCAATATGCCATGCTGCCTCTCTCGGTCTTAAGGAGCAGGGTTGTGATTTGAACCCATGTTCTCTGATTCCAAGAGCAGCCCTTTTTCTTCTACAGGTTCATCTTGTGTTGACAAGTCAGGGCTCAGGAAAACACAAACACCCACAAATACACCCACACCCAGTCCAACAAAGACACAAGGAAAGTAGAACCCACCAGTAAATGCTCAGAAAGTTCTCAATCCAGGTCCATGTTTCTTGATCTCCAGCCACCTCTTCCCAAGTCAATGCTCCATCATTGACCATCCAATGTCTCATTAAAGGCTTCAAGCCCATCCAGGCTATCCTCCAATGACCACCACGTCACTCATAAACATGAAACTCCTTCCCCACTGTCAGGGGCTCCTCAGAAACATTGATGCAATAATCAAACCCTTCTCACCTTGGCTAATCTGTGACCAGGAGAGTAGGAGAAAGGCCCATCTGCCACAATTCATATGGCAGGCAGTTCCTCACCCTTTTGCTGTTCAACCTCACAATAGTCCAATTTCCTGACAGTCCAGGTCCAGCCTGTTGCTGCTCATTGGCTTTTTTGTTGCTACCTGGAACTCTCACCTGATAGACCACTTGCTGCTCACCTGTCAGCCTGCCTGCTTCAATTCCACCTATTATTTGCTGCTGTTCTGCCAGATACCTCACCCCATACCCCTTCTTCCTCCTCAGTGATGGAACCTTCATGCCTCACCTCCCCCACCTCTAGTCTCTCCATGTGACAAATCCTACTCTGACCCATCCTGATGCCCAGGAAATGAGTCCTGGGTCAAATGGGATTATCCCTAAATCCCAGAACTCCCCCAGAGCTGTCAATTTCGTGGAGGAAATGACATTTACTCTCTTCAGAAATTGACTAACTAGAATACAGTAGAAGAAATCTGTGGTTCCCATGCTGGCCCTTTCAATAAGCACATTTTTCCAGATTAATTCTCTCTTCTTTTTTATGTTATTCTTAGCATTCTTTTTCTTTTCAAATTCTGAGTTTCAAATTCATTTTCCCTCCCACCCTTTCCCTACCTACTGAGAAGATAAAAAAGGTATCAATTATACATGTGAAATAATGCAAAACATTTCCATACTAGCCGTATCACAAAAACAAAACAACAAATAAAGAAAGAAAATCATATTTCAGCTTGCATTTGGAATTCAACAGTTCTCTCTCTGGGGTGGATCCCACTTTTTTTCTCATGAGTCCTTTGGACCTGTCTTGGGTCACTGTAGCCAAGATTAGAGTAGCCAAGTCTTTCACAGTTGATCATCATTATAACATGGCTGTTACTGTTGCTATTACAATGATCTCCAAGTTCTTCTCTCTTCACTTTTCATCAGTTCATATAGCTTTTGCCAAGTTTTTCTGAAACCACACCCCACATCATCTCCCACAGCATAATAGTACACAATCGTGTGCCACGACTTGTTCAGCCATTCCCCAACTGATGGGCATCCCCTCAATTTCCAATTCTTTGCCACAACAAAAAAGAGTCACTATAAATATTTTTGTACATATAGGTCCTTTTTTTTTTCACCTCTTTGGGAGACAGCAAACAGTATGCAGTTTGATAGCCCTTTGGGCATAGTTCCAAATTGTTCTTCAGAATGGTTGGACCAGTTCACTACTCTATCAGCAGCTCATAACTGTACTTGTTTTTCCTCATCCCCTACAGCATTTGTCATTTCTGGTAAGTATAAAGTGGTACTTCCAAGTGGTTTTAATTTGTACTTCTCTAAGCAATGATTTAGAGAATTTTATGTGACTATAGATAACTTTGATTTCTTCTTCTGAAAACTGCCTGTTTACATACTTTGACCATTTATTAATCAAAGAATGTTTCTTATTTTCATAAATTTAACTCAGTTCCCTATGTATTTGAGAAAGGATGCCTTTATCATATATATATATATATATATATATATATATATATATATATATATATATACTATATATTTTAAAAAATTATTGTCTATGGTGCCTTTGAATAAAATGTACTTTCCCCAAGTATTTCTTCTAATTAGGTCAATTTTTGCTTTTGCTCTGTTTGAGATCATGAATGTTCCTCCTGCCTTTTTTTTAAGTTAAGTTGAAGTATATTAGATTCTTCCCCAGTCCCTCATTTTAATTCTCTGAATGTCTTTCTTTTTCAAGTGTGTCTCTTGTAAACAACATATTGTTGGATTGTGGTTTCTAATCCATTCTGCTATCTACTTCCATTTTATGAGCGAGGCCAATACAGTCACATTCACAGTTATAACTATTAATTAGTATTTCTCTATCCTACTTCCTTCCATTTCTTCTTTTCTCTCTCATTTTTATCCTATCCTAAAAGTCCTCTGTTTTATTAAATATCCCTTTTTCACCCTGAGGGATTATGATCAGTTTGGCTGGGTAGGTTATTCTTAGAAATCCTAACTCTTTTGCCTTCTGGAATATCATATCACAAGTCCTCCACTCTCTTAACATGGAAGCTGCTACATCTTATGTGATCCCCACTGTGGTTCCACAATATTTAAATTGTTTCTTTTTGACTGCTTCCAATATTTTCTCCTTGACCTAGGAGCTCTGGAATTTGGCTATCAATATTCCTATGATTTTTCATTTTGGGATCTTTTTCAGGAGGTGATTGGTGGACTCTTTCAATTTCTACTTTCTCTCTGGCTCTAAGACATCAGGGTGGTTTTCCCCGAAAATTTCTTTAAATATGATATCTAGGTCTTTTTCCTTTGTTGTGGCTTTCATGCAGTTCAATAATTCCTAAGTTATCTCTCCTTGATCAGCTGGTTTTTTAATGAGATATTTCACATTTTTTCATTATTTTGACTTTGTTTTATTGTTTCTCGGTGTTTCATGGAATCATTAGTTTTCACTTACCCCATTCTAATTTTCTTCAGTAAACTTCTGTATTTCTTTTTCTACTGGGCTTATTCTACTGTTTTTTGGAGCTATTTTCTTCAGGGAATTTTTGTGCCTCTTTTACAATTAGACTGATTCTGTTTTTTAAGTTGTTATTATCTTCAGTATTTTTTGTGCCTCTTTTACCAAGCTATTAATTCTCCTTTCATAATTTTTTTGCATCACTCATTTCTTTCCCCAATCTTTCTTCTACCACTCTTATCTCTTTCTTTACTCTTTCAGGAATTCTTGCTGACCTTGGGTCCAATTAGCATTTTTCTTTGAAGCTCTGTTTGTAGCTGTCTTCTCTTATGAGTTTGTGTCTTGATCTTTTCTGCCACTGAAGTAGTTCTTTATGGTCAAGTTCTTCTTTTGTTTTTTTGCATATTTTCCCAACTTATTTCTTGATTTTTAACTTTATGTTAAAGTTGGGGTTCTGCTCACCTGGGCATGAGGAGGCACCATGTCAAGCTTCAAGCTTTTTATGATGCTATTTTCAGAACTAGTTCTGGGGGTTCTGTAAGTTTTTGGTCCTTCTAAGGTGGTGTAATTCAGGGAGAGGTGTGGTCACTGTTCTTCTGGTCTGTGCTCTTGTCTTTATCCAAGAAGGGCTCCTGCTCCTCTGCAGCCTCAAGTGTTAGTGCTTCTCTTGATCCTAGAACCATGAACAAGGCCCCTTATCCCTTGTGACCAATCACAAGTGTTTCTCTCCACCCCAGAATGACACAGAATTGTGTATGGGCATTGTGTATAAGTTGCCAATCTATAAGACATACACCAGTTTCAGCAAAGATTTCCTTGTAATCTCTTTCTGATCAGTCATCTATCTCTTCACCGAGAGCTTCGAAGATGCTGCCACTCTGGTAGTTGCCTCCAAGGCCCATCACTGGTGCTTCCACTGTGCTCTGGTCTGGTTCCAGTGCCACAGATCTCTCCTGCCAACCTCTTAAGATGTCTTAGGCTGGGGGGCGGAGCTAACATGGTGGAGAGTAAGCAGTGACTTGTCCAAGCTCCCCAAGAATTTCGTCCTTGGGAACTAAAAAGTAAATTTGAGCGGATTTAAGAGTGACAGAACCCATTGGGAGACAGAGAGTGACAGATTCCCAGCCCAGAGAAGTGCCTAATCAGGTTGGGGCAGGGAGAACGGAGCACACAGGAGTGGCACCAGTGCAGACCTCAGAGCAGAGTGCGGCAGACTGGGAAGCCCACCCAGCAGACTCACCCAGCCTGAGGCTTCTGCAGCCCTCTCACAGCCCAGGTGAGGACCAACGGAACTGGGTAGGAGGGAACGCAGGGCACATAGCAGGGTCAGCGTTTTTTCCTGGGGCTAGCAACCCGCGGCCTGGATTCTTGAAGCTACATGCCCAGACTTTCAGAAGTTGGGATGGAGGAATGAAATCTAGAGGCTCTCATCCCCCTCCCTGACACACAAAAAATCAAGAGCTAAAAGCCCCACCTAGAGTACATTCTTGCATTAGGGTAAACAGCCCCAGGCTTGGAAATCTCTGAGGAAGGGGGAAGGGAGATTGTACTGTACAGAGCCTAAACCCAGGTGGGTGGAGCCAGCAAGCGCTAACAACAAAAGCCCAGGTGTGCTTTAGAA
>CM053582.1:572185077-572245758 GCA_028627135.1 Pseudochirops cupreus
TCACCCACCCTTCTTACATTCCCTCAGCAGGGATTAAGTGACATATAGACTATACTAATAAATGGCGATGGGCTGTTAAATTGGCCATCTCAATCACTTGTCCAGGTCCCCCCCCCCCCCCCCGTCTGCAAAACTCATCTCCACAGCTTGATTTCTGCAGGGGCACCATGCTCCTCCCCAGGCCTTTCCTCCTGCAGACAGGATCCCACCGCAGACCCAGGGCTAGAACTTCTTTGTTCCCATGCTGGAGAGAGATGGGGAGAATCTCTTGGGTTTGAAGCCTGTAGATGGGGGAAGAGGGGGTGGGGGTGGGGTCCTTTTAACTTCTGTTTTCTTTTCTTCCAGTTGTTGTATCTATTAGCCATAGTGCAAATAGGATGAACTGAAGAGGATTCATCCAGGGGGAGGAAAGAAGGAAACAAGTTTTCATCATGCTCTTACTACAGGCACTTTGCAAATGTCATCTCACTGGATCCTCACGAAAATCCTTCAAGGCAGGAGCTGATATTATTCCATTTTACATTTGAGAAGACTGAGGCAGGGGATAAGTGAACTGACCAAGGTCACACAGCTAGGAAGGGCCTGAGGCCAGATCTGAATTCTGGTCTTCCCGACCACAGACCCAGGGCACTGTCTGATGCACCATTTAGTGGCCGCAGATGGTCACTAGGACAGTGAGTGCAGACAGAGACACACGGCCGGACAACCTGCCCACAATACAGCATTTCCTCGGATTTAAGAGAAAAACAACCCCAAAGAAAAACAAGTCCCTGAATCCATCTGAACCAACACTGTTGCTTCTGAAGCTGACTCTGTAGATGGTGGTGTGTCCTTGCCATTCACAGGGACAGTCACATGCAACTGTGGGCATTACAAAAGTGTGAGGAAGGAATTGCCTGCAGGATTTGACTTTAGAGAGAACGATGCCAAAGGCTTTGAGCTGGCTGCCCCTCTGCAATGCCGAGTCAGGGCCAGGCTCAACACATCCTGATTCTTTGGACCTTCTAGCCACTTTCCTGTGCTCACTTACAGGAGTGGAAGCAGCCACACAAGGCTGAGGCAGTTTTGTCTTTTTCTTTGTTTCGCCAGTGGCCACAGCCAAAGAACTCCTTGCCCAGTGGCCAGCCCATTGATGAGGAGTCTCTCCTTACTTAGCTAGGCTAGGCCTCAGAGAGTAGACTTTACTTGCTGCTCAGGTTGCTCTTGATGCCTTTACACATAGTAGAACCTGCCAGCCCTTACCCTTAGACATATAACTAAGGTGGGGACAATGGGTCTTTAAGCGCCAAAGGCAGGTAACACCTCCCAGCAGTATCTTCTAATTCATCTACATGGTCAGGGGTCTCTTCCATCCTTAGTCCTCCACTCACAAGGTCTCATCACCATGAAGTCCTTCTCCAGTCACTAACATTATTGTGCTTTTGGGGTGGATGTGCTACCTTCTTTCCTATCTTAACCTTGCCCATCAAATGAATTTTCCCAGGCTTCCAGAATTTCTAATCAAGGCTCCATTTGTTCCCCACTGGGATACTGTCTTTGAGAGCCCTGGGTCATATTCACACTAAGATGAAGCATCAGGGAGGACTTTGTGGAGGCCTGTTTAGAGCCAGTTAGAAATCTACCATAGCAAGAGGCCTGGGTATGTCCTTTGTATCTCTGGCTAAGCCTCAGTCATTGCTAACTTTGTTTTTCCAAAGAGCATCATCTATAATAAAAGAAAACCAAAAATGCCTTTGACTGAGAATCCTCTCAAGTTCCAAATCCAAAGGGAATCACCATAAGAATCATCCCCAAGGCCAGGTTTTCACCTGTAATGCCAAGCAAAGGCAACCTCCAAGGTTTGGAATACTAGCATAGTAACTCTTCATTCATTCAGTGACAAATTAAGGCACAACATTCACAGAACAGAGAAAATCAAAATACAGTGTAACTCAGTCACATTTAGCAAATTCTTAATTCACTCACAAAGTATAGAACAGTGGTTCTCAACCTGTGGGTCGCGACCCCTTCCCAGGGGTCACAGGAGTCGCCTAAGACCATTGGAAAACGCATTATTTCCCATGGTCTTGGGAACTGAGACACTGCTCCTCTAGCTCCTCTATCCGTCTCCAGGTGGGTCCGCCCACATATGAGTATTAAAGGGTCGGAGCATTAGGAAGGTTGAGAACCACTGGTATAGAGCCAAAGTATCCCACCCCTGGCTAGTACACTCATTTAGTCAGTCACAGTCTCTCTTCTCAAATGGAGATTAGTTTCCAATCACAAACAAAGTACATTCATTTGGTCAGTCACAGAGCACAAAAAGTCAAAAGTTTCCCACCCCTGGATCGTAACTGAATTACAGTTATCATCAGTTAATGCCAAGCACCTTCTCAAAAGGGGCAGTGGAGAGCACAAAGGCCATCTACCCCTAAGCTACAACAAGGTTAAGATATCATCACAGCATTAAATACCCAAAGAGAGGTCTTCATCTTGACCTGAGGCAAGTTCTCAGCAATCTCTGTTCCTGGGGGGACAAAGCTTAATGAAGCCACAATATACATTGCCAGTGTTCTCATCAATTCACTCTCTGTCTTCAGAACAGTCTCAGGACCCCTGAACCAACAGCAAAGTTCCAGGACCCCCCTGCAACAACAGCACTGTCCTTTACCATCAGACGAATCTGTCAAAACAGCATCAAAACAGACAGACAAAATACCAGCATCACAGTTATGTCTCCTCAGTTCTTGGCAGCTCTGGGTGGCAGCTCTCAACAGTCCTGAGCAGCTCCAACTGGCCCTCAGCAGTCTGGGCAGCTTTGGCTGGCAGTTCTCTCTCTCTCCCAGCAACTCTGGCCCCTGGCAATTCTCCTCTCTCTCTGCCTCCACTGTGCTGCTCCCCAAAAGTTCTTCTGCCTCTCTGTGCTGGGGGCTCTCCCTAAATCCATGGCACCAGCTCCTCCCAGGTCATCCCTCTTTCTTCACATCATCAAGTCCATCCCACAAGTGGGATTCGCAAGCTCTGGGTTTCGACACTCAACCTGAAAACCAAGCCATTACATGGGGATCTTTAAATTCCATTACTGTCACCCCACCCCACCCCACTCCAAGTCTCATCAGGATTTCTAGCTAAACAACACCATCAAAAACACAAATGTTCGGGTCCGAAGACTGGTGGGTCTTTCCAGGCCTCCTAAAGGTCCCAGTGCATAGGAATATTGATATTCTTGCTAAGCATTAAATTTTAAAATGTGAAGAAGTTATAGAAAAAGACTGAGTTTCTTTTACTTTTAGATACACAAATAAAGGAGGCGTCAAGAGTTGGCTGAATGACTGAGTTACACTGTATTTTGATTTTCTCTGTTCTGGGAACGTTGTGCCTTTATTTGTCACTGAATGAATGGAGAGTTACTATGCTAGCATTCTGAACCTTGGAGGTTGCCTTTGCTTGGCATTACAGGTGAAAACCTGGCCTTGGGGAATGATTCTTACGGTGATTCCCTTTGGATTTGCCTGGACTACTGGACCAGCCACCTCATTGCCTCCCTACTTCAATTCCTTCCCCACACTAATCCTTCCTTTACACAGCCACCAACTTGATTTTCTTAAAAATAGATCTGACTGAGTCACTCCTCTGCCTGGGATTAGAGCAATTTCAACATGACTCTATCAGTAATTATAATAATGAAAGCAGACACTTATAACAGTTCTTCAAGGCACTTTACATGCATTATCTCATTATTTATATAGACTGATGTTTCTTTTAAAAAAGGGGGGGAAAGAGATAAAGGTGAAGATATTGACTCTGACTATTGCCATTTCTTGGAAAAGTTAACCATTTCAAAGCAATTGCTGCCAAAGAGAGGCCAAATGAAGCTAGACATCATATCAGCCAATAAACACCCAATGTCCTTACCAAGTACAGCTGTCAAGGTCCCATTGCTGAACGTTACATAGGAAGAGAATGAGAGATTGCCTCATGAAATATCAAAAACCATGGTAGAGAAAAATAAGGCTCAGAAAATCTTGGTGTGATGTACAAATTGCAGATTATCCCAAAAGGTTTTATGAATGAAACTGGAAGGAGGGTAAAAAAAAATATTACAATGTACAAGATTTTCCTGCATTTCTTTAGTGACTTATTCTTATCATTTCTGACAGTAAAATAACCACATTTCAAATAAAATATTTGAGTCTCTAATATATCACATAAGGAAGTGGAAATGGTCCTTAGATGAAATCTGAAATGTGATATAATAACAGACAAAAGTCTGTCTTTTTTTAATTAAAAAATTTTTATTTTTTTTTATTTTTACATTATCTAAATTTTCCCCAGAGATCCTCCAAAGAAAACCATCTCAATTCTTTTATAAAATACAAAGACTTTAAAAGGAATAAAGGAATAAAAGACAAATGAAGCAAAATGATCAAAATTAACATGAAAACTTAAAGTAAAAAAATCTAAAACAATTCCAAAGGACTTTTAATGAAAAATGCTATCTACCTCTGGAGAGAAAACTAGTGAACTATGTGTGCAGACTGAAGCATATTTTTCCATTTCCTTTCTGTTTTTTTTTTTCTTTTACAACATGGTTAATGTAGGAAATGTTTTGCATGACTTCATATTTAGAATGGGTATCATATTTCTTTCCTTCTCATTGGGTAGGGGAGGGGTAGAAAGAAGGAAATAATTTGACACTGGAAATTAAAATTGAAAAAAGAATCAAAATATATTTGTGCACAAAAAAGACATGTTTTCTGGGGAGCAACAAGCTCACTCAGGGCCAAAGTGCACCAGAGTGGTCCAAAAAATGTAAATGCATATGTTGTGTGTTTATATGCATGCATGTATGTATATATACACACACACACACGTATACATATATAATCATATTTTATTTTAACGTTCATTTAAAAAAATTTTGATTCTAAATTCTCTCCCTTCTTCAACCCTTCCACTAGCCATTGAGAAAGCAGACTATTATATCAATTATACATCTGAGTCATGCTAAAACATATTTCCATATCAGCTATTTTCCAAGAAAAGTTAAGTGGAAAAAAGTCTGCTTTAATCTGTACTCAGATTCCACCAGTTCCCTCTAGAGGTGGGCAGCCCTTTTCATCATGAGTTCTCTGGAATTATGGAGGATCATTGTACTGGTTAGAGTAGCTAAGTCTTTCACAGTTGATCATTGTTTTAATATTGCAGTGTTGTATACAATGTTTTCCTGGTTCTGCTCACTTCGTTTTGCATTAGTTTATAGAGGTCTTCTCAAGTATTTCTGAAACCATTCCCCTTATCATTTCTTAGAGCAAAATAGTATTCCATTACAATCATATACCACACTGTGTTCAGCCACTCCCCAATTGATAGACATCCCCTCAATTTCCAATTATCACCACCACAAAAATAGCTGTTATAAATATAGATAGATAGATAGAGATAGAGATCGATATTAACATATTAACATATAGCTACTTTTCCTTTGATTTCTTTAGAATACAGGCTTAGTTGTGGTATTTCAGAGTCAAAGGGTATACACAATTTTATAGCCCTTTAAGCATAGTTCCAAATTGGATCTAAACATTTATTTTTAATCTGACAAAATATTTTTAAAAAGAATCTGCCAATGTATATGCACTGTTCCTCAGTGTTTTAGAGCAGCTGATTGAGCAAGAGGACACAGAGGAAAGCAGTGCTGGAGGTGGTACAGTTCTGAGGACATTGAGGTAGCAATTCTCCAATCATCTGGGGGGAAGGCGCTAAAGTCATGGAAAAAATTTTGGACCTTACTAATATATCTCAAAAAAAGGTGAGAAAGTGAACATCAGTGATGACCAACCTTTATGCTTATGTTCTCTCTATATAAAAATGTTTTTTGGAAAATAATAAACCCATATACATAGGGCGTCTTTGATGAGGCTATTAATAAGGAACAGGTAAACATTACAATACAAGTGATGTTGCATGATAGGCTATTTCTTTACCATCCCACAACTGACTGAAAGAAGTAGAGAATATTTCATATTTCCTATTTCTTGTTTTTTGGCAAAATAGTAATAATTAAAGGCATTTAATTCAAAGGAAAAGCAGCACCATAAAGGCTCTCTTGTAACAAGGTGTCTCTGACGTGTATCTTAACATTTCATAAGATTCCTTGAACGATCATACAAATAACTTTCTTCAGTGACTCTCTGACTATTAATATCAGGCAAGACATGTAATACTGAGACGTACCCATGACAAAGGTCTTTGCCACCGAAAAGAAAGTGATTGAACAGAATTCAAGTTGAAAAAGAATTCCCTACAGAATTCTCCAGACTGTCCTCTTGGTGAATGACTTTGCATTAATCACATTAAGACATAACAATGCAGAACTTCTTGGAGGAGATCCATAACCACCTAATAAGATTTAGTATAACCATCCCCATAGAATATCCAAATAGATGAAGAATGTATCTAGACCATGACGAGTGGTTAGATGGACAACCTATAGAACTTGTCCTTGTGTGTGTGTGTGTGTGTGTGTGTGTGTGTGTCTGTGTCTGTGTGTCTGTGTGTCTGTGTGTCTGTGTGTGGGTGTGTTGGACAGACACTTCAAAAGAACAATGAGGGGACCTATAATTAAATAAAAGAAGGGAAGTGGACTAGATTTCCTTTGGGAAATTCAAACTTCTTTTAATGTCCCCAGAGTTTTTCCTGGAACAAAGACCTTAATACTGATATTCTTTGGATTTTGTTTTATGTTTGGGTGTCATGATCACTATATTTCCAAAGAATGAAAGATAAGTATCACAGAGAGAGAGTGATAGAGAAGGTCAGGTAGGGATTGTAAGCAGCTTTCAACACATTATAAACAAGGAATGAATAAGGGAAAAGAGATGACAGGGTGCCATCAGAGAAATGTATGATCAAAAAATGTGACTAGATCATATAGTTCAAAGTGAGGGACAACTGATGGACTGTTGTGCACTCTACTGGTGTCCTCATAATGTCAAGAGAAAGCAAGTGAATCTTCCAGTGTGCTAGGTGGACCCCCATGATGAATTTATGGGAGAACATACATAAGAGTCTCCACAATGTCAGACTTGAGTGGTGTCAATCATTGAATGGAAATCCAAAGTAGAATGTGATCATGAATCCGTTGGAGCAAGCATAGTAACTCCCATTCGACCATTGCTTTAAAGATCTCAAAACATTTTCTTCACATCAATCCTCTGAAACAGGTTGTGCACATTATTATTATCAATAAGGAAACTGAGGCTTTGAGAGATTGAGGGACCCACCTTTGATGACGCAGCTAGTAAGAATCAGGCAGAATTCTAACCCTGGTCTCTCGGGTCTAACAGACCCATGTTTTTTCTACCGTATGATGCTACTTCTCAATTTCCATGGAAACATTGAAGTATAATCTAATTATGGATGTGATCACTCTAATCATGAAGCATCACGAATCAGAGAATGGAATGAGACACTCCAGTTTCAAGATGCTATCTTGTATCCATCTACCAAAGGCGTCAAGTCAAGTACTTGCTATCTGCCAGCTCCCAGGCAGAAGTAAGACGCAAAACTCAGTCCAAAATTTTATTTTATTCTAAACCAGACTTCATTTCAGGCATTAAAGAATGCATGTTCTATGATTTCCACACATCTCTTACTTAGAAGAAGCTCTGGACCACGAATTCTCTGAATGCCCCACAATTCTAAGAAAGCCAAGCTAGTCCACACTAAGAGTGTTTCCTGGATTAGCAAGGTCTGGACTCTTTGGTCTGACATCCAAAATTCTCCCAGCATTACACATGGGATAAAAACCCTGAATAGGATGTATTTTGTCAGTCTTTCCCATTTCTGAGCCAGATGGTATCAAAAGGCTTTGGAAACATAAAAGTGACACTGTGGAATCACTCTCTCCCAAATTTTTTCCATTCTTGATTACCTTGTAGCTAAATTATTTCTCCTGTTTACACTTCATTACCAGACCACTTAATGGAAGGAACAAGTATTCCTCTGTCTGTCCTTAGTCCAGGGCCGTATTGGCCGCTCTGCATCTGACCCTGCTCATCGAATGATAAAATCAACGCCATATTTGAGTTGCTTTTAGCTTTTTTTAAAATTTCATTTAATTTGTTGTGGTGATTCAGTCATTCAGTTGCATCTGATTCCTCCTGACCCCATTGGGGGTTTCCTTGGCAGATGCACTGGAGGTCTTTGCCATTTCACAGATGGGGAAACTGAGGCAAACAGGGTTAAGTGACTTGTAGAGGGTCAAACAGTTAGTAAGAGTCTGAGGTCAGATTTGAACTCTGGTCCTCCTGACTCCAGGGCCAGTGCTCTCTCCACTGTGCTACCTAACTGCCTCATGGCTATTTTTTTTTTAACACTTTCAAGATGTTTCCAATGTTGAACTCATTGCATCAAATGCCATGATTATTTTTGTTATTTATACTATATACTGCTAAATTGAGCTCCAGAGAGATTCTACAAGTTTGCAGCTCCACCAGAAATGAATGAGTGTACCTATTTTTCCACCTTCCCATCAGGATAGAATTTTACTTTTAATCATTTATGCCAATTCGATGGGTATGAGGAGGAATGCAAAGAAATCCAAAGATGCCTTTACGAAACAATGCAAAGGGTGGGGAAGAAAAGAAACAAGGCAACAACAAAAAGGGAAGTACTCGATACTTGTGATCATTTGAGGAAAAATGAATGAAAATGAATGCATGAAGTATTCTGATGGGGAGACCATGATCAGAAAAAGTGTTGTAACACTTCATACATTGTAATTGATTGAAGTGATGACAAAAATAGTGACCAGGCAAGTCGTTTTATGTTCAATTTTGTTTATAATAAATCATTTTTAAGAATCTAAGGCCACACTTTATACAAACCAAAGACCCGAAGGCCCCCTAAAGAAGAGATATGAAAAGACATGCCCTCCCACTCCTTTGCAGAGGGGGGTACACAGAAATAGTGCATCACATGCACTTTCAGATTTTTTTCAATGTGTGGATAGTGGGTTTTTTTCTGATTTTATCTTCTTCCTTTTTTTGTCTTTCTTTAAAATATTATTTGTTTTATGGAATGGCTCTCAGGAAAGGAAAGGGGAGGGCATGAGATACTTAGAAAAATGCTGATGATGTAAAAAACAAAAAAATAGCAATAAAATTTTATTTTTAAAAAGAGAACCCCAATTCAGCGGGTATAGAGACACCCCATCTTCCCAGAAAGCTTACCCACCTCTCAAGATTTTCCACAAATAACACCCAAAACCCTTTACAGAAGGATTCAATCATTTTAATTCAATCATTTCGTCCACAGAGAGTGACTGAGCTCATTTTCAAGAATGTGACTATCAGCCGATCAATAAGCCTTCATTAAGCACCCACTGTGTACCAGGAATATTTCCAAAGCAAGTTTCTGACAAACTAATCAAGTGTCTATAGTAGCTGAAGAGAGATTGTGAAGCATGGATTAATGAATATTCAAGTATGATCTGATCTAGTCACCTCCTCTCATAGATGAAATAATGCTCAGGACATTGCTAGGGAAGTGGCTTGCCCAAGATCTCACAAATGCTTGAGTTTGGAAGCAAACCTGAACTCCCAAAACCTAGTCCAAGTCTTTTTACACGACATTGTGTTTATTGGACAAAGCCCAAGACCAGGACCAAGTAGATGTTCATTGGACTCTCCTATCAGATCATTTCTATGACTTTAAGTGAGTGATTTTACTTTTTCCTCAGTTTCTTCATCTAGAAATGGGAATAAAATGCTAGTGATTTGCATCCTGGGAAGAATAAGAGAAAGAAGTACTTCATGGAATCCTGTCAATATTGAATTACATCAAAAAAAAAAAAAGACAAGAGCAAGTGGCCAACATCAAGTTGTGTCTGTTGATGGACACTACAGAGAGGAAATTCAATAGTGGCTGCCATTCAAGTGAGGGTATATCATTCTACATATGTGGAAAAGAAAAGCAGAGAAGCCACGCTGACCTGGTGAATGTTAATGTTTGATAGAGACCCATCCTCGATTCCTCACTTTCTCTATATAGTCCTCCCTATCCAGCCTGTGGCCAAGACCTGTTGATTTCACCTTTACAACTTCTCTCAAATCTGTCCCTTTCTCTCTGCCCCTACTCTGGCACAGACCCTCATTGCCCCATTTCTGGACTCTTACAATAGCCTACTGGAGGATCTGCCTGCCTCCAGTCTGTCCCTACTTCAGTCCATCCTCCATTCAGCCACCAAAGTGATTTTCCCAATCATGTCACCCCACCTCACCCCCTCAATAAGCTCCAGTGGCTCTCTATTACTTCCGGGATCAAATACAAAATGCTTTGTTTATCATTTAAAGCCCTTCATAACCAGCTTCCTCTGACCTACCCAATCTTCATATACATTGTTCCCCATCACACACTCTTCAATACAGTGACACCAATTTTCTGACTGTTCCAAGTACAAGACACTCCGTCTTTTGGCTCCAAGTATTTTTTCTGGAATGTTCTCCCTCCTCTGCCTACTGACTCCCCTGGTTTCCTTTAAGTCAACAGTGAAATTCCATCTTTTACTGGAAGCCTTTTCCAACACCTCTTAATTCTAGTGCCTCTCCTTAGTTATTTCCTATTTAGCTCACGTATAGCTTGCTTTATATCTATATGTTTCCATGTTATTTCTCTCATTAGACAGTAAGCTCCTTGAGGGCAGAGTCTGTCTTTTGCCTCATTGCTTTAGTATAATACCTTGTACAGAGTAGGTGCTTAATAAATGTTTACTGGTTGCTCGATTACCTGTGTACAAACTTCAAACCTGAGTCCCTTCTAGCTCAAGCATAGATTCCATGTTCTTTTCATGCAACATGAACTCAAGCTGGTCAAAAATAGGTTCCATCCTCACCTAATTACAAGTTCAGTCTCATTTCATTTTCCGAACATCCAACAGAGAAGAGACATTTCCTTCCTCTTTCTTAATTAACTCTGACCCCAAGAATAGAAAATAGAAAAGTATAGACAACACCCACAGCTGATCCCTGGCTTATTGCCTAAAGTAGACCTACACATTTTGCTCCACCCCATCCCCCACTCTCACTCCTCTTGTGTGCTGTCTTTCCCCAATGGAATGTAAGTTTTTTGAGGGCAGGGACAATCTTTTTGCTTGTATTTCTCTCTCCAGAACTTAATAGACACATAAGCACTCAATATATGCATATATGCATGTTTCCTTCCTTTCTTCCTTCCTTATTTCCTTCCTTCCTTTCTTTCTTCTTTCCTTCCTTCCTTCCTTCCTTCCTTCCATAGAAGACAAAATAATAATTCAGAAACTTTTCTTCCTTGCAAGATCTGAAATATAGCCTGTTAAAACTGAACAATGATAACATTCCATCCCTAACTGATTAATTACCTGGGACTAACAACGCCTCTAGTTGCTCTGAATTCGGCTCTAATTGTCCACCTTTGTCTCCCCATCCATTCTTTGGAGATGAATGTTCCTGTATTAAATTGATACAATGATTTCTGTAGCCTTTACATCTCCCTTATAAACCTGGAAGTCCCATTCCCAGGACTAGAGCTGAAATAAACCAGACTTCCCTCTGTCTTAGCCTGGCAGTGAAACCTGCTTTACCCAGAGGAAATTAAAAAGCAAAAAAAAAGACCTAGAATATCCACTGGCATTTGCAATCAGATTTTTGAAATGACAGCATCAACATGCACAAAGGGAACTTTTTTTTTTGCAGAGTGCTCAGAATTTGCATATTACATTTATCAAAAGAGATGTGTAAATGAGCTGCAGGGGAGTCTGTTACAAAGCCTTTTATAATTTATTCCTTGTACAATAAAAGCCTGATCAGATTTCATGTGTGTTTACTTTCAGAAAGATAACTGCCTCTGTACGGGTTCTGACTGAAGAACACAAATGTGTGTCCAAAGAATGAGTTTCTCTCACGGTGACATTTTAAATTCTGAAATGACCCTGGTTGTCACAAACCTGGTCCCTGTAAGGGAACAACCATGAAAGTACTGTCGTCTCACAGAAGGAAAGACACTCATTACGTCAGCCTGAAGATGCATACAAAGCGTGACAAGTGGCTGAGAGCTTCACCACTGGTCCAAAGTCATCGCAAAACTTACAAAAAAAAGAACCAGCTCCAGAAAATAAAGGCAGCTGTTACTCTTGCTTAGATCTCCCTAGGCAGCCAGTCATCAGTGTCTCTGGCAAACCACAAGGGTGATTCTATAGGTACCAATGCCAATGGGCACAGCTCATCAATTTCCATTGTCCATGTGCCCCAAAGTTTTGAAAATGGGACAAATGAAGGGGGGGGGGAAGGGAAGGGAAAAAAAACAAGAATGTAGGCCCACCTCTAAAGGAATGCTTTCCTGTCTGCACATGCCTGTCTGCTGGAATAAACCTATTTTCCCATTTCCTTCTCTTGTTCAGAGAGAGTGGGGGGCTTTATACCACCTCATTGAGCCTCACCTCGTATTTGCTGGTCATCTTTTCTGTCGTCTTCATTCCCTGGCACATGTGAATGGTGCACACCTTGGCTCTTCTCTGTGATGGGAACCAGTGACTCTTCACAAAATCCATGACCATCACCTGCTTTTTCAACTCTGTGCTATAGGTCTTGATCTGGAACATCTTCTCAGATGCTGTTTCCACATAGCTGGAGGAATACCTCGTGTGACAAGTTTGTGCAGAAATTCCAGAGTGCTGCATGATACTCAGAATCTTGTGACTCTGGCCACAGAGCCAGGAACCGGAGCCAGAGAACAGAATCGCCTTTGTTCTCAGGTGGAGTACAGGAGCCAGACCCAACGAGCCCTAGCAAAATGTCCCCCGTGAAAACATCACCTGATGCTTCCAAGTACCTGATCCTGGTGTCCCAACCTTGGAATTGTGATACAGATTTTCAATGTGGAAGCCTCATGAGTGACCTTTAAGGGTGGTGGAAAAGCCCCTTCTGGATGCTTGGGTCTCCCGCCAACCAGCTGGCGGCCCTGCTCTGGTGTCCATGATTCCTGGATCAGGTAACCAACAAGCCTTCTTTGATTTCAAAGTATCGTTTCTCTTCCCAATTGAATTAATGCTTTGAAAGATGATTTTTTGCCTCATTGCAAAGCAGTTTGATACATGCTCAGCACCCATTCCTTTAAATGCAGATACATTTTTAAAAGAGTTTCCTGCATGGGGACCAGGGTTTAGCATTGTTGTTCTTTTTTTTTAAAAAAGTGCCACTTTCTCAACAGGACTGGAGAGAATAATAAGTACATGCTACAGACGAGCACAATGAGTGTCTTCAGCCCTGGGGAAGATAAGACACACAGCCAAGCAAAGGGGGAAATAAAAAACAGCCTTACAAAGGACTCCCTGCTCAGAAGGGAAGTTAGGTCTGCAGCTGGGCATTAGGAAAACAGCTTCCTTTGTTAGGAAGGACAGAAGGATGGTGAGGTGGCAAGGTCACTCAGCTCTGTGTCAGCAGCCCTGGAGACTAGTGCTCAGTCTGGCTCTGCCACTTACCCAGGTGACCTTAGGACAGTCATAACCTCCCTGGGCAGCAGTTAATTCATCTGCAAAATAAAGGAGCAGGTGGAAGCAGAGGACCTCCAAGACTTTCTAGCTCTACCTCCATGACCTTCTGACTCTCCTGACACTAATTATGTGATGATGGGTCACCATTTATCCCAGGCTGGCCTCTCCCAGTCTCAGTCTTTTCATCTGTAAAATGGGCATGGTATACCTACAGGACCTTCCTCATGAGTTCATTGTGAGACCCCAGTGTGATCATGTTACCAAAGAGCTGCTAAGCATCAGCTCTCATCATTGTTGTGGCTTTTACTATTCCCACTTGCATTGTTCAGTCCAATCTGGAGCTGAAGAGGAACCTCTCAACATAGACCATGAATTTGGAAGTACCTCAGAGGGCGTCAAGTCCAATGCTTCCATTTTATAGATGAGGCACAGAAGAATAGGGAACAGCAATGACTTTCCCCAGGTCACATGTTCTTGGGTTAAGTAGCATCATCCACCAAAGAGCAGTCAAGCAGCCATGGCTCGCAGACCCTTCATGAGGGGAAAGCCAGTACCTCCATAGGGTGCCATCGGGTATCAGATGTGTCACCAGGTATTGGTTTTGTTATTGCCACTATTCGTGTCTGAGCCAAAAGGGACCTTACAAAAAGGGTTCTTAAGTTATGTGTGTCATGGACAGCTGTGGCAGCCAAGTTTAACCTATGGATGCCTTCTCAGAGTCGTGTTTTTAAATGCATGTAACCAAACATACAGATTTACAACAGAAGCCAATTCTATTGAAATACAGTTAGCAAGATACTTTTATTTTTTTAAAGAAAATGAGTTCACTTACCCCAGATTATGAAGCCCTGTCTGAGAGCATAAACTGTTAGTGGCCGAGAGCAAGGCTGAAAATCAGAGCTACAAGAGACCTGTAGCAACTATCTAGTCCGGTCCAAACCCTTCTCTTCACAGAACTTGGAGATCTCCAGATTCCAAGTGTAGGCCTCTTTCCTACTGTCCTTTTCATATGGACTTAACACCATCTCTGAGAGTCAAAGATGATCTCTTCAACAGACCTGTGATCTCATTGTTACACATGATAACACATCCATGACTTCTCACCCTGTGAGAGCTAGCCCATGTTGTCCCATAGGTCCCCCAGAGAAGACTTCCTTGACATGATGGGGGTCATTCTCTAGTCCCTTTTACATTTTGTGGGTGCAAACACACCAGCACAGGCTACCCATGTGTGGTATCCCACAATCTGGCTACATGAACAACCCAGGACTTTTTACCACCATAGCTTTACATACTGATTGATACTTTCTGTGTCACTTCTAAAACACAGAAAATCCTTGGGTAAGAGAAAATTGTCCCAGTAAAGGCTCCATTTTCCACCATGTCTGAGCCTGGGGTGTAATTGATTTCTCCTTGATTCATTTCAAAAGGTTCCTTTCCCAAAAGGTTGTATGCCTAGGGAGCAGGATGGTTATATCACAGATGCCACAGCTGAATGGAAATGTCAGCAGTGGAGGCTGTGAATTGGCTCATTCCCACAAAAGCCAAGGAGGCTTCTGGGAGCAAGCAAGCGGCGGTCAGAGCACCTTGTTGTTGTTGTCGTTGTTTGATGATGATGATGATGGAGTAAACATGGAACAAGATGCTTAGGGATTCTAGTCACATGCTAGGAGCTACCTGGGACATGGTGGTGACAGAGAAGCAGGCAGTCAGCTAGACGTGGAAGTCTAGTCAAGCAGGAAACTGTCCAAGAGGATAACCAGGCTGCACAGACTCTCATGCTTTACCCACTTTGGGAGCATGAAAAGTCTTGAGATGAGGAAAGGGAGTGAGGGGCCCCTCCTTCAAGGACAGCAGCTAAGACTGATTATCACTTCATTGTGCAATTCTTTCTCAATTAAATGTTTTACTCTTTCAATTCATGTCCATTTCCTGGCCTATTAGCGTGGTAAAACCCTAAGTACAGTTGACATTAGAGGCTCCCAATAGATCCGGGAGAGGATGATGCCTCTCTGTCTGTCCAGGTGAGATCATTTCATTCATTTCTTGGGCTTCATTGTTAAGGTGGATATTAATTAAAAAGCACATTAATTAAAAACCAGGATAGCGAAGGACCTCGATTCCAAGTTTTAGGAAGAACTGGGTTTGTTTGGGTTTTTGTCTTCCTGGAAAAGAGAAGAATTTGGAGGTACATGATGGCAGTACTCAGTTATTTGAAGGGCACTTGAATGGAAAAGGGATCAGACCAGGAGTGGAGAACCTGCACCCTTGAAGTGACATGTGGCCCTCTAGGCCCTCAAGTGCAGCCCTTTGACTGAATCCAAACTTCACAGACTGTGCTTCCAACTCTGATTCCCTTAAGGAGGGAGGTTTGGATTCAGTCAAAAGGCTGCACTTACCCCTAGATTAGACATTTTTTGTTTGACCCAAAAGGCAGAACTTGGAGTAAGTCTCAAAAGTTTAAAAGAGGTAACTTTTGACTTGATGGAAAAAAAAAAAACTCTCCCAAATGTGCTCAGCTATGTCTCAGATAAGTGAGGGTTTAGTGTTTATGGATCATTTTCGGACATTAGTTAATTTCTCAATTCTCCCTCTCTTCCTGCTGCCCCATGCAATCTTCTTTTATCACAAAGAACTAACCTAAACAAAAGCAAAGTGATGTGTTGACCATGTCTGGCAGAAAACATCTCTTTCAGCACCTGTAGGCTACTACTGCCCTCCCTGCAGGAAAGAAGCAGATTTCCTTACTAGTCCTTTGGAGTCAAGACTATTAGCAACTTTTTTTTTCTTTTGATGTTAGTAGGGATGTCAGAGGCATCTAGTCCAACCTACAATAATGAACCTCCTCTATACCACACCCAACAAGTGGTGATCTAGCCTCTCCTTAAAGCCTCCAGTGGAAGGAACCCCACAATTTCCAGAAGCAGCTCATTCCACTTGTCAATGACTCTAATTGTTGGTTGATCATTGTGTTGATCTGAATTCTGATCTCTCAAAGGTACAAGTCTGTGTGAACTGGACCTTTGTCCTTAATCCTTTTGTTCTTACTCAAGTATGACCAACCCCCTGCCTGCCACAGAGAATCTTGTGGATCCCTCCATCAGTCCATTTCAAAAGAATAACTCTTTGGATACTGTCAAAAGGAAAGTGTTGTTAGAAAGAACTGTCACCATCATTGTAGCTCTAGAACATCAAGGGACGTTAGAGGTGGTCCAGTCTAGCTCCCTCATCTTACAGGAGAGGAAACTGAGGCTTTGACTGATGACACAAATTACTCAAGGTCACATTGTCTTTATAACACCAAGATTTGACCCTAGATTCTCCAATAGCAAATCCAGTATTCTTTTCACTGTCCCTTACTGCTCACCGCCTCAAATAAGTGGCAAGCTTATGAAAAAGCATGGCTTCTGCCTCTAAAAAAAGTCTGGATGTGCCTCTCCAAAACACACAGTTACCTCTTCCATTGTGGACTAATGCTTTTTAGGCCCTTTTTCAAGACCTGCAGAAAGTAAATGAAAAGATACCGCGTAATTAGAACATTTTTCCTCATTGCGAATGTTAATCCCACTGGTGAACAGATGAAGAACTCACAGGCATGGATTCCTGGTGCCAGGCATCTGTAGCTTCTTCTCATTTTGAATAATTCATTATTTAAATACTTGAGTGCCTGTCACAAGCAGGGCTGCCCATTCTATCAGGTGGATTAGAGAAAGGAGCTGATTAATTTCACCAATATTTCCACACCAAACACATTTAAAGCTCATTTATGTTGATTATAAGTCATTGAAATGCAATTGCTAACAATCTTGTAGGTTTAGTTAGTCACCCAGGGTCCAATTTAATGGGATGAAGTACGATCTTCCATGAAAAGCTAATAAGGTCATAGATAGAACTCATGTACCTGGCCAACTCACTCTGAGAAAAAGTTGCCTTGGGGGAGGAGGGGTTGTTTATGTAAAATGTTGGCTATCCAGCAATAAGACAGTTGGAAGGGCTTGTGTTAGGACCGCCAGTTCCTTAGCTGTTCATAGAAGTCCAAAAAAACGAGAACAGAAAGTAAATGCTTAAGGCAAACACTTGGATGTTTTGTCCGCGGGATGTGACCATTTAGATACATTTTGGTACCTGATTGGTGTTGCGTGGGTAGTAGAAATGGAAAATGTCTGTTGTACAGAGTATGACTTACAATGGAATGACCAGTCTATTGAGTTTGTCCACCAGTACATACCTGTAAATATGAGACCTAAGACAGGATCAGCAAGAAAACATTGATTTGGGCAAATAGGAACAAGTGGGCTGAGATGAATCTCTGAAAATTGTGCAGCAATTTCAACAACAACAAGCTTTGCCCAGAGCAAAACCCCATATTTTGAATAATGTATTCTCCTCCTGTTGTCTGGTTGCAAACCTTGGAACCCAAGAATCCACATTCTGAGAAGTCCAGAGACAATGGAGAGACATATGGTACATGTGAACAGCCTGCAGCATGTTTCCCAGATTAAATTGGGAGAAGGGTTTGCCATTGGCTGGTCAAAGATTTGCCCTGTTTCAGGTTGCTTTTAAAAAGCTCAGCCTGCCAGCCCTTGAGAAGTCAAGGTAAATTTAAAGCAAAGGAGCAGCTTTGCAGAATGTGATCTCAACACATCTGACAGATGGCGGTGAGGAAGAGGGTAGGAGCAAGTGGAGAACAAAAGGGAGTTTCTCTCCTCCCCACCCATTGGCCATAATTTCTTGTAGCAGGGATGTTCATCCAGGAGATACCACATCCAGCAAGGATCAGAGAGAAATATACACTAACATAGCAAACTGGCAGCAGTCAGCCACTTCAGGGAGTTACCTCTCACAGGAGTGAGGAAAGCAGACCACAGATTCAGAAGAGAACTAACCTTGACTATCAAGAGTCAACCTTTTCAGAGAACAACGGCCCCAGGGATCCCAGAGGAGCAAGGCCAACACATCAGAGGTTGTAGGAGGAAAGGGCAGAGTGAGGGAGCAACAGGAGAGCACCACAAGATGAGTAGCCTGCAAGGTAAGAAGTGCAGGGCACCTTGGTCACGTGTTTCCTAAAAGTGTGCCTCACTCAGCTCATACTCTTAGCTGTGTCCTCTCTTCCATTGATCATATATGTGTATACATACACACATATATAGTGTGTGTATGTATATACATATATACACATGCATATATACATATATATGCATGCACACATAGATTTATATTCACGTGTGTATGTACACCATATGTGTGTATGTATATGTACATATATATACACACATGTATATGTGTGCATGCATGCATATATGTGTGTGTGTGTGTGTGTGTGTGTGTGTGTGTGTGTGTGTGTGTGTATATATATATATATATATATATATATATATATATATATACACATATATGCATAAGACACTATGACCCAGGGTTTTGGAAGGGATGCTATGTAGTTACCATTCATGTCATACCATTTAGTAAGTCCCTTTATTTCAAGCTGAATTTGTCTGCTGGCTGATGGTGAAGGGTAAGCATGCCAGCTGGGGCTCATGATCTACAGTTCTGGGAGTATAGACATTTCAACTAGTCATGAATCCAAATGTAGTCACCCCTCTAGGAATTCATTCTTCACACCTGTAAGTGCCAAGTTGGGGAGACATCCCAGAGGGGGTGTCACAAAGGCATTTAGAAACCATAATAAGGTGTCAGCTAAGGACAGGAGTCAAGGAGATCATATGGGGCTTCACACACGAGATAAGTATCACGGTCTCCATTTACCTCTGGCAGGAAAGAAGCAAGTATTTAGTTCAGCTTGGACTTTCTCCTGTCAGATCAGCCCATGTCCTAAATGAAATATAGGCTGGTGAGTGAGAGTAGAGAAGCTGCTGGCAGACATGGCTCCAAAACACTGCTGATGGCTCAGAGATGGTGGTCAGGGTTTTCAGTCCTATCCCCTTCAGTGGCTTCTGTGAGTCCGAGGAAGGCAATCTGGAATTCAGATAGCCCAGCAACGTGTCGCTGGGTATCTGATATGCTCTACAATCAGCAACCATATTTCTCTAAAGCCAGGACATGGAGAACATCCAAGAGGGAGCAATGAAGAGTTCTGGGAGCTGGGCATCTGACCACTGGCAATTATTGCTGGCCCACCTAGAGTTGTCTTGTTGATGGACCATGACACAAGGAGACTTTCTTTTTAATATAAGGAAATGTCACTTCACCATCATTTGTGAAATGCTGAGGTTGGACCTTCTTGTCTCTAGAGTGCCTGACTTCTCCAGATCTATGAGCCCGTCTGTGTGACATTACGCAGTCACTTACTTGACCCAAGTTTCCACTTCTGTAAAATGGAAGGGGGGACGTTAGATGAGATGTCCTCTGAGGTCTCATCCAGCTCAGGTTCTATGATTCCTAGGGGGTAAAATTGAAGATTAACGTCCATTAACAAAAACTGAGCAGCTCGATGAAAGTAAGGCATTGGCATAGTTACTCACAAAAACCCTCTCCTCCCCTTTTCAGTAACCAATCAACCAGTGTTTTATTGGGAAGGTCTTTGTGTGCTGTCGGGCTCACTGCAATCCAGGATTTGGAGGGAGGATGAATGTTGCTGTTGATGACAAGGAATCTTCCATCTCATTAGGAGACAAGATGAGCCCACACAGAACAGCAGTAATGGGGCATAGGACGTGGGTGTCACCAGTGACCGATGAGGCTCCACGAGCTCTGACATGGACAAGATGGATTCCAAGGAGGATGTAAGACTTCAGCCAGGCCTTGGGTTCACTTCAGTTCAATTTAGCAGACACTCATTAGAGTTCACCATCTTCTACACGCTATGCTAAGCATCACTGATGCAAAGATAAAAGCCAAGCAGGCCTTGCCCTCCCAGGCCTTCCATGTATGGAAAGAATAAAACAACAAATGGGAGCGTTGTTCTAGGTGAAGAGGAAGTTCCCTTTCACGTCTCCATCTATGATCCTCTGTACACTGATGAGTCAACAGAAAGCAGTGCCAAGTGAGGGAAGGAGGGAGGGAGAGAACACTAGCCGATAGGGTTGGGAAAGGGGGGAGGGAAAGAGTGGATCAAGGAAGGCTTCCTGTAGGAGGCAGTGCCTGAGCTGGCCTTGGAAGGAAGCCGGGGATTCTGTGAAGATGTGCAAGACAGCATCTTGGGTATTAGGGACCACCTGGACAAGAGCAAATGGATGGGAGATGGAGAACAGCAGGCAGGCCAGTTTGCCTGGAACAGAGAGCGTGGGAAAGGGAATCATTGCCTCATATGGGAATGTTAGGTGGGAGCCAGCTTATGGAAAGCCTTCAATGCCAGGCTGACAAGTGTGGATCTGTGCTTTGTGCTGAATGATAAAATCTGACCAAGCACAGGGGAGGAGAGGAGTTATGCCAGACGAGTGAATGCCTAGAAAAGCAATGTGGGAGAGAGGAAAGAACCTTGGAAGTGGTGTCAGAGGATCTGACCTGGACAGACAGGTCTGCAGTCCCACAACTTCTCTGGGCCTCAGTTTTGTTCTCTTTAAAATGGGCATAATACCACTGGTTCTACCTACCATACAGGGTAATTGTGAGGAACACATGGAATAATGGAGTTGTAGTGTTTTGTAAGTTTGAAGCACCTGCTAAGTTTCCCTGCCTGAGTACCAGGCTTTGCTTCTGGTTCACTCCTGTATGTGCAGTTTGGAGGGCAAACAGCACAAGAGCTGGAGCTGGGCCTGAGTGTGAATCCTGCTGCCACTATTAGTTATAACTGCATGATCTTGGGCCAGTCATTTCTTGTCCTTGGGTCTCAGTTTCATTTTCTATATCTCTTAGGTGTCTTCATCTCTGACGTTCTGGGATTCTGCTGCCACAGTGAGTATTGTGAGTACAAACCCACCCGACGTGTCGTTGGATGAAGTGGAGATGATACTGCTGAGGCAGTGGCGTCCTTGCTGGAGATGGGTGGCATTAGTGGACAGGCCACCAAAATCTGGTGGAGGATCTAAGAGCTGATATGGCAGGAATCGGGGAGGCATTTAAGCCTCTGTGTGACCCTGGGCAAGTCACTTGACCTCTATTTGCCTCGGTTTCCTCATCTGTAAAGTGGGGATAATAACCTACCTTCCAGGATCCATGTGAGAATCAAATAAAGTAATAATTTAAAAGTGCTTAGTGCTTGGTCACTATATAAATTGTTAGCTATTATTATTATTAAATAAAATTTTGTTATATAAAATCTATGAAGTTATATAATGATAACTAAAATTATCATTATTAAAGCAGGCTAGTGATAGGCTCAGAGGGGACTCGACTTGACAGCAGTAAGAATGGCTGAATGGGGAACTGAGGAAGGAGAGCCCAGAGCAGAGATGTCAGCTTACTGAGAGCTGTCATCGAGGTGTGATGAGATCAGGTTTGCGGGGCTAGGAGACAAAGAAACGGATGGGCATAACTTTTCAGAGAGAAAGTAGACAGGACCCAGTGCGTGACTGGAAATGAGAAGTGAAGGAGGACAGGAGGAAGAAGGAGGATCCACGATTAGAATCAGCGGGGCCAAGAGATTTCTGGGAAGGTACCATGTGTGTCGGGCAGATCTCTTTGGTAAATGCATGGAAGGTCAGGGGTGAAAGCTGCACAAGAAGGGAAGGCTTGGGTCAAAGGCAATCCACATCCACGATGAGCAGTAGTAAACAGGAAACTTTCCCCTCTTCTAACACCGGACTCTGAGAAAAAATCCTGAGTCAGAATATGTGTTCTTATGACAAAACCACCGTAATTCAACTCAACAGGGATATATTAAGAACCACCAGTCCTTCTCATTTTGAAGACTCTGTTTAGGCAGGAAAGGGATGAGGGTGAATGGCGAGGCTCATGGTTTTAAAAGACACAGGAGAGCGCCTTATCTATTTTGCCCCAAGGAAGTATGTTCATCCTTTGCCTAGAGAATGCACAGCCCATCACTGACTGCCCCCATGAGAACCAGCCCTGTGTTCTCTTCTCAATGGACAAAAGGCAGCTCTGTTGAGCCCCAAACAGAGCGCTGGTGATGGAATGAGCAAAAGCTATTGTTTCTTTGCAGAATTGTGTTGAGTGCATGCTAGATAGAGAGCTGATTTTTCCCCAGCTTTGCTTCTCCTAAAAACACTCAAATTCCTCATCTGTCCCTCTTCCTTGAAGCTTTTAAAGTTAGTTTTTCTAATGGCGATTAGTTTTGCAATGAGTTTTCCACCCTGAGAAAAGGCAATATTATTAACACACCATCAAAGCCACAGAGGCAAGAGTCCCTTGTACTCCAGATCCATTGTCATGGCATCCTAAACACAACAAAAACCACAAAATCCTCTGGCTGCCATTCAAACACTATGGAAGCTGGCCCCCAGTTGCCTTTCTGGGTCTGATTGACATCACTCCTTTCCACGCACCCTTCCTCCGAGTCGCTTCAGTTACTCTATGAGCTATTCCATCTCCTTTCCCTGCCCCCCAGCCTTTGCACACTTAGTCCCCCATGTCTCAAATGCCCTCATATGCAAAGTTCCGTGCTTGGGTTTCAAAGATTCAAAGACATAGGACCTCTGACTACAGAGACAGTGGTTTTGTCCAGTGTAATTTGAAAGAGAGCAAATACTAAGAACTGGGCTCCCATAAGAGGCAAAAGCAAGCTGGGCCCTGGAAGAAGTTATGGATGATAAGAGGCAGAGGTGAGGAGGAAGCATCCACCAGACCCAAGGGCAGTATGATTAAAGGCACAAGGTTGCTGATGTCAAGTTCAAGGAATATTATTAGATTAGTTTGTTTGGAAGGTCAAGTGTGTAAAGGGAGGGATACTGGATAGGCTTGGAAAAGTCAGCTTGAGTCAGACCATGGTGAACTTTAAAGGCCAGAGAAAGGGCTTTGAATTTTCTCCTAGAGAAGGTAGGGAGCAGGGGATGCTCAGTAGAATAATGGGATTGGGTCAATGTTTAAGTAATAGCAGTTTGGCAGCTCTGTGAAGGAGGGATTGGAGGAGACGGAGCTTGCGGGCAGGGGACCAACAAGGAGGCTTCAGGAGGGAGGCAATGAGGGCCTGAATTAGGCTGGTGACAGAATGAGTGTAGAAAAGGGAAAGATGTGAGACGTGTCATAGAGGTAGATTCAAAAAAATTAGCAACTTACTGGGCAGAGGTATGAGCTAGGGTGGGAAAGGGAAGAGTCACTAAGGCTGAAAAACCAGAAGCAGGGAAGTTTGGAGGAGGGTGGGTTTAAAGGAGGCAATTGTATTATCTCCCTCCCTAGTAGAAGGAAATAATAGGTTCCATTTTGAACCTATTGACATGCCAACAGAAGATCTAAGTGGAGATGTCCAGCCAGCATTGAGAATGTGGGACTGGAGCTCAGGAGAGATGTGGGGGCTGGATATAGGGATTTCAGAGTCACCTGCAAAAAGGTGATGACTATAACCTTGGGCTCTCCAAGAGACAGAATAGAAAGGGCCACATACAAAGCCTTGGGGAACATGCATGCTTATCTCCTCAGTAAAGAATTCTCAGTAAAGTCCTCTGATGAGAGACTTGGAAGGAATGGAGGAAGGAAGCTCAAAGAGAGAAGAAAAGGTTTGTAACATCTGCGGCCAGGTATGTGATGGAATGCCAATCAGGGATAGATAAAAGCATCCCAGCAATGAAGGTGTAGCTGAAACTTGAAAACAGAAATTGGCAGTGAAGCTGCCTGAGTTTCTTTAGTAGCTTTTGGTAATACACAGGAGGAGCAGGAAAGGTGGGTGATGGTCATGACTGGGATTTGGCCAGACATGGCAAATATTAAGACAAGGAGGTAAGGGAGCTGAAGGCAGAGGAGAGTATAAAAGTTAAAGGAGTCAGCTCTAGGGCAAAGGGAAAACAGGCCAGACCAGGAGAAAGGCATAGTAGAACAAAGAGGGGTGGAGGGGTAGAGGGTGGTGAGGATGATGATGAGGCTTCACAAGAGGAAGGACCAAATGAGGTGACATTATGAGCAGAGAACAATCCCAGAGATGAAGATCACAGAGGTAGCAGCTATGAGTGATGCTGAGAGAGATCTAAGATGCCATTTGCCTGGGAATGGTAGGGCTAAAGGGGGGGGTAGGGGCGGAGAACCATCAGTTAGGTAGTCAACAACAATTTCTTAAACACTTACTATGAGCCAGTCTCTATAACCCATGGCTCTGGGATAGCACAGGAAGGCAAACAACTCTAACACGGTCCTCAGTCCCCAGGAGTTCACATTCTAATTGGGAAGACCCCATGGAAATAGAGTGGGAGCTAAGAAGAGGGCATTTAAGGAAGTCCCTAAGTGTAAGAGGAGGGATTGGGCTTGAGTGGAAATCTGTGAGTCAGGGACTGCATTCCTTAAGAAAGGAGAGGGAATGAGCTAACACAGATATCTTCAAACTTTTTATGCCATGGACCCTTTGGCAGTGAGGTAAAGCCTATGGAGCCCTTCTCAGAACAATGTTTTAAAAGTGATAAAATTGTAAGTGGCATCTACCTAAAACCATCAGCAAGCATTATAGGTAATGGGAATAAGCTAGAAGCATTTCCAATAAGATGAGGGGTGAAACTAGGATGTCCATTATCACCACTGTTAATCAATATGGTACTAGAAATGTTAGCTTTAGCAACAAGAGAAGAAAAAGAAATTGAAGGAATTAGAACAGGCAAAGAAGAGACTAAGCTATCACTCTTTACAGATGATGTAAGGAAACACTTAGAGAATCCTAGAGAATCAGGTAAAAAAAACTACTTGAAATAATAAACAACTTTAGCTAAATTGCAGGATATTAAATAAACCCACATGACTCATTGACGTTTCTATATATTACTAGCAAAATTCAACAGCAAGAGATAGAAAGAGAAATTCCATTTAAAGTTACTGTAGACGTTATAAAATATTTGAGAGTCTACCTGCCAAAACAAACCCAGGAACAATATGAACACAATTACAGAACACATTTCACACAAATAGAGTCAGATCTAAATAAATGGAAAAACATCAGTTGCTCATGGGGTAGGTAGGTATAATAAAAATGACAATTTTACCTAAATTAATTTACCTATTTAGTGCCATATCAATCAATCTATCAAAAATATTTTATAGAGCTATAAAAAATAGTAACAAAATTCATCTGGAAGAACAAAAGGTTCAGAATATCGAGGGAATTAATGAAAAGAAATGCTAGAAAAGGTGGCCTAGCCGTACCAGATTTTGAACTGTATTATAAAGCAGCAGTCATCAAAACTACTTGGGTACTGGCTAAGAAATAGAGAGGTGGGTCAGTGGAATAGATTAGGTACACAAGACACAGTAATCAATGACTATAGTAATTTGCCATTTGATAAACCCAAAAACTCCAGCTTCTGGGATAAGAACCCACTATTTGACAAAAACTGCTGGGAAAACTGAAAAAAAAAAAGTATGGCAGAAGCTGGGCATAGACCAATATCTTACACTGCATACCAAAACAAAGTCTAAATGGGTTCACAATCTAGATATAAAGACTGATACTGTAAATAATCTGGGAGAGCAAGGAATAGTTTACCTGTTAGATTTATGGAAAAGGGAAGAATTATGACCAAATGAGATAGAAAACATTGCAAAATGAAAAATGGATAATTTTGATTACATTAAACTGAAAAGATTTTGCACGAACAAAACCAAAGTAACCAAGATTAGGAGGTAAGCAGAAAATTGGGAAAGAATTTTTAAACTACTGTCTCTTTTTGGAAATGCTTCTAGTTTATCCCTCATTTCTAAAATATGCAGAGAACTCAGTCAAATACATAAGAATACAAGTCATTCCCCGCTTGATAAATGGTCAAAGGATATGAAGAGGCAGTTTTCAGAGGAAGAAACTAAAGATATCTATAAGCATATGAAAAAATGCTCTAAAATCACTATTGATTAGAGAAATGCAAATCAAAACAACTCTGAGGTACCACATCTCACCTGTCACATTGGCTAATATGACAAAACAGGAAAATGATAAATGATGGAGAAGATGCTAGAAAATTAGAAAACTAATTCATTGTTGGTGGAGTTGTGAACTGATCCAGCCATTCTGGAGAGCAATTTGTAACTACGCCCAAAGTGCTATAAAAATCTGCATACCCTTTTACTCAACAATACCACTTCTAGAGCTGTATCCCAAAGAGATCATAAAAATGGTAAAAGGACCCCACATGTACAAAAATATTTGTATCACCTCTTTTGTGGTGTCCAAGAACTGGAAATTGAAGTGATGCCTATCAATTGGGAAATGGCAGAACAAGTTGTGGTGTATGAATGCAACAGAATATTATTGTGCTATAAGAAATATGAACAAGCAGACTTCAGAAAAACCTAGAAAGAATTACATGAATTGATTCTGAATGAAGTGAGCAGGACCATAACATTGTACACAGTAACAGCCACAGTGTGCAATGACTAATTTTCATAGACTTAGTCCTTCTCAGCAATGCAAAGACCTAAAACAATTCCAAAGGACTCATGATAGAAAACACCATCCACATCCAGAGAAAGAATTGTGGAGTCTGAATGCAGAGGGAAGCAGACTATTCTCTTTTTTGTTTGTTTTTTTCTTCCTCATGTTTCCTCCCATCCATTCTAATTCTTCTATACAACATGACAAATGTGAAAATATGCTTAATAGGAATGTATACGTAGAGCCTATATCAGATTTCATGCTGTCTTGGGGGAGGAAGGGGAGAAAATTTAAAACTTATGGAAGTGAATGTTGAAAACTAGAAATAAATAAATAAACTTTAAAAATAAATGAATGCCAAAAAAGAAAGAAAAAGAGAAAGATGGGGAAAAAGAAATGATGAGCACACAGACTTCGGGAAAATCTGGAAAGACTTCAATGAACTGATGATAAGTGAAGTGAGCAGAACCAGGAGAATATTGTACACAGTAACAGCTGCATTGTGCAAAAACTGACTTTGATGGACTTAGCTCTTCTCAGCAATGCAAGGATCCAAGACAATTCCAGAGGACTCATTACGGAAAATGCGGTCCACATCCAGAAAAAGAACTATGGAATTTGAATGCAGATTGAAGCATATTATTTGCATGTTTTTTCTTTTTTTGTTTGTTTCTTCTTTCTCATGCTTTCTTCCATTGGTTCTCATTCTTCTTTACAGAATATGAAAATAGGTTTAATATGAATGTATATGTAGAGCCTATATCAAATTGCATGCCATCTTGGGGTGGAGGGAGAAGAGAGATAACAGATAAAATATGGAACTCAAAATCTTAAGGAAGTAAATGTTAAAAACTAAAACTAAATGATTAAATTTTTAAAAAATTAATAAAATTAAGTGCATAGGATTACAACAGAAATCAATTATATTAAAATACAAAAATATTTATCAGATTAAAAAAACACACAAGCTTAGGGTAGACGACTAGAATGGAATAGATAACTTTCCCAGTAGAGTTAACAGTCCCTTCACATCCTCTCTTCTTATTTTATTCTTCTCCGTGTTCTCTCACAAATCTTTCAGAGAGGAACTACCCAGCATAGCAGAGGTCTCCCTCCTGTTCATTGACAATCTCCAAGATAGATATCAATACGTCAACATATAGTAGGTATTTAATAAATTCCTGCTGACTGGTTGGAGGATATGCAATAACCCTTTTATTCTCACCTGAGCCAGGCAACTAGCTCAATTCCTTTTCTGATATGTACCCTGAGTGTGTCTTTACAAAGTGAAAGTGTTTCCAGTAATATGCTATTCCCTCCTTGTGTCCACCAGGCATCTTTCAAATGCCCATTGGGTTTCTGCCATTTTTGTTTTTATGAGGTCTTGGTGTTCCAAGCTTTCCAGCCAAAGAACATGGTGATTAGGAGAATATAGGAGTTTAAAAGATGGATTTTGACAGCCTGGGATCATTGAAAGCACAGTACGATTTCCAAAGTACCATCCAGTTCAAATTTCAATCCGTATTAGATTCTGGGCCCAGATAATTATTCATCTGCAGCACTTGTCAAAGACTCATACATTGATGGATAAATGAAAAAGGCATGACACACTCCTGTTAACAAGACTTCAGGATCACTACAGCTTGGAATGAGAGGAGGCTGACAAAGAAAGCTAAGGACAACAACAAAGCTTTCTTTAAAAAAAAAGTTATATTGAGGAAAAAAGAAAGATCAAAGGAGGAGTAGGACCACTGGATCTGGTGGATAGGATGAGAGGAACTGAGGACTGTTCATGCCTAGTTTGACTTTGTTTTCTCTGCTAACAGGAAAAAGACAATAAAGAAGGAGTTGATACAGAAGGTAAATGAGGAAGAAAAATAATGGCAACATGAATGATGACAACAGTTCACCTTGAATCAAAGGATAAAGGTCATAACAATGTAAAGAATTGCTCTTTTCATATCTGAGCAGTTTAGTGGCTTGAAGATGTAACAGATGAAATTTTGTGTAAGTGAAAAGGATAACGTCAGCTAGAAAGGATATAAATTACTGCCCCCTTTGGAAAATGGAAAGTTTGGTATCTGACAGTGATAGATTCTTTGTACACAAAGAACTGATAAAATCCATGTGTAAGGAAACTCAGTCTTTCCAGCAAAATAGGAGGACAAACACAGGCTATGAGCACTATTGGATAGACACTGGAGAGGACCAGTTTAAAGGCTGAAAAATCACAGCCTTCTGGGCATTCTGGTTTTCAGTTCATTGGCATGGGTTTGTTTTTAGAGTATGAGGGTTACTCACCAAGTGGTAAATCAAAGTAATACCTGTTAGGAGACTATGGGTAAAATTAAATAAGGACCGTTTTTGATAGAAAGGTGGCTTTGTGAGTTGTACCTGCTGTGGGAAAGGAGAGTTACTTAGAATTGAGCTCTGGAATCAGGGAAGAATCCAGCAGGAGAGGAGGGATGAAGAGAGCAGGAGCAGCTCAGAAGGCAGAAGGTGCAGTCAGGGAGAGGAAGGCTTCAACTGCTGCCCGCTGGAGAGTGCTGACCAGAGAAGTACTACTTGGTGGGTCTAGGAGCCTTCAAATTGGAAGAGAGCTGAATGTAGTGGAAGGGAGAGTCCTTCGGCTCTATTCACATCTCAGAGAAGCCCAGTTGCTCCTTGCTGCCCCCCTCTGGCATGAGAGTGAAAAGCAGATGGAGAAAGACAGGCTTTGAGGAGTTGATTCACTTTAGGAATTCGTTGAGTAGTATAGTCAGATACATTATCTGAATAACTTCATGATGTTAAATATTCTTAGTAAAATCTTAACATGTTTCCCAAATTGAGGCATTTTCAGGAGATCTGGAGGGAGTTGGGAGGAAGGAAAGACATTCTCTGAGTTCTTGCAAAAGGCTGCAAGGGCTGCTAGTTAGTAAGGGCAAAAGGAAGGAGAGAAAAACAGAGCCTGGGAGAAGACATTTGGGTGTCCTGGGAAAATCTGAATGGCCTTTTCCTCACTTTTCAACAGCTCATGCCTGTGGGTTTCCGACCACCTGAGTTTTGGAGGATCTGTTACAACCCACACAACTTGACTTATCAAAATAAGTCACTACATGCCAGGAAGAATGGAATTTTTGTCATTGAAGAGTGTGTATTCATAAAAATATAACATTAAAAATTGTGCCACACAAGAGTATAGTGCAAGCCCATGGAGTCACTCCACCAGGGCATACATCCTGGCAAGCTGGATTTGGATAAGAAGCTGAACCTGGAGGTGAATAAAGGAGAAGAGGGAGCTAGATAGCACTTGGGAAGCTGCCAAAAAAAAAAAAACTGGGCAGGGGCTAGGAAGCCTTTTTACCTTATTGATAGCTTTTGTTTTCACATATCGCCCATTTCAAATATATCAAATATATGCCCCTAGCCCAGAGAGTCACTGTTTATAACCAAGAATAAAAAAGAAGGGGATAAGTCAATTCAACAGAACAAAGCAATACATCTAGCAAGTCTGAGAGTGTATGCAATACTTTTCACCCACAGTCCCCCACCTCTGCAAAGAAAGAGAGGAAGACCTCCACAACTCTTTTAATAAGCCCAAGGTTCTATGAAATCCCATCTTATCAACACCAACATTATCACAGGGACTCTACCACTGTGGGCTGTGAAAAACAATGATACTGTTAGAATCGCAACTATTGATGATACAAAAATCGGTGGAAAGGTGAAAGCATGTGGACTTTGTACAAGAAATTTCATAAATTATATCAAAGGCATCAAGGTCCAAGCAACAATGTGGACTGACATGGGTTCAAATCTGAGAGTAGTTCAATTACTTTAATCAATCATAGCAGTGATGAACCCCACAAGCAATTACCTCTCACAGTGTCTGCATTTGCATTCAGATTCTCCTACAGCTCTTGACTAGGACCAATGAGATGTATACACCATGTATGTATGTATGTATATGTGTGTGTATAGAGGCATGCACTCCCATATATACGTGTGTGTTTATATATTATACATACAACATATATTCACATGTAATATATATAGTTAAATCACAATTACCTAACTTTGACAAATATGTCAAAAGTTGGCCAGACTGTCTTGTACTGCATTCAGCTACAAGGACCACTAAAGGGATAAATGCAGCATGCGGCCATTCCCTGAGTTTGGGCTTCCGCAGTTTTGTCTTTCTCCCTCCCCCAACTATGTCATGGTTTATAAATGCAATAAACATTGAACATGTGCTTTATGTCAGCAGAATTTTAACAGGGAGTCTTCCCTCCCTGCCTCCCATACCTGAAGCCAAAAGACTTCCAATGTAATGAAGTTCGGGTACAATTCCCCAATGTCATATTTGGGAAGTCTCTTAAAGAGTCTGCTACAAGACCATTTGACACAGAATCACTTAGAGAAGCAGAAAGGGACATCCCAGCCCAAGCATGCTATTGATTCTAAGTTTGGCCAAAGTACTATGAATCTGTGGGCCTGGATCTGAACATGATTGCACGTAATAAATAGATTTCTTCCTCAATCACAGATAATTTCATTGTTAGAGTAATTCAGCCCCTGCAGAATTTGAGCCCATTTCCTTGCCATTAGATTAGGGTGCAAGGTCCTCCATTAGAACACACACCCGTTGAAAGCCTGGACCAGTTTTGCTTTTTTTCTCCTCACAATGTAACTGCTTAATAAATGTGCACTGATTAGATTCCACCCATGACCAGTCGCCTTCCCTTTCTGTTCTCATGGGTCCCCAGAAATGAATATTTTTGTTCATGGCCTCCTCCTGATCACCCTGAGAGGTCTCCGTTGGCAAAGATGCCCGATTCAATCTCAATAACTTGATGAAAGTGAAGGAGACCCAGAGATTGATGATCACTGTAGAGTAATGCCCAGTCTCCTCTCCCACCTCGCCAGTCCTGCTGATTTTGTGAAGGGTCTGGTCTGCCTCTTACTGTGACCTGGACTATGTCACATCTCTCGCCTCCATCTGTTTCTCAGATTTGTCTCTTCACTCTGGAGGGAAGAGTCCCTCCTTGCTCTGATTCTCAGAAGCTCTGTCCAGCTTGTTCCTGGCTCATTCCTACCGCAGAGTAGGAAATGGCCCCAGTCTCAATTTCTTCTCTCTGCTCCATTGATCACAGAGCTTTCCCTCCTAAGGTTTCCAGCATGCTTTATGCCTCCTGGTTTCTATTTCCCTGGTCTCCTACTCTGCATTTGCTGAGGGATTGTCTGGGTGACTTGCACTGCAGCTAAAATTCAAATCTGATGACAGCCCTATTTTTAAAGGAAGGAGCCCCGCTTCTAGCTGGAACACCAAAACAAAGCTGGTAATAAGGTCAGGCTGATCAACTGCCCTTTCTCCATGGATGAAAATAGCACGACTGAGTGTTGTGCAAAGCCTCGGCTCAGTTACTGGTTCAGAAGCCAGGCAAACAGGTCATGTTCAGACCCTAAGTGAGCAGCCGTGGACCCCAAGCAAAGGTGTGTGTGCCTGGGAAGGGAGAGGGGAAGGGGGCACTCGTGAAATACTCAGTGCCGCCACTCCCAGACCCTGGCGCACTCCTGAAGAAAGAGGCTGGGGAAGCCTTGTCCTTCTGCCCTGGGAGCCGAGAGGAGCTGACTTTACCTGGGGATGGCAGAGTCAGAGGTGTGGGTCTCCGTGGATGCCACCCCCTTTCCCAGTTCCCCGCAGCACCTCTTGCTAGAAAGCAGGGACACAACGAGCATTCGTCACGCCTAGGACAGGCTTCCCAACACTTTCCATCACCCAGCCTTAGTTACAGAATCACTCACTGAATTTGAGAGTCACAAGAGACTTCAGAGGCCTGTATGTCTTTTATATGTACATAGTTGTTGGCATATAATTGGTAGTTTCTTTCTGCTTTATTGGAATGTGAGCTCCCTGAGGGCAGGAACCAAGCCTTTCTTTGGAGCCATTATGTTTAACATGATGGCGGACAAGCTCTAATAAATGCTGACCATCCCACCCACCAAGTGGGCACCAACCTGGGATTAAAGATCTCCAAAGAAGGGAAACCTCTCCCCTCTCTAGTCAGCCCGTTCTACTTCTCCCCCGTTTGTCATGAAGATCTTCCTGACAAGAGCCCCGATCTCCTCCAAGTATCTTCTACATGTTACACCTGGATCTGTCTTCTGGAAAGAGCAAGTCGAATCCCTCTTCCTCAGGACAGACCTTCAAATGCTAAAAGCAAGGGGCCAGGACCAGGGAAGGGAACAGTATTTATTAAGCACTATGTGCCCGGCCTAATCACGTCCAGTCTGAGGCCCTCCTTCAGGCTAGGTTCCTCAAACCACTCATCACATCGGGTCTGAGGCCCTTTCCTTTCCTGCTTGTCCTCCTCTCTCCAGAACTCTCCAGCTTATAACTGTCCTTCATAAACTGTGGTGGCCTGAACCGACCACTAAACTCAGATGAGGTCTGACAGGGACAGAGCAGACAGGAGCCATCATCCCCCTGTCCTGCAAACGATGGCCCTCTCTATGGCTCAGAATCACATCAGCTTCTGTGTAGGTGACACCACATTGTGGATTCATGTTGAGCTTTCAGTTCTCTCAAATATCCCATCATTTTTAGTACCCATCTGGGGATTTGAGTAGACTATGAGCTCCGCTATGATATCTCTGCTAGAAAGCCAACATCCTAGACTCATGTTATTTACTCCTTCAGAAACTTAAAGAGCCATCATGAAATCCTTGTAGCAAATGCATGTCTTAAGCTACATCAGGGATCATTTTTTATCTGATATTTTCTAAGAGTAAGACCCTACAGGAGTGGGGGAAAAGGTGTACCCTTGGGATGGGAAGGAGAATCATGGGGTTTTAAATTGAAAGGGACCTTACAAGGCATATACTTTGGGGAAGGGCAGGCTGTGGATATAGATGTGGGAACACAGGAGAAGGGTCATCTTCACCATCCACATTCTTAAATGAAACTCGAGGAAAAACGTCATGGTCCTTGTGTTGACTCTCAGGAACATAATAACAGATTAAAAAATATATATTCATCTCAATCTAAATATCAAGTGGGGTCCTGGGGAAATTCCCACCTCAGAGGAGTAAAGTTTTATAATAATAATAATAAGGCTGGGGTTCTTTTTTGTGCTGACTCTATACAGCTCATGGTCTGACATGCAAAAGAGCTATAAATGACCCTAGTCAAGAGCAATCTCAGGAAAAAAAAAAAAACAGACTCAATCCAGCAGATGACAGTTTGAGCTCAGCAAAGAGAAGGCCCAGAACTAGAGGCCGGGGACAGCTCTAAAGGGAGCAGGAAGCAGTAGCTTCAGAGGCCGGTGCAGCAACAATGAGCTGTATCAGGTGGCTGGGACAGTGAGCCAGAAGAGCTGGGAAAGGGCTTCTTACTGGCATGCCCCTGGGGGTGTGACTGACCTAATCGGGTGTCAGCAAGGGGACCTGTGAAGACTCGTCCCATTTTACCTAGGGGAATTCTCCCCTTTTTACTATGCTCTGCTGAATGACAATATCACTTACTTTGAGTTTAAGTGTCACCTCACTTGGTCTGTGGAGCCATGAAAATATGGAGGTGCTAAATTGTTGGCTAAATCTCCTGCTGGAGATCTGAATCTGGGTCTAACATTTAGCCAGATAAAGTGCAGAGAGCCTGACCTATAGAGTTCCATCTTTCATTTCGCAGAAGAAAAAAGTGAAGCCCAGAAAGGAATAACTTGACCTGACCAAGGTCATACGACCAACAAGTAGCAAAGCTCAGATTGGAACCCAGGTCCTCCAGTTGCAAACCCAGTGTTCTTTCCATTTCAAGAAGCTACATGGAAAGGAAGAGATGAGACCCTAAAGTGATGCGCGTTCTCTGTTACAGTTTTGCCTAGGACTCTCCTTGCTTGCCAGGTACCCTGTGTAGTAGGCTAGAAGCTACTCATCCCCTCGGCTTAGATTTGCCCTCACTCTTCATCTCCCCCACACCCAATTGTTTGCCAGGTAGGGCTGATTCTTTGTCATATCTAATAAGTCTTCATTTCCCCCTCCTTGTTAGGCTCACTTTCATAACTGTGGTTTAGACACTCATTACTTATTGCTTGGACCATAATTGCATGACAATAGTAGCCTCCTACCTGATTATCTTGTGTTTAGCCCCTCTCCCTCCCCCCCTTCTCATTCACACCAGTGTCCTATAGTCCTCCTAATAGTGATCCAAGACACCCGGGCTCCAACCAAGCTTTCTCTACCTGGCTAAGTTTGCCACTAACCACCTCACCCATTTCCATCATGGACCACCAAGGCACTGGGAGCTTTATTCACCTTGGGGTGGAGAAGAAAGCTAGTCTCACAGAATGCTTCCATCATTCCATCACACTGTGACCAACAGAAATGACCCTAGCCTCAAGATGCCAAAACAGAGGGCACTGATAGCACTCTTTCAGCAAGTAGAAATGACCAACCTTGGCATTTAGTTGGCAAGAGTAATTAGGCAAAACAGAAAACTTGCAGATGGTGAATTTCCTTCTCCCTTCTCTCCCCCCAGCCTCACCTCTGTCCTAGCCTGGGTATTCCCATAAGTCCTTGTCTGCTCTATCTTCTGGTGATGCCCCTACCCCACCCAATATATCCAGGGATCTTTTCCTCTCCCCGGGGGGTTGTCCCAATGTCTCTTCCTTTAAGGGTCTCAGTTCCAAGACCTCTCTTTAAGGTTTCCCTTTACTTCATCTGAATTTGTTGTTAGAAACTTATTCAAGAATGCCTCTCATGCCACTTGGTCCTCAGGGCAAGAATTGCTAGGCATGGATCTGTGCCCATTCTCCACATGTGATGGCTGAAGACCCTGAAGTTCAGAGGAGTTAAATTACATGTTCAAGGCCACACAGCTCGTAGAGAAAATAAAACTTGGCCTCAGACGTACTGGTCACATGTACTTTATACCAGGACACTCTGTGGCATCACCTGGAGTCTGGGACACATGGATCAATTCATTCATTCATTCACTCAACAAGCATTTATTAAGCAACCATAGCATTCAGAGAAGTGTATTGGGTATGGAGGAAAACTTGTATTTAAGTAATATATGATGGCTGCCATCTTGGGGCTGAATGTGTAGCAGAACCAGCAAGAAGAGAGAAAGCTGATGAAAACAGGAGGATATGAAGAAAGCCAGAGACGGAAGGGAAGTCACATGACCTGGACAGGACTTGGAGACCCAGAAAGCCTCAGTGCTTATCCCACCAGGTCACTGGGCCTCATCTTGGCCAGGGTCTGGCTCTGGGCTTCGGTTTCCTCCCCTGTACCAGTGAGAAGGGCTTACTTGAGTTCTGGTCTAGGTCTCTATCCTAGGATGCTGTGAGGCCCCACCTTACTGCCTCCACCAGTGAACTTTGCCAGGGGTTAGAGCAGCAGGCTGGAAAGTATGCCAGATGGGAGTCAGGACAAACTGGGCTCTCCCTCCTGCCTCCACCTCTCCAGGAGGTCCAATTATCTGGCTACAGATGACTCATGAAGCCCCAGCTCCAGCCCTCGCTTCTCTCCTGAGCCCCAGGCCTGCATCACCAACTGCCTTCTGGACGTTTCCTGCTGGCTGGGATGGGCATCTCAAGCAGACCATCATTGCTGAACCAACCCCTCCTCCCACCTTCCTGCTTCTTCCCAGGGCTGCACCACCGTCCTAGTCACCTCAGGTGGCCCCTTCAGAGTCAGCCTCAGGTCCTCCCTCTGCCTCACTCCAGGCTCGTTTCTGTTGCCAGATCTTGTTGATTCTGATCTCTGTCTTTTGTGTTTCATTCATTTGTGTTTGAGAGTGAATGTTTCTACAAGGCACAACACAGTGAAAAGAAACCAGCATTGGCCTCAGAGAGCTAGAGGTGACTTCCCACCTCAGCCTCCCATTTATTAACCATATGACCTTGGACAAGTCACTTTCTCTCCCTGGGCCTCAGTTTCCCCCATCTGTAAAATTACAGGGCTGAACGGAAGGCCCTCTGAGGTCCTTCTGAGCTCCCAGTCAGGTGGGGAAACTGAGGCTCAGAGGACACGCCCATGATCACATTTCTGGTAAGTTCAATGAGGGGCAAAATTTGAACCCAGGTCTTTCTGATGTCAAGTTCAGCACTCCATCCACTCTACCAAGCAGTGACTGCCCAGTCAGAAGCCCTCCGACCACCTGCAAACACACACGCACACACACACACACGTACATACACACATGCACATGCACACATACACACACACCAGGCTTACCGAAGGGTTCTGTTCCCTTGAAATAGGGAAAACTTCTCAAGCAGATGGAGATTCTTTTGAGAGGGAGCAGGCAGCAGGTTCAGGCATGGAGGGGAGGAGGTAGACAGAGCACACTCTTCTGCTCACTGTGCTTGGGGACCATGGACTGGCCAGCATAAGTAGTAGCCAAGGTCCACAGTGCTCTGCTTATGGATCTTTAGGACTTTGAGGTAAAACCAGGGTTATCAAGTACTATCTCCTGAATATCACCAAGAAACTCACTAAGAAAGAAACTGAGGCCAAGTGGGGCAGTCCAAGGTCCTTCTGGTCAGAAGTGTCAAAGCCAGGATTTGAACCCCGGCTGTCTCCCTCTCACCCCAGGGCTTTCTTCCTTCCCCCCAGCCCACCAGTCATCAAGCTCATCATCTCAAGAAGTCGCTCATTTCTTTGGTCTCTCTTTTGCCTTTATGAACCCAGAGGAGCCCATTTCCAGTCTATATTCTCTACACTTCTCCTATTCAGTGGAACAAGACACACACACACACACACACACACACACACACATACACACACACATTGTTCTTTAATCTGATTAATAGGCACAGGGACCACATTTACATTATCTTGTCTCGCTCTTACATGGGTCCTATCCATCAGACTGCCTCACAGAAGGCACCCTAACAGACAGGAGCCTCTTCTCCCTCTCCCATATCCATGTTTTACTTGTCAGCTATTCCCTTTCCACCTCTTTGCCTTAAGGATTACATGGCCATCCATGTATGTTAATAGAGCAGAGCTATTAGGAGGAGCTGTCAGTGAGAGGCTATTCTCTCTCCAGCTACCACATAAGCCATCCAGCAGAAGGGAAGATGGGATAATGCCAGGACAGGGGTGCCTCACTTGGCACACAGCCATGCCTATGGGGAACTGGGTTCTAGAGCTTGTTATTTCAGGTCAATCACAAGATTTCCTCTTGTCCAGATTGTGACAGGAAGCAGAATGAATGAGCCATTGCATCTGGCCATCGGCGCATCTAGACTGGCTCTGCAGGGGATCCATGGGGCAATCAGGATGGCTTAAGAGAGAGGATGAACTGACTCAGAGAAATTGTGCCTCCCTTTCCACCAATCAGAGCCATTCCCAGACACAAACACTCATCTTTTTAGTTCCATTCATCTGGTGATCAGGAACCATCACAAGCCTCTGGAAGTCCAAAGGGCAGGTACCCACAGAGCAGGGGAGAGGCTGGTGTGTTACCAGGGATGCCCAGTGCATCAGAAGGGCCATAAATGGCACCCTCCTGGAGAAGTATGGTCAGAGAAGCAGGTGAGCCCAGAGTGGAGCATACAAGTGCTTGCATTCACATGAATTCAGGCTTCACAGCACAAATCCCCTTAGCAAAAGGATTTGTTCTATAAAACTTGGGGTTGCACCCAAGGACCTAGAGGACCACATGTAGCCTCAAGGCTGCAGATTCCCCACCCCTGGCCTAGAATCAGGGAGGACTCCTGCTCACCTAGTCTGACCTCCTCACTTTACATAGGAGGAAGCATGAGGGTCTGGTTCAATGTCAAACAGCTACAATCTGACCCCCTCACTTTACATAGGAGGAAGCATGAGGATCTGGTTCAGTGTCAAACAGGTCATGGATTTAAACTTGAAGGTACCCTAGGGGACATCTAGTCCTCACCCCTTCACTGTATAGATGGGGAAATTGAGGCCCAAGGTCACATAGGCAGAGCTGCAACTTCAGGGCTTGGGTCAGTGTTTCCTCCTCCACTGAGACAGGGCACAAGCCCTCTGTGGCTCAGCAGGCCACTCTACAAAAAGGCACATTGTCCATTGCCAAGCTGGTGGGGAGTCTCTCCTGCCTTAGCTAGGCTGGTTCTCTCCTTGTTGACAGGAGTTAAGTTTTTCTCAGAGTCTTAATTCAGAAACTCTGCAGACTGATAAGAAAGGCTGGCTCTTGAGCTCCACTGATGTCTTCGAGCAGCAGTTCTCAATCTGTGGGTCATGACTCCTTGGGGGGGGTCGCCTAAGACCATAGGAAAACACATATTTGTGATGGTCTTAGGAACCGAGACACTGCTCCTCTATCCATCTCCAGGCGGGTCCACCCACATGCAGATACACCCACATATGAGTACTAAAGGGTCGCTGCATTAGGAAGGTTGAGAACCACTGTCTTTGAGGATCTAGGGCCACTTCCAGCAATTAAGGATTTCGTGTACCACCTCCGCTCTTTCGTACAAGTTGATCCCCATTCCAGGAATGCAATTCTTCATCAATACTTACTAGTTTTCTTCCAGGCTCAATCCATGTGCCACCTCCTAAAGTGAACGTTTCCTAACCCTCCCTGCTCAAATTATCATGCGTGTGTGTATTGAGTCATGAGATGCATCTCAGGAGAACAGTAGTTCCTTAGGACAGGAACTGAGGTTCATTTTATCTTTTTCCCTCACTCATTGATCCCCAACCCAGAGTAAATACTTGTTAGACTGCACTGAATTCAGCAGGCATTTCTTGAATATCTACCATGTGGGAAGATCTAGGACTAGAAAGACAAAAAGGAAAAAGTCCCTGCCTTCCTGGGGTTTACAGTCAATGAAGGAGCTGGGAGTGGGGAACAGAAATAATAACTGGCGTTTACACTCTCTCTGTTGTACCTGTGGGTAACCAAGGGGCAGAAGAGGTCAATAATTTGCCCAAGGTCAGACAAACATTCAGTTGCTTTGGTCGTGTCTGACTCTTCTTCACCCCACTTGGGGTTTTCTTGGCAGAGACACTGGAATGGTTCGCCATTCCCTTCTCCAGCTCATTTTACAGATGAGGAAACTGAGGTAAACAGGGTTAAGTGACTTGCCCAGGGTTACACAGCTAGCAAGCGTCTGAGGTCAGATTTGAACTCAGGAAAAGGAGTCTTGCCAACTCCGGGCCACGCATTTATCCACTGGGCCACTCAGATGCCCAGCAGAGAATCCCACACACTTCTAAACTGTCTGTAAATGTCAGGGGTTTGTCCAGTGACCAATGAGCTGATATATAACAGATGGGACAGAAACCTGTCAAACATGACGTTCTTGCTATGGATAAAAGCAAAAGACATTTAAAACTGTAGCTAAATGAAGAACTGACTTATAAATTCTCCTTGGGGAGCCTCTAAATGCTTAAAAAATGTTTATCACAGTGAAGTGAATTGAGTTGGCTTCACCCTGGGCCCAAAGGTAATACAGAAACACATTTCATGGACCACTTGGTCATCTTGCCTTACGTGCATGAGCAAACACCGAGATCAGGATGTACCACATCTGCAACAGATGAAGAGGGAGAGAAGGTCTATGGAGAACTTAGTAAGATTCTTTGAGCTGAGTCAAGATATGCCCTCATCCTTGGCAAGCTCAGCACAAAAGTGGGCACAGGTGAATGTGATAAATACATGTGAATACATATATTTATGTCTATGTACATGGAGAAAGAGAGAGAGAGAGAGAGAGATTAGGAAATTGAGTTCTAGAGTAAAAGCTAAAAGAAGTGACAATGCTTTTCCTCCACAGAAATCTCATAGCTATAGATCTTAAATACTTGCTTTAAGAAGAGAATTATAAGGTACTGGACTCAGTCACTCAACCAATTATTCCTTTGATCCAGCAATACCATTACTAGGCCTATACCCTAAAGAAATCAAAGAAAAATGAAACAGACCCACATGTATGAAAACATTGTGCATTGTTTTGTGTAAATTGTATTGCATTCTTTTGTAGTAGGAAAATACTGGAAACTAAAGGGGTGCCATCATTTGGGGAATGGCTGAGCAAAACCAGGAAGCATTTATTCAATAATAACAATAACATTTATACAGTAACAGCTTTGATGGCTTTAAAGCTCTGGTCAATGACCAAACACCATCCATTCGACTGGCGATGACGTATGGTGGACTCAAGGCAGAAGGAGACACAGTTTTGGATGTGACCAAGGAGGAAATTTGTTTTGTTTGGTTGTGCAGACTCATTACAAGGGTTTTAGTTTACCTTTTTTTTTAATAGGAAAGAAAGGTGAGAGGGAAAGGAGATATATTTTTGCTCACTGAAAAAAATTAAATTTAAAATAAAAATAAGGTGTTGGCTATGATGAGTACTGAAGAATATTATAATTGATAAAGATGTCAGTCAATCAACAAGCATTTATCAAGCACCTGTTCTGTACTAGATGTGGTGCTAAGCCCTGGAGATATGAAAACTAAAATAGAACAATCCCTGCCCTCAAAGGGAGCTTACAATGTAATAGGGGAGACAGCATGTATGTATTCAATTATACATATATGTGCATGCGAATATATACCCAATATATAAGCATGTATGTATATACCATGTACACATAAATCATGTATTACATACTAAGGGCATTGTCTGCTTTTCCCTGTGCCTAGGTCATTCTCTCTCTTCATCTCCACCTCCTGGATTCCCTGGCTTCCTTTAAGCTCCAACTAAAATCTCTTCTTCTATGGAAAGCCTTTCCCATCCCCTCTTAATGCTAGCACCTTCCCTCTGCTGATTCTTTCCAATTCACCCTCACTGTTGGTTGGATGCTGTCTCTCTCATTATACTATGAACTCCTTGAGAGCAGGGAATGTCTTTTATCTTTCTTTGTTATCCCAAGTGCTTAGAACAGTTCTTAGCACACAGTAGGTACTTAATAAATGTTGTTGACTGACTGATAAATACAAAATAAGTACAAGGTGATTTTGAAGGGGAAGGCAAATGAGACTGATTTTGTCTTAATCACTAGGAAACGTTCGATCGCTGAGATGGGAGTCTTCATGCTTTCTTCAAGCCTCAGCCAAGCCGTCTCTTCCTTGAAGTATTTCTGACCCTAGTCTTCCCAGAAGCCAGCACTCTCCTTCCCGCAACTTCTTTGTATTCATTTTGTAAGCTACATGTTGCATTTATGGTATATTTTTAAAGAAAAGCAAACTACACACAAGTGACCTTCAGAGTTTTGTGTAGAATCCTCTTTTTCTGTACTACTTCATACAGGACATTACTCTTTTTATTTCGTGCTTGTTTAGTTTGGGATTTCAGAAATTCCACTTTATCCGTGTTTGCTGTCTATTTTTGTATGTTTTTATATGGGACTGTAAGCTCCCTGAGGGCAGGGATGGTTTCGTCCTGGTCTTCATAGTCCCAGAATTTGGTGCAGTGACTAGCACATAGCAAGCATTTAACGTTTGTTGCTGACTGGTTGATTTTGGAATCATTTGTCTGTATGCAGTCAAACCAACGACTAGATATGAAAAGGGTAAAACAAACAAAAAATTAGAGAGAGAAAGACGAGGTGACAGAGTAAAAAATAAAATAAAATGACTTCAACCCAAGCTATGTAAGCCCTTGAGACTGAAAAATCGTGTTGAGTCAACAAATATTTCTTAAGCACCCACTATGCACCAGGTACTTTCCTAAGTATTGTGGACACTGCATTAGCAAGCACCCTAGTACACCCAGGATGACTTGCTAGCCCAGGTTCTTTTGATCTGCTTTATAAAGGAAGGATGGCTTTAAAGGGGTTAGCAATCCTACTTTAATTACCAAGAAAGAAGCGAGTATAGAAAACACAAGCAGAGAAATTAGCACAAAGACCAACAGACAGGGCTCCAGATCTCTGAACATAGCAATATTGCTGTACACTTTACATATATCACTGGATTGAGGAAGCACAGACATCTAAGCAGTCAGGGGGCTCTGAAAGAATGGCTACTTAAAGTCTTAACCAGGAAATCAAAAGGTCCTTCTCATAAGCTAGCCCCTAAAACAAAATACCAACCTCCCAGAATATATTACAAGGACTAGGTCACTGATTGGTTCAGAGTCAGAAGGCATGCAAGCTACTTAGCTCAGCACAGCTGTGAATTATCAGGATTTAAAGGAGATCAATCCTTCAGATGTTTACAATTTAGCTTGAGCCTGGGAAACTGAACTCCAAAAAGAAAACAACAAAAGTCCCACCTTGTGTGTGCTTACAGATACCAAGAAAGTCAAAAGATAGTCCCTGTCCAAAGTCTAATGAGAGACAACACAAAAACAACTATGTACAAGCATGATTCATACAGAATAAATTGGGGATAATCATGGGGGAAGGTGCCAACTTTAGGGGCACTTGTGAGAAGCTTCTCTTGGGAGATGAGATTTGAAGGTTATCATCATATCTGAGAGAAATTTAGCCAATATAAAACCATTGTCACAAGGAGAGGCTCAAAAGAACCCTGTAACTGCCTCATTCAGAAAATGTTTGGTTTCTCTGCCAAGTGGAGAAACATGGCAGCTAAGGGCAACCTGAGTGTAGAAGACAAGGTCATTGGTAGAATCTAACAAAGGGGGAGGATGAGGTTTCCAAAGACCAGTGATGGAGAAGAAAATGAGTCCACAATCAATCAGTCAACAAGCACTTATTAAGCACCCATGTGTACTAGGCACTGTGCTAGGCTCTGGGGATACAATGACAAAGAATGCAACAATTCCTGCCTTCAAGACGCTTACACTCTCACAGGGGAAATGAGGAAACATCCCATGGCTAGTTGCTGACAAAACCAAAAGCCTGAATTTGACTCTGCTAATTTACAGCAACAACATCATTTATATAAAACTTGAAGGTTTCTAACGCACTTAATAAACACTATTTTATTTTATTCTCACAACCCTTTAAGGTATATGCTATTATTAAATCCCATTTCACAGATTAGGAAACTGAAGCACAGAGTGATTTGGCCAGGGGTCTGAGCCTAGATTTGTACTCAGGTCTTCCTGATCAATTCAGCTTGAACACTACCAAGTAAGAAGGTTCTAGGACCAATAAACCAAGTCTATGAGTCAAGGATGTCCTGAATAAGGTATGCTCTCTGCTCATCCACTAACAGCCATAATGAACAAGAGATTGGAGGGTAGAGTCTTGTGTGAGATGAACCTGGCATAGCACCAGCCTCTACCACCATGAGAGAAAAAGGGGCCAAAGAAATCAGGAGAGCAAGCACACAACTGCCCTACCCACCCAGAATAAAGGCTAAAACAAGATGAGGAAGAACAAACCAGATACCCAGCCTGGTGCTGGTCAAGCCTATGAGAGCCTCAGGCCTTGAGGAAGGCTGACCTATGTTTTAATAGGTCCTGGAGGAAGGGGGGACCACTAGAGGAAAAAAAATGTTGTTGTTGTTGTTGTTTCCCTTGATGGTCCATGAACTCAAGCATGATCCCTTTTTGCATTGTTCTGTGGGGTTAAATAAAGCTTATCATATTGACCAGGCATGGATAGTCTGAGCATTGACATGTACGCTTAGGATTCTTCCACTTTTTGGAGAAGACAAACATAAGGCTAATTCTGATGTTCCAGGAAGACCCCAGGTCGGAGAAGGAGCCAACATAAAATACCAGAAAATGACTTCCAAAGAAAAACCTAGTTCACATGGCCCCAAAGTTCCTGGTCTTGCCAATGGATTACATTTGGGTTATGGGCATATGGGAACCAAGGAGATTTTACATGTGAGCACAGGGGTGATTTCTGAGCCACTCAAGACATTACTGACAAATTCCGCAGGACTAAAGACAGGTCATGGATTTTGTCCATTTGTCAAATGTCTTCCTCTAGAGCCTTATTATGGGATGGACTTAACTCTAGGGCTCAAAGGTAGTGCAGGTTTTGATCAATCAATTCAATTCAGTGAAATATCTAAGCACTTACTGTGGTAGAGCACCATATTAGATATTGGGAATACCAAGAAAAGAAGCAGCACAGTGACCGCCTTCAAGGAGCTTCTGTTCATTTGGGAATAGAATGGGGGGAAATGCACCAGTAACTGCACTGGTTCATGTAACACAAGAAGTAAAGGGGAAAGGAGGGACCCATCAATCTGGAAACAGTGTGTTCTAAGGAGGATCTGGAGCCAGCTCCCCACAGCCACTGAGAGCTGATTTTTACATGTTCAGCGTGAGCATTTGCAGGAATGGAAATCATCACAAATCAGGGCTTGGCTTATCATTTGGTTTTGTTGATTGGCTCATCTTTAGAAAATATTAATAATGCAGATTAAGTTTTGAGATAATGTGTTCAGACTTTTTTTCCCATAGAGCCTGGCCGTTAAACATTTATCAGCTACTGTTTGAACTTCTCAGGAAAGAGGTAGAAGGCTCAGGAAAGGAAGCCATCTGAGACCACTGCGCTGGATCCAGGGGAAGGCACTGCCCCCAAGCAGCAGAGATGTAAAAATACCTATCTGGCATCCACTCAGCCTCTGCTGCATCTCTGGGACTCAAATGAGATGATCTACTGTGATATTATATAAGGGAGGGAAGGGCTTTGCAGACCTCAGATAATTAACTGGCATCACCACAACTGACTTGTCTACCGTGAACTTCATACCTAACCTGGAAGTTAGTGCTTGAGAAAGTATGGTCAGTTTCTCTCTCTCTCTCCCTCAAAGCTACCTAGCAACTATATCGTATCTCTAGGGATGGATGTTGCCTTGCCTTCAGGATATAAGCTCCTTGAGGGCAGGGACTTTTCATTTTTGTCTTTGTATCTCCAGAGCTTGAAGTAGGCCTGATGGTACTTAATTAATGCTTGTTGATGACTGATTCATTCTTTCATCAATCATTTCTTCCAGGTTCATCATACCAAATGTCTTCTCTTTTATTTGTGTTTTAAATTAATTTATTTTTCAATGAACAAAAATTAATTTTTTTCTCCCTTCTCTCTCCCCTACTAATGGAAAAATATGGCTTCTCTGGGCCACTTCTTTTTTCACCCAGGGGACAAAAGGTGAAGTTTGTGCAGTTATCCTAGACTATCCTTAATTTTTCCACTCATTTCATCCCTATTCATTCTTCAAAACTATAAAGATTGTAAGCTAGGACATACACAAAAGAGGTAGACCAGGGGAAAAGGAGAAAGGAAATATGGGCAGGCTCTTTTTTTCCTGTTGGGTCTGAAATATTTGATAAAATTGAAAACTGAGGCTTCCCTTCAAAGGTCAATGATCTCTACATCATGCTCCTCTATTGACATCGTCAGCCCATTGAGATGACTTTTCCCAAGCATCTGGATGGATGTATTGGGTAAAATCTGTGGGAAACACATCCCAGGGAGACTTTAAATTTAAAGATAACTTCAGTGACTACTGCATTACTAAACCCCTGTAAGCACTGGGATTTTACCCTGTATACTTAATTCCAATGATGAGAGACCCTTTCTGCAAAAGAAAGCACCAATATTTATGTACAATGAAATAGGAAAGCAAGCCAGGAGTAGATACATATAGAAACATGATAAGCTGGCATGAGAAAGCCCAGTGCTTGACTGAATGGTGGGCGAGATGAAGGTCCCCCAAGCACAAGGATGGCAGAAAAGAAGCAGAATCCCCCTGGCCTCGAGCTCTCAGGTTCAATGTCCATCTCAGTGTCTGAACCGCTCAACCTGTCCTTTTCCCCAAAAGGTATTTGTTACAATTCCCAAGGATCAAACTTTTGCCCAAGGGAATCCCAGGCCTCTCCCATTCTGAGGTTTTCTTTCCTTTATGCTCACTCAGTGGGAGATTGGGGCAGGAGCCGGATAGCTTTGCACATGAGAAGAGTAGATAGCTGCTTGCCTGTGGGTTAGGATTTGAGTTACCCTGAGATAGCTCTGCAGCCAAAGGAAGACTCCTGTGTCTGATTAGCTGATCTTGAAAGTTTCAACAATAGAGATTCATTACTTTGACGTTAGACTTCTTGTTCCCTGCTGAAATGAAAAATTCCCTGACAAAGGAAGCCTCATAAAGTAATTAAGCAGGTACCCCTTGGTTTGGTATGGGGTAAAGATAGCACATGAGTTGAGATTTGAAAGGAGCTGGGGGATGATTGAGATTTCCAAGAGATAAACAGGGAAGGGGAGAGGTGAGGTCAAAGAGAAAGCACACTACAGGCAAGGGGGGCAGGCTATGCAAAGGTATAGAGATGGGACAAGATGGGACATGGCACACCCCATCAGCAAAAATGTCCAACAGCAATAAGGCTGATTTGGCTGAAGTATAACATATGATCAGCCTGAAATACTGGTTGTACTCACCTTATAAAAGGCAATGTCAACAAGGAGTCTGTATTTTGTCCTAAAAACAATAGAGACACTCTGACTCTTCTGTAGCAGAGGAATGACAAGGTCAAATGTGTGCTTTGGGAAAATCTCAGCTGTGTTGAGGGGAAGGGGAGAGGTGCAATGAGGAATAAAAAGATTTCATCCTTAGATCTAGAAAATGTTTTGAAACCTAGAGCAGATGCAGAAATGCAAAGAATGGACAATTTGGATGTTGTTAACTTGAAGGCATGAAGATCAAAGACTAAACAAGTTCGGTTTTGACCATGGCACAAACTCTACTTTAGACATTAGATTTGGTTCTCCTGGGCAGGTGGAACCTGGAAGCTCAGATTTGCAAATTGCAACTCAAACATTTCTTATCCCGTTTCCTAAAATATGCTCCCAACAGGGTAATTCATCACCATTGGCTTTCAAGAGCAAGGACCATCCATCCAGCTGATGGGGAGAAATCAGGAGAAATCTGGTTTTAATCTCACTTCTGACAGACAGTAGCTGTGTGACCTCAACCTCTTGGAATTTCAGTTTCCGCTGATAAAAATAAAGTTAATAAGAGCATCTAGGTCCCAGGGCTATCGTGCAGATACAAAGAGTTTTCTAATGTCTGCAGAGTACATCAAAAACCCTAAAGCCCTTTGCTGATGTCAACTATGATTAGCACCTATTGTTCTTCTTGACTCGGACACTAAAAGCAAGCCAACCTGAAGAAGAGGAGGGAGAGCTCCAGAGTAATCAAATACCCAGCTAGAAGGGCCATCAGGCAGGGAGTCTCACCTGTGCCTAAGCAGGAATTCTCTCTGTTTGACTGAAGACCTCCAGGGAGGTGGGGATTGAGGCTGTCTTCTCCCCAGGCAACCCATTCTGCTCTGGGGCAGGTTAACCTCTTTTTCATCTCTACCTATTAGCTCCTGGCTCTGCACTCTTTGGCCAATCTCTTTCCAATGTGACAGCATTTCAAGTGCTCAGAGGCTACCTTGCCCCCTGAAGCTTTTCTTTTTTCAGGCTAAATAGTTCCAGATTCTTCAGGTGATGACATCAACTGTGCCTCTCTGTGACTGTCCCCTTTGTACTGGTTCTGTCCTCTGGGTCAGGCAGAACAAGTCTGAAAATCTCTTCCACATGATAATCTTTGAAATACTTGATGACAGTTATCCTGCCCTTCCCATTTACACACTGTCTCCCTCTCCCAGTGGAAAGGAAGCTGCATGAAGGCAGGTGCTGCTTTTTGTTTTACCTTTATAGCCCTGGTGCTTAGCATAGTTCTTTGCTTATAGAAGGCATCTAATTAATGCTTATTAGACTGGACTAGAGGAGGTATTTAGAGAAGGTGTAGGGAGAGAATAAGAGCTGGTCACATTATTTCCAGCTATAGTCAATTTAATTCAACAGACTGTGTGTGGAATTTGTGGGGATGAGAGATGGGACCTGAACAATATGAAAGATTAGAAAAAGTTTGCCTTAAGAGGTGGCATCAGAGTGGAGACCTAACAGGAGCTTGCAGATCATATGGAAGCTTGGAGGTGATACGTTCTTGGCCCAGAAAGACAACTTGGGCAAAGTAACAGGATGGGAAGTGGAGTTAGTCTAAGGACTAACAAGTAACCCAGTTGATTGATAATATTGAGTGTGGAGGAGGAAAGCTCTATCCATCTCTCTCTCTCTCTCTCTCTCTCTCTCTCTCTCTCTCTCTCTCTCTGTGTGTGTGTGTGTGTGTCTCTCTCTGTCTATCTATCTATCTATCTATCTATCTATCTATCTATCTCTATCTCCATTCTTTCACTTATTTAAAACTGTTCCTTGTAAGTTTCTTTAGGGAAAGGATTATTTTATTTATGTCTCCTGCACCCTAGAGCCCAGCACAATGCCTCGCCTAAGCACTAAGTGATTAATAGATGCTCATTTAATTGAGTTGGTTTGATCACATCTGGAAAGGGAGGTTGAAGTCCAAAGTTGAAGAGCTTTAAATGGCAAGCTAAGGAGTTTGCATTTTAGGCTAGAAATGTTTGGGAGCCACTGCTGGTCCCAGAGAAGGGGTGAGGTGTCAGATTTTTGCTTCAAGAAGACTGTTTAGGCAGCTTTGTAGAAGATGGAAAGGTGTGAGAAGAGATTCCAAGATGAGTCAAATTAGGAAACTTCCCTTATAGTCCAGGTGAGCATTAAGTGGGGAGTGGGGTATTCAAATCACTGAAAGGGGTGGAGGCTATGTACACTATAGAGGGAAAATTGAATAAAATAAAATAATAAATAATAAAATAACATAATAATAAAAAATAAATTAATAAAATAATAAAAGAAAATAGAAGAAACTGATAAAAATTGACAAATTGACAAACCTGAATGACTTTCTGAATTAGGGCTGAGAAAGAAAGGGAAGCACCATTGTAGCTGTGAGGCTATGACCCTGACTGATTGGAAGGGTAGTTGTGCCCCTACAGAAATGGGGAAATTTGGAGGAAATGTGGGTTTAGAGGGGAAGATAATGAACCTCGTTTTAGACAGGTTGAGTTTGAGATGCCTATGACACATCCAAATGAAGCAAGACTAAAGCTCAGAAGAGAGATTGGGGTTGGTTACATAGCTCTGAGAGAAATAAAGAGAGTCTGTGCTCTTAAGGAATTTACATTCTAAGTAGTGAAGAGAACACACAAAAGTGGGAGGGGGAAAGAAATGAAGGTACTAGGAGTATGAGCATTGTAGAGAAAGTCTGAGAGGAAGGTCAAGAGTATACCTGGAAAGGAATAAAGACTTGGCTGACTTGGGGCCCTCCTTCAAATGGGGGGTCCTGGGAAGAGTCATCCAATTTGAGGGGGAGGATGGAGGGACAAAGGGTACATCTAATGTGTGAAGTCCAAGGATGGAGTGAGCTTCCAAGTCCAAGATGGAGTGGTTTCTATTTGGGCATATGCATGGGAAGTTCTAAAGTTTACTTCTTTTCATAATTCAATAACAAGTATAAGAAAGGGTTACTGAAACTCAAGGATAGAGAAATTTGAGAGGTTGGAAATTCCTGTACCATGCCTTAGCTTTGGGGGCTGCCATGTTATATTTTTTATTTAGAAATGGAAATGGAGTTAAAGATGGAGACAAAATTGGTGATAAAGGTAGAGGCAGGGGCATAAATGGAGACAGAGGTAAAGATAGATAAGCTTCTGGTTTATTTACCCTGCTGTGGGGAGCTGGGGAGAGGAAGGGGAGGTTTAGAGCTGGTCCTGTGGTAGCTGTCTCCTCCAGTTCCATGTACCTTTGACCTTTGGAGCAAGGGTCCTAGATGACACTCCATACTGGAAGAAACTAAGGGGAAGCCAAACATCTCCACAGCTCCCTACAAGACAGGACAAAAAAAAAAAGACTTGACTCTTGTATGTGGGATGTATTTCCAAAGTCAATTTAATAACATCGGAAGAGGTGGGTGCCATGAACCCCAGCTCTTGAACATTCACCAGCCCAGTGCCACAAGGGAAGAGTGCTGAGCCTTGTGGCACCAACTTTCCACTGCCACCATTTGTACCCCTACTTCCTACAAAATCAATAATTTTTCCACTGTGAGCACTGCTTCCACCAAGGGAATTCACAAGCCCTCCATGCCTTTGTGGATGCTCTAAGAATAAACCTAACTAGCTTGTAGACAGCACTTGAAAGTTTGTTACCCATTTTCCATACATGATTTCATTCAAACTTCACTACAACTGCATGAGATGGGCATTCCAAGTATTATTCTCTCTACTTTTCATATGAGAAAGTTGGGGCTCAGAGAGGTAATAAAATAGACATGCGGGTCTGGAAAGGACATCAGAAGCCGACCTCTCGTTTTAAAAGCTGAGGAAATCCCAGTCCATTTCCCCCAGGAAGGGGAAGTGGATTGTCCAACATCTCATAGCTGGAAAGTATCAGGAACAAAATTTGAACCCAGGCCTTCTGGCTTCCAAATCCAACCTTCTCCTCTGTGTCTACAGCTGTAATGCCATGCACCAGCAGATTCCCAAAAGAATGCTACTGTGAACAGCTTTTAGAGTTCAGATTACAAAATATAGTGAACACTCTGTTTATTCCATTACAAATCAAGACAAACATTCAAAACATTACATCTTATCACAGAAAATGGCCACACAGTTTTCACTACAGTGGCCACAATATTCAGAACAAGGAACAACAGAATAATCAAACTTCCACTCATGGGACAACCATTAACTTACTCAGTCACTAATCTAGATTCACAATTACTAAATATCATTAATCACAAATACAGTCATTTGAAAACCACACAAACTCTCCACCCCTCAGTGTCCAGAAAACCTCAATTTCACCCAAGGGGAGGACTTTTCTTCATCTTGCCTCTGGGTGGTCTCTCTGATTCCCTGGATCCCCTTCCATGGTCCCAGCTCCCTCCTGAATCCACCAAACAGTCACCTGGATTCAGAAGCAGACAGCTCCCAGGTCTTTGTCCAGTCCTCAGGGCAGTCCCTGGCACACACTGAAGCTCACAGGGTCCAGCACATCTCAAACTCTTCACCACTTCTCTTGCCTGGAACTCAAGGATCAGCCAGGCCATGAACAAACAAAGTCTTGTTCTGGTCATGCTTCTTCAGTCCTCCAGCACTTCAGCTGGCCCTAGGACCCAGACAGAATATTGGCCTTCCAGGTAGCCTTCCAGGCAAGCCCTCTCAGCCTTCTAGGTGGCCTTTACCAGATTCTGGTCTCAGGAAAACTCCATCTCAGTTCTCGGTCAGTTCTCAGCTTCCAGATGCTGGAAGAGAAACTCTCTCTCTCTCTCTCTCTCTCTCTCTCTCTCTCTCTCTCTCTCTCTCTCTCTCTCCCTCTCTCTCTCTCTCAGCCGGCTTCAGTCTCCTTGAGTCTTCCTTCACCAGAAGCAAAATTCCAATTCTGCCTGTCTGTCTTTGGAATTCTTGCTTATATACCTGCCTCAGCCAATCCCCTTCTTCTACATCAACAGGGGTGTTCTTGCCTTCTCAACAGTGGGACAGAGTTTGCACCTTCCACACTTAGCCCCAAAGTACTAAGTTCTAAGTATCTGCTAAACTGATTACTATTACAACAGCATAAACAAAGCTCTTGAAGGCTAAATGGATTCAAGAGAATTCATGCACCATACTGGGACCATCTAACCTCACTCAACCAGTTGGGTGCCTTACTGGCTTTTCTGGAAGCATGAGTATATCCTAACCTTATTCCTCATAAAAGAAAGAAAAGAAAAGAACCTTATGGAAAGAAAACCAGTTTAGGGGAAATTCTTTGTTCCTTCCTGTCTCATTGAATACAGCATGTGAGATTTGTCTCAGCCATCTCTCTCAGCCAGAAACCTTCGTGTCTATACAACCCTAAAGCTGAGTGATAATTCTGTTTAATACTAATATAGAGACAAAGGAAGTAAAATGCAGTTATCCTCCCTATTAGTGAGCTAACACAATAGAGAAGGCCACTAATTAGGTCTCAAAACAACCTGTGGGAGAACCAATTGATCGCCAATATATCCGTAGGGATTGCCAGTCTGGGGACTCCAGTACAGAGTTCTACAAGCCACCTAAAGAAGTATGGAGAGGAGGCAGAGAACACGAGCTGGTCAGAGTACGCTCTCTTGGAGAGGCAGGACTGTATTATGGGCAGCACTGGACTGGGGATCAGAAGACCTGTGTTCAAATTCTGCTCCCTCCCTGTGTGCCACAGACAAACTGTGGCCAACCTCTCTGAGCCACAAGCAATTCTCTAAGACTTCTCCATTGAGTTAAAGACAGTTGGGATGGGGCCTGTACAGTGATGAAAACATAGACCCTTAATGGGTTAACGTGCTTTAAGCCGAAGCAGCAGACACAGTTTCTTTTGCTTGGGATTGTTTCCCCTTCTGATCCTCGTCACTGTTTGACTTTATCCGAGTAGCTTATCTTCAATTTCTTCATCTGAAATATAAGGGAGCCGGACCATGCGCTCTAATCTGAAGACAATTACCGAGGGATTTCTGTGTTGTAGAATCGCAGAATCGGACAGCTGGAAAGAACCCATCCTTACTAAACAGAACCCCCACTTTCTGCTGATCTGAACCATACCACGACCCTAAACAGTCACTGAGAGTTGCAATAACCGATGAATTAGCCATTATGGGAGGAGGGCATCCTTACCATGGACTAGAAGAGGCAACCGGTAATCTTTGGCATTTCCACCTTGCCTTATCATAGACAAGCAGTCATCCAGCCTGGGCCTGAAGACTTCCAAAGAGAAGAGGTAAAACACGGGTATTGAGGCCCTTTATTTAAATGCATGCAGCATCTGCAGATGAGAGTAAGGCTGGCTGAACTGTCAATGTCTGCACACGGTGAGGGCAGGGATGGGTGGGTGGGAGATCCCTCCCTCTTGCTCCCTTAGTGGAGTTAGGATTTCCTTTCAGCTCACACCTCCCTCAGGGGCAGAGCTTTCTTTTAAACCCTAGTGCACCACCTATTGTGGTTGCCTGTGGTTTGGAAGTGAAAGTAGGCTTACCCAAGCTTGTAGCCTGGGGCTTCAGATCCCCTCCTGTCTCTGGAGGAGTCCAGCCCTGAATATTATTCTCTTCAACCTCTCATGCCCTGGACTCTCAAACATGCTGCTCAAAACCCCGGTCCGTTTGCACTGGCAAAATCGAACGTGGGTTTATAAAATGTCAATATTTTTTCGTTTGTTTCATTTCCGGGCACCCTCCCTCCATCCCAACCTCCTTGCTAGCATTTAAATTTGCAGACCTGGCACAGATTCTAATGGCCATCTGAATTTTAATCTATTGTTGGGCTGAAAAACACTTACAATAATACTGTTTACAGAAATCATGGTTAAAAGTGATCTGCAGAGGCAGCAGTGGTGGGCAGGCTCGGCAGTCAGTTCTCTGCTAGGGAATGGGCAGGACAAGGGAGTAAATGTGAAGAACATTAAGGCAGAAGATCTCAGCTCTCTGAAGTCCCCAAAGCTATCTCACCACCAAGCCTGTTCTCCATCTCAGATGGTCACTGCAAGGCTCCTCTAGGCTCCCCCCCGTCAATATCCAGCAGGGACTTGGCTCAACCCACAGTGGCAGAGTTCAGCATCTCAGCTCTAACTGGGAGGTTGTTCCAGCTCCAGCTGGTCAATCTCTCAAACTCTGGGGGTCCAGTTTGCTTGAATTGGTTTCCACTTCCTCCCAAGGTCAGGGTCAAAGGCACACTAAGTAGTTTGTCCTCAGATCAAGTCTGAAATTCTGCCTTCCACCCCCTTAGAGAAAGCTGGAAAAGGGGACTGTGGGCCAGCAGGCCATCCAGCTCACCTCGCGTCTGGTCCTGCCTTTGAGTCCAGCTCCAAAAGGTGGCTTACATAATGGGTAGTCAGTACCCTCCTTTTCTGTCTGTTGTGTGCCTTTGATATTGAGGATTTTTGTTTTTGAGGATATTTTGAGGATTCTTATTTTCATCCCATGAACAGACCCTCAGCACCTACTGGTCTGATCCACACCATGACCCTGTGTAAACAGTCTCTGAGAGTTGCTATTACCTATGAATTTGCCATCCTGCAGCCATCATGGTAAGGAAGGCATCCACACCGTGGACCAGAAGAGGCAACCATTAATCTTTGGCATTTTAAACCTGCCATATCTAAAGGTCAGTGAGGTTTCCACAGGACAGGGTAGTTTCCAATGAAGAAAGCCTCCTACCTTATTTGCTAAAGAAAGTCAACTCCTCAATCTGATTCTCACTGGGGACTGCCCTTTTCTGATACCCACCATATTGGCTGCAGTTGCAGCAAAATATTCTGCTCCACCCCTCTCCCCAGCAGCCAGGAGGTTCATGCAATTCACAGAATCCTAAATTTAGAGCTTGACTAGGACCTCAGCCGCATCTGGGCCATAGGTGTTACACAAGGGGCCTCTGGGCAGCTGGTGGTTGGCAGCACTCCCAATACATCCCCAATGAGATTACAATGGCACTGGGAAATATTTAACAAAATAAAAAATATAGCAAAATATAGAGAACATGACATTTATTCAATTAAAAAAAAAACCTCTGAAAGGCAGCTCCCAGAACTGTGTGCCCAGGCTGTGCCCTGGGAGGGAGAGGAGGGAGCTCAGTCTGATTCATTGGGAACCTACAAGCCTCTTATCTTTGACCTCGAGATGTCTGACATTGGGTGGAGGACAACCCTGGGCTTGGTCAATGTGAAGCTCAATCTCACTGACAAGGGCAAGATCCAGATAGTAACGTGTGCAGAGTTCTTACCCAGATACTTGGGAGTTAACTGAGAAATCCTACCCCACTCCCAAAACAGCAACAACGAAACAACAAAAAAACATTTATTGACCAATGGAGCTGGGAGCCTCCTCCAAACTTGGCAGTTCTGGGGCTCGCACCCTCGAAGAAGTCACCTGTCACTGTTCACTTGTGTAAAGTCCCCCCAGCTAGACCTGAGACTCTAGAGTTCAGAGACAGATCCCTTCACGTTCCTGGGGCAGAGCCCCCAGTCCAAGAGATGGGATCTTTGAGGCGCTACTTATTGACAAATGTGAGAATTGGGACCTAGACCTGCCCAGAGGCTCACTCTAGGAAGGAGCAGAATCAGAATTCCAACCCATATCTTCGCTCTCCAAATCCAGTGCTCTGTTTCAGACTATGCTACATAAGCAAGAAGTGCTTGGTTTGCTTGGGATGTAGTAGAAATGGTGAGTTTGAATCCTGACTTACACTAATGGGCAGCATGACCCTGGAAAAGTCCTGGGGAGATTGAGGCCCAGAGGGTCCCAGGATCCTAGCTCTAGAGCTGGAGGGGACCTCAGAGACCATCTATTAGAACTGCACCATTTCATTTATTTATTTAGGGTTTGGTATTTTGGGAGGGGGGAGGGCAGGTCAACTGGGGTTAAGTGACTTGCCCAATGTCACACAGCTAGTTAAGTGTTAAAGTGTCTGAGGCTGGATTTGCACTCAGGTCCTCCTGATTTCAGGGCAGGTGCCCTATTCACTGCTCCACCTAGCTGCCCAACCACTGCACTTTACAGATAAGAAAACTGAGGGAGGCCCAGGGGAGCTAAGGGTCTTGTGCAACCATTTCATTTCTGAGTCTCTTTTATACAAAAGAAATAAATAATCTCTCCTGTCTCTGCACAATGAAGGTCTTAGACAAGAGGACTGCCAAGAACTCTTCCAGCTCTGGTCTAGGATCCTGTGAACATAGCTATTGCTTAGCCCAAAGCCACATGCTCGATTCACACTTATTCATTAAAGCCTTGGGTTCAGATCCTGACTCAGATTTTGCTGTGTGACGTTGGACAAGTTGCTTACCTCCCCAGGGCTCAGTTTCCCCATCAGTAAAAAGAGAGGATTAGACTATATGTGTATGGCCTCTGAAGATGATACTTCAGTTCCATAGCTCAGCCAGGTATCTCCCACAAGGTCAGGTACGCATGGCACTCTGTGGCACAGTAACAGCTTCATAAATGACGAATGATGATGTCTGAATTAATGTGCCCAACACTCCAAACACTGGCATAAGGGCTAGAGAGTAAGACCAATCCTCTGCTTGGGTCACCTCATGCTCTAACACCATCCCTGGCTCCCCCTTTACCTGCCAATTAAAGCCTGGAGCTTAACATTCTTGGCTTATGCCCAAGATGGCAGCCTGTCTCTCATTGGGTAGCAGTCCTTGGGCACCGCTGGGGCCAAAGTCCTCACTGGCTGCCAGCCTGGTGCTGAGCCTCTCCCCACTGACTCAGGAGGAACTCATGTCATTTCTGGTTTGGCAGGAGAGCTGCCAGGGTGCCCTCCCTGGCACAGAGGAGGACCTCAGTCAAGGATCTAGTGAAGTCATTGTTCAGTCGTAGCCAACTCTTTGTGACCCTCTCGGGTGGGGGGGCACAGGATCTTGGCAAAGATACTGGAGGGGTTTACTATCTTCTTCTCCAGCTCATTGTACAGATGAGGAAACTGAGGCAAGCTGGTGAAGTGGCCCGCCCAGGGCCATCCAGCTAGGAAGGTTCTGAGGACAGATTTGAACTTGGGTCTTAGTGACTCCAGGTTAGGTGCCCTCTCCACAGTGCCACCTCTTACCCTAGACCTAAGATGATGTTGGTGGGGCAGTGGAGGGGGGGAGGGGGGGAGAAGGGGGGGAATTCCACCTGCTGAGACAGATCAGCACCAGGGTCCCCTCTCCCCCCTCCCCTTTCTGAATTAATTAACAATGGGCAGCAAAGTGTAAGCTAAGTGTCAAGGTCTGGGAGAAGTCACTGCGTGGCCCTCCGGCAGAAAAGCCGGGCTGGATCGGGCACTAGAGGCTTCCCTGGGGGCTTCTCCAAGGTCGGGCCTCCCATTAAGGGCGGTCTGAAAAGGAGGAAAAGAAATCTGGAGAAGTTCTCAATTTCCACAATAACGGCAATCAATATTCAAGTGCTTCTGGGTAATTTAACACAAAAGAACAGCACTAGAAGGCAAAGGCCTGCTGCCTGTGAGCAGCATTTTAAATGGATGAAACAGCACCCAGAAAGCCAGTGTGATTAACGGCCATAGTCAAGAAAGAGAGAGTGGGAGGTAAGGAGGGGAGAGGGAAGGGGGAGGGAAGATGGGAGGAGAAGGAGCAGGAGAGGGGAGGAGAAATGGGGGGAAGGAAAGAAGAGGAGGGATGGAGGAGGGGAGATGGGAGATGAGGGGAGGGGAGAAGGAAGAGAGATAGTACCTCTCTTGGGTTTTTGTCACAAGGGGATGATTGCTTCCTTGAGGTGAGCCCCTGTAAGTCGGTCCTCCGCCCAACCCCCATGTGCCTTATGCATCAGCCTCCTTCTTTCTGGCCTCTTGGAGCCAGATTCCCTGAAGTCAGTCCAGTGAGGTCTCAGGCACCTGGGGAAGCAGAACTGGGAGCCCATGGCCTGCTTGTCCATGCCTCTCTGGGAATAGTGGAAGGGAGCCTGAGCCCCTAGGTCATGTGAAGAAAGGGGAGGCCTTGTGGGCAACTCCAGACAGCTCTGGGTCCCTGGGCAGGCCTCTCCTATGTGGGTGCATATGCAAAGCTGATCTTGCCTGTTTTTCATTCTCCCCCACCCGTAACTACGTTGGAAGGCCATCAGGTGGCAGAGGGGTTCAGGGCATGCTCCTTGGTCTCAGGGAGCAGAGTCAGGAACACTGGGCAAGGCAGGCTAAGCAGGGAATGGAAAAGGGTAAGCTTCCCAGAGCGCTGCCTGGGGGAGTGGGTTTGCTGCAGGTCTTTGACCAAAGCCTTGGTGCATTCGAGGAGGGTCTTTGTCTCAGCAGGGGTTGGGCCAGATGGGTGAGGGTTCCTTCCAGCTCTGTCTGTGATCTCAAGTCCCCTTCTTTTCCCTACTATCCCCACCTCAGTTTCCTCAGCTTTAAAATGAGGGGTTGCTCTAGATCAACTCTATGGATTTTTTACCAGCTCTAAATTAACATTCCTTCAAAGGCAATTTCAAGCAGGTCCCCTTGCCTAGAAAATGGGACAGTTGGCAGAAGGGACAGGGCCTGACTCATGAGTAGTTTTATTGTGTTTTTTTTTTCCACGGGGGAGCACCAGAAAAGGAGGAAGGATTCCCTGGTATAAGGACCTTCCAGTGCTGAAACTCCTTCCACAATGCAGATCAGCACCTTATCTGTAATTTACAATCAGAGAATTGTCTGTTAAGTCACAAAATCATGCCCATAAACCCCCCCTACACACACACACACACACACACACACACACACACACACACACACACACACACACCACCTTCACTCACCATCTTATACCGTCAGTTCATGAAGGACCTCTGATTCCGCAGATCACAAATCATGGATCACTGATAGTTTTAGAGGGCTGACCGAGGCCCAGAGAGGTTAGTGGTTTGCTCAGGGTCACAGTAAATGTTAGATGGAGGATTTGTACTCAGGTCTTCTTGCTGCTAGGTCCAGCCTTCTATTTACTACACTCCCACACTGCCTGTCTGCATTTACTATACTTCCAAGAAAATGTACCTTATCAACTGTGATTCCTAAATCAGAGATAGGAAGGTAGATTTCCAGGGACCTCATTTAAATAGAGTGAGGGCAGAGACTTTCTGGGATTAGCAGCAGACTTTGGAGGAGGGGCAACGACGTGGCGGATCCCATGACATGGGCACTGTAATACTGTGGTCACTGAGAGGCTTCCCTTCCTGCCCCTGTGAGAGGCCTCGCCTAGCCAGGTGCCCCCCGAAAGGGGGGCAGCCATTCCTTCCTTTGAGGCTGCATCAGGCTCAGCGTCTCCTTCAACTCCACCGAGCAGCCTTGACTCCTGGGGAAGATGGGTTATCTCATTAAGTAGGAGAATCACTGGATCTTCAGGGGCTGGAGTGGGCTAAAAAATCTTCAAGGAGCAGGAAGGCAGTAATTATTTAATTAGGAGGAAAGAAAGATAAGAACCTTTATCTAAGCAGCTAAACTGTATCTTAGAAAGTTGACCTTACCTTGAGTAACTTTGCTGTAAGACTTTTTCTCTTTTTTTGGTGGGCAGAAGGAGGCAGGGAGACGGGGGCTCTGGCTCCAACTCTCTTGCCAATTTAATTTGTGTAGACTTTGAAATACCCCCTCAAATGCTGCCTTCCCAGGAAGCCCCCCTGGATCACCGTGACTCTCAATGACCTACCGGGAGCATCCACAGAACGTAGCTTGGAAGCTCTCAGAGGTAGCTCTCATATGTCTGAGGATCCTTAACCTGAATCTGGGGGGTTCCTAGGGGTCTAATCTGGTCCCCTTGTTTTACAAAAGAGGAAACCAAGGCTCATTCTCTTTCACCTCCCCCCACAATGTAAATGGAAAAAAACCGAACCTCACCAAAGAATCCCCACCCCACATGGCAAAATAACAAAGACCAGAAATCTGCACCTTGGAAGAAAGCAGAGGGTGGAGGGGCCAAGTGTGTCAGAGAGTGTGTGTGTGTGTGTATATGTGTGTGAGCATGTGTGTGGTGTATGTGTGAGTGTGTGTGAGTTTGTGTGTGAGTGTGTGTGAGTTTTTGTGTGAGTGTGAGTGTGTGTGTGTGAGTGAGTGTGTGTGAGTGTGAGTGTGTGTGTGAGTGTGAGTGTGTGTGAGTTTGTATGTGAGTGTGAGTGTGTGTGTGTGTGAGTGTGTGTGAGTGTGAGTGTGTGTGAGTGAGTGTGAGTGAGTGTGTGTACTCGAACGCTGTTTGTACTCCTTACCATGTGTGCTTTTCCTGATGTAGTGATTGGTTCTGTAGAATATTTTCTCTTTTTTAAATGAAATTATTTGTTATAAGCAGGGAAGAGGGAGGAATACAGGGTGAAATCTAGGCTGTGTGAAAATAAGAGAGAGCCATGAAGTCCATCTTAAAGGAAGAACCCTCAAAGAAACCCACAATTTGGAGGGGAGACAGAAGCAAGGAGAGAGGACAGAGGTGTGGAGGAGGGAGGAAGAAAGAAGGGAGTTGGGGGGGGAGAGAGAGAGAGAAAGAGAGAGAGGGA
>CM053582.1:572246258-572271441 GCA_028627135.1 Pseudochirops cupreus
TCTCTCTCTCTCTCTCTCTCTCTCTCTCTCTCTCTCTCTCTCTCTATATATATATATATATATATATATATATATGTATCACTCTTTCTCCCTCCATCACTCCCTCTCTCTTCCTCTTTCTCCCCTCTTTCTGTCTGTCTGTCTGTGTCCCTCTCTCTTCTCCTCTCCCTCCCCCCTCCTCCCTCTCATCTCAGCTGCCACCATTATGCACCAATTTAGCAAAGAATAAGCTTAGTTCCAGCCAAACAGACCAATTACAAGCCTCCCTCAATATATTCATAGAGTGTGCGCTGGTGATGAACTCCCCAGTCATTCATTACCCTCTTATCAGGGAAAAGGACACTGGTGCATTTTCGTATCATCTCCAAGTTAATTTGAGGCTTTAAACATTTAAGTGTTTCAGATCTTGTAGGCATGGAGGATAGAGTGTGGAGGGAGAAAGAGACAGAATTTATTTATTTACTCTCAGGTAAGATGGAGGATTTTTCTTCTTTCTAAAATAACACTTAACTTTTGAGTGTATCTCTACTTCAAGGACATACTCACTCTGTCAGTCCGCATCTTGAGCCCATTGTGACTTAGGAGAAAGACTCTGTCTGGGAGCTGCTATGGCTGAAAAATCCACCTGCCTACAGTGATCCAGGTGAGAAGCACAGCAGAATTGCCTAGGTTAGTCCTCAGACACAAATCACACAGTCTGTCTATGGTTCCACATTTGACACTTTTGTGGGACTTGTCAGAAACTGCTCTCCCCTGGCTTAGCCTGGGGCGTCCATGCAGTGATCTCCAGGTCAAAATGAGTCTCCAGAGAAGGACTTGTGCAGGGCACCATTTTGATGCTAAACTAAAAAGCCTGATTTGTGTAGCTCCTATAAAATCCAACCCAATCCAACAATCATTTACAGTATTAAACACCTGTGATGTTCCAAACACTGTCATGGGTGTTGAGGAAACAGAGGTAGGAAAGAAATGGTCCCTGACTTAAAGGAATTTCCATTCCATCAGAGTATGATGCATACATGAAGAAGTCAACACAACCACCCATGAGTGAAATGATAAGGCCCTGTAAGAGAGTGGCAATCCTGTGAGAAGGGAATGAATGTAAGGCAAGTTATAGAAGAGAAACCCCACTTGGGTGGGGAGAAGGGCAAAGGATAGAGACAGAAATAACCGTGGTCTAATGACATTTCCCCAACACTGTCCAGCCTGTTCCTCTTGAATATTCTGAACCCAACTCACTGACCACCTGCAGAACCCGTCCCTGATGGACCAACCTAAAGGACTGACCAAACAACTGAACTCATAGTTGGGATCACTGTTGTATTCCATCTAATCAGGTGTTCCTAGGTGGACTGTTAGATCGACTCTTTTGAGTGGTCATAGGACTTATCAAGGCTAAGATTTCTGTGAATTTCTGAGGCTCAAAGCAATTACTCTAACATGATCTCTAACCAGGAGCATCTGTGGACCTCATCATTCCTAGGCAATTTCCATTCTGCTTGGACCTTGCACAGGACATTATCTACAGGAGAGACAAACACTAAGGTCCAACCTGTGGGATTTGGGGATCCTGGGATGTTTCTGGATCTCCGTCAGAGGCATGTATCCTTTGAGTTGTATAGGGGTGGTGTAATAGCAATGGAATTTGAAGATCCCCCTTGTATTGGCAAGCTAACAGGTCCTTATCACTTAGTTCCAAGCCCACAATTGTGTCAAATATTAAGACCTAGAACTTGTGAATCCCACAATGGGATGGACTTCCTGATGTAACAGGAAGGGGCTGAAACAGGGAAGAGCTAATATATTATATGAGGAAAAGCATGAGCTAAAGAGTCAGAACTTCTTGGAGCAAGCTGAGTGGAGGCTGACAAGAGGCCCAAGCTTGAGAAAGTGACTTTGATTTTGAAAACAGAGCTTATGGTGGTGGAGCTACCTCCAGAACCAGCCAGAACTTAGAGGAGAAAGTGATTTTGAGAACAGTGCTTATCATGGTGGAGCTTCTTCTGAGAGCCAGCTGAAACTTCTGCTGAGAGCTTCCAAGGGCCAGCCAGAGCTGACAGAGGAAGCATGACTATGGTGTCAGTACTTTTTCTGTCCGTTTTGGGTCTATGTTGATTTCACAGGCAGAAAGTGATTTTGATAAAGGTGCCCGCAATGGATGAATGTTATCGTGGCTTTGTTAAACCTTGTATTCCCAGTAACAGTAACTGTGAAGGACTTGAGGTGGACTGCACACTGAGCTTCAATATGGAGTGGGAACTGGACAAGAAACTGGGAGCTGTCTGCCTTTGAACTCAGGTGGTAGTTGGTTAGATTTGGGCAGGAGCTGGGACCATGGAAGAGGAGCCATGGAAGCTGAGAGCCTGCCTTGAGTCAAGATGAAAAGACCTCTCCCAAGGTATTTACTGCTTACTGATGAGATTGTAACTTATTTGTGATCTTGGGGTGGATGGCCTTTGTACTTTCCACTACCCCTTAAGAGGGTACATAGTAGTGACTGATGACATTGTAACTTAATTGCCCCCCATGGGTGGATATAATGCCATACACGAGCAGCTTCCCAAAAGAATGCTACTGTGAACAGCTCTTAAGATTCAGATTACACAGTATAGTGAATACTCCATTTATTCCATTACAAATCAAGGCAAACATTCACAACAAATCACAATATAATATTCACAACATTACATCTTATCACAGAAAATCACAATATGGTGTTCACAACAGCTTAACATTAGAATGGCCACATAGTTTTCACTAAAGTGGCCACAATATTTAGAACAAAGAACAAAAGAATAATTGTCTGGTTTCCTTAAGGGGGAAACCCTCCTTACTTAATCATTCAGTCATTTCACAATACAATAATCAATCTTCCACTCATGGGGCAATCATAGATTAACTCAATCAGTCACTTATCTAGCAATCAGTCACTAAATACAATCATTAGAAAATTACACAAACCTTCCACCCCTTCATGTCTAGTAAAATTCAATTTCATCACACATCCAAGGAGAGGCCTTTTCTTCATCTTGACTTAGGGTGATCTCTCAGATTCCCTGGATCCCCTTCCATGGTCCCAGCTCCTACCTGAATCCACCAAACAGTCACCTGGATTCGGAGGCAGACAGCTCCCAGGTTCTCATCCAGTCCTCTGAGCAGTGCTTGCTACACACTGAATTTCACAGGGTCCAGCACATCTCAAAACCATCATAACTTCTGTTGCCAGGAACTCAAGGATCAACCAAGCCACAAACAAACAAAGTCTTAGCATCCTGGTCATGTTTCTTTAGTCCTCCAGCAATTCAGCTGGCCCTGGGACCCAGAAGGAATCTCAACCTTCCAGGTGGCGTTCCAGGTGGCAGCAACTTCAGCCTTCACCAGATTCTGGTCTCATAGAAAACTCCAACTCAGTTCTCAGTCCAGGAAGCCCAGCTCCCCAATGCTGAGACAATCCTGCTTCCTCCACCAGGAGTAAAAATTCTTGATTCTGATTCTCTGTCCCTGGAATTCTTCTCACACACACACACACACACACACACACACACACACACACACACACACATTGGCTTTCTGTCTCAGCCAATCCCCTCCTGCCATGTCAGCAACAGGAAACAGAGTTCACACCCTCTGTTTCTTTCACAGAAGTATTCAGCCCTTAGTTACTAAGGACTAAGTACCCACTAAATTAATTACCCTGGAGGACTTTGACCTTTGTACTTTGTGTCAATTAAGGAGGCTTGCCTCCTTAAGGGTGATTGAATTAAGGATTTACTAAATGAAGGACTTACTAAATGACTGTTATCTTTTGTTTAAAACTATGTGACCACTTTGGTGAAAACTATGTGGCCATTTTAGTGATAAGTTGTGACATTTTAACATATTGAATGCTGTACTTCGTTCATTGTGAATGTTTTCTCCTGGTTTGTTATTGAATAAATAGAGAAGTTCACTATACTGTATAATCAGAACCTTGAAAAGCTGTTCATAGCAGCAGTCCTCTGGAAAGCTGCTCATGCTTGGCTTTACAGATGGGCTTCCACCAAGCTGTTGACATGATTTAGCCTTATTTCTAGGATACAAAGCTCATATTCTGAGATAGTCAGACTCCAGGCTCCAGGCTCTAACTACAGAACAGAGTGAAGTTGCCTGGTGCGTAGAGGGGTTAGAGCAATGCTGGTCAGGTACTTGCATTTATGCCACTCCAGGGTTTATATTCATTTTCTCATTCAGTCCTCCCAAACACCTCAATTTCCTCATTTTGCAGATGAGAAAACAAAAGTCTAGAGATCTTATTGATGAGAAGAGGAAGGCCCAAGGTCATGCAGCTGCTAAGCAATGGGGGGTTGACTCAAATCCATATCTTCTTACTTCAGCTCTGTGCTGTGTCTACCTTCCTCCCCCTACCTCTTGTACCAATTCCTGGAAGCATCTTCATTAGCAGGTTCTAATGCCCTAGTACTCATTCAGCTTGCTAAGCACCAGTTCCCATGACCACCATATTGAAGAACATCTGTCATGATAGAATTTGACACAGACTCTGCTCACCAGAGAAACACTACATATATTTTGAAAATAAGTTTAATGCCTGAAGAATGGGCAGTGTAGGATCCATGAGACAATCCCATTTCTTTTGGAAAAACAAGCTATTGATTGTTATTCTGGATCCCTGGAGACATTCTATTACCCACATCACTGTTTACACATTCAATTTAGGAACCATTTTATCATGTTTGGGGAATGATAGTAACTCATTAGAAAAAATAAAACTCAGACCCATGACAACAGGCATCTTTCCCTCAATTAGAGAGAAAAATATGGGAGTGTTCAGAGAAACAAAGAAAGAATCATGGAAGCTCTGATGGTGGGAGGAACCCTCACAAGCCACTGAGTCCAATGTATACGAACCCTGGCAAGATCATCCAGCTTTTGACTTATGATCTTCAAGAAGGGGGCAGGTCATGGCCTCTTCAAGAAGTCCAATGCCCATACAAACCCGTGTCAAAAGACATGTGTTCAAATACAATTTCTGATACTTGTTGCCTAGGTGACCTTAGACAAACCACTTCATTTCCCTGGTTCTCAGGTTATCATTTATGTGTCAAATGAAAGGATTGTTTGTGGATGGCCTCTGAGGGCCCTTTTGCCTCTAAGTCTGTGATCCCTATCATTCCTGTGCTGACTGTCTTCAACGTGTGATACAAATTGGCCTGTACTATCTAGAACCCTTTCTGCTCCAAATCCACACATTCTTATCAGCTCCATGAAGAATTGGATAGATGGATGAATGTGATGGATGGATGAGTGGGTGAGTGGATAAATGGATGGATGGATGTAGAAGTGAATGGAGGAGTGGGTGGGTGGATGGATGGGATAGGTGGGTAGTTGGGTAAGCAGTTGGAAGATTAAAGAAAGAAATTATCAAGCATTTCCTATGTGTCCAGTATGGTACTAAGTGCTAGGGACACAGATGGAAAAGGAAGAGTCCCTGACCTCAAGGAGGTCACATTCTAATTGTGGAGGCAATGTATAAGGAAGGTTTCAGCTGCTAATCAGGGGGCACCACAACAGGGCAGCTGCAAGATAGATGGAAAGATCCAGTTATTCTTATGATGCAGTGACAGGGCAGATGCTAATGCATCTTTATGAGAGTCATGTCCATGGATTAGGCAGCTAGGTGGCACAGTAGATAAAGTACAAGGCCAGAAGTCAAGAAGACCTGAGTTCAAATATGGCCTCAGATATTTAATATATACATGACTCCAGGGAAGTCACTTATCACATGTTTGCCTCAGTTTCCTCATCTGCAAAATGGGGACAGTTGTAAAGATAGTTGTAAAGCCATTCCCATAGTGCCTGGCACATAGTAAGTGATGTTTAAATGTGAGCTACTATTTTTGTTTCATGTGTTGAAGCATTTGATAGTTTCAGTCAAGTACTTTGGTGGGCAGGACTTTCTCTAAAGCTGGGGTCGTTAAGGAAGTGGTGGGGAAGGGGATTTCCCAGGTGGCTACTACAGGGTTTGGTTCCCTGGGCAATGACTGTGGAAGCATTGGCCTGGAAGCAAGGCCAGTGGCCTGGAGGGCATGGCTTTTTCCAGGGTTTTCAGGCTCCTGGCCTTGGCATGCTTCTTGGCATAGTACTCATGCTTCACATTTATATCAAACTCCATGGTGACAGATCTCAACTCAAGTCCTCCCCCTCCTCCTTCCCCTTCTCCTTGGGCACAGGTGCTCCTGCCCCTCAGGAAAGGGGCTGTGCCAGGGGAATGCAAACCTTGGCAAGTCCTACCACAGGCTTTAATTATGGCAGGCTCCCAGCCTTAATGTCACCTTCTCTACTCATTCTCCCTCACCCTGCTCATCCAGTCAAGTTTTGTCAATTCTGCCTTCACAATGTCTCCCAAATCTATCCATTGCTTTTACTCTCAAGGCCACCCCTTAATGTAGCCACTCCCCCTCTTCTCACCCGGGTTCAAATCCAGACTCCTCATAATTGATTCAATTCAATGAGTTTTATTATGTATTTAATATTTATGAATTTAATATTTACTTATGAAGTATTTAATATTTAATTTAAATTTAATAAGAATTAAGATTAAGTATTAATTTCTTCTCTTTGAGGGTCACTACTAAAATGTTTCACCCTATCGTGTAAATTCCCAGATCATAGTGTCTGGTATCTACCAGTTCCCACATCATTCTCCTTCCTTCCTTAAAGAGTCCATTGCCATTTTCCATCTCGACTCTTGGACTTACACTTTGGGGACTTTGGCATTCATGTATATGTTCCCCCAAACTCTATAACTTCCCAAATTCTCAGTCCCTTTCATTTCTGTGATCCACCCCAGTCACATGCAAGGACAACCATGCCCTAGACCTCACCAGTGTACTTAATTACCTTGTAGGTCTTTTGTGTAAATTCTGAATATATTTACTTTGTACACACTTGTACGGACATGTTATCTCCCCAATAGAACATCCACTGCTTGAGTGTAAAGACTGCTTTGTTCTCTGCACTTACTTCCCTTTATAGCACTTAGCACAGTGTCTTTGCACAGTAAATGCTTATTGCTTGCTTGCTTCCTTTCTCTGTTCAGTGATAGGACAGTGTCCAAATCTTGTTTCTGTTTCTGCAACAGATCTCCCATATGATTCCTTCTCTTTATTCAACTGTTCACTACCCTGGGTTCAAAGACAAAAAATGGAAACAGTCCTTGCCCTCAGGGAGCTTACATTCTACTAGAATCCTGCACACTGCCCTGAGATTTTATGCCAATCACTTCAGCACCTTGGACCTCAGTTCTCAAAATGAGAAGGCTTGACTAAGTGACCTTGAGAGTCCCATTTAGATCTCAGGCTATGATCTTCTATAAAATCATCAGACCACCTAATAAGACTCAGAGGAAAGGGGGGAAAACCATATTCTTCAATGGGGAAGAGGATCCTCACTCCCTAGTGACATCATGGATTCTTGACACAAAAAAGTCTTCTTTCAAACATGAGTTTCTAGGATGCATGCAGGTTCAGACAAGGCCACCGGCCTTCCTTACAGCCCAATGCTCCCACAGTCATTGCCCAGGGAGCCAAACCCTGTAGCAACTACCTGGGAAACCCTTTTTCCCCACCACTTCCTTAACAACCCCAGCTTTTAGAGAAAGTCCTGCCCACCAAAGTACTTGACCTAAACTATCAAATGGTTCAACACATGAAACAGGTAAAAATAATAACTCACATTTATATATCACTTATTATGTGCCAGAAGGAAGGTAATGAAAGAATTATAATCACCAACCTGTGGGCAGCTCAGAAGGGACAGTGGCTTGCCTAGAGTCACCTAGCTCTACTGGGGTAGAATTGGGACTCAATGCCAGTCCTTGGAGTTCCAAGACTAGTGTTCTTTGCACAATACCACTAAGGGTGTTGGGACTTGGAATGAAAAGATTTAGATATCCACCCACAGAGTGTAATCTCCTTGAGCTAATAAAAATACCTAACATTTATGTAAGTGCTGACCATGTGCCAAACGTTGTGCTAAGAATTTTATATTTATTATGTCACTTGATTCTCACAAGCACTCTGGGAGGTAGGTTCTATTATTACCCCCATTTTACAGATGAGAAAACTGAGGTAAACAGAGGTTATGTGAGTTGTCCAGGATCACATAGCTAGGTGTCTGAGGCTGGATTTGAATTCAGGTCTTCCTGATTCTTCTTCCTCTTCCTCTTTTTCTTCTTCAAGATTCTTTTCTTCTTCTTCTTCTTCTTCTTCTTCTTCTTCTTCTTCTTCTTCTTCTTCTTCTTCTTCTTCCTCCTCCTCCTCCTCCTTCTTTTTCTCCCCCTCCTCCTCCTCTTTTTCTTCTTCTTCTTCTTCTTCTTCTTCTTCTTCTTCTTCTTCTTCTTCTTCTTCTTCCTTCTTTCTTCTTCTTCTTCTTCTTCACTTAGTATCCTGGTGCTCAACAAAGTGTCCAGGGATGGTTACTTGATAAATGTTTGTCAAATTCCATGGACTCTGGAGTCTAGGATTCACTATGTGACCTTAAGCAAATTTCATCCCATCTCTATGTCCGAGTTTTCTCTTCCGCAAAAGGAGGGGGAGTGAGCAAGTGTGGCTACATGACCTCTGAGGCTGCTTGCATCTTGTGGAGCTTCAGATCTGCTTTCCTGTCTGGCTGTCAGTCAAGCCTCAGGCAGCTGGTCCTTCCAGCTGTCTTTATATTACATCTCACCAGAATTGAATGGACTTTTCACAAAGTCAAAGTCTTTGCATATGATTAGGCTGCACACTTCCCTTGTGTTTGTGGCAGCAGTGGCCAAGATTCCATTTACTCCACTAATGAGTTGGGGGATATGAAGATTTCATTTCAGCTCTGGTTCACTGTGGCCTCCTCCTTCTCCATTTATAATAGGTTTGCTTGAAAAGCTCTGAATGAGTGAGTCCTAGAATTCACCAACCTCAGTTCATTTGCTCAAACAAACTGGGGTTGATTTTTTAAGCTACTACTGTTCAGAAATCACCCTTCTTTCTTTGGCTCTGAGTGCTGATTCAACAGGCTGGCTTCTTAGAAGAACCCTCTTCATGGACTTCCCCCAAGCTTTCTGTCTTGTATCTTTTCCAGGCTCCAGCAGGGAACTTGGTCTGGCCCCCAATGCTCCCTCTTCTGAACCTCCCGGGGCACTCACTGTCCACCCAGATTCCCTACCGGGGGACTTTTTCTCCCATGTTTGTACATACTTATCTGTGTAGGCACTGTTTCCCCCAATGGAATATAAGTTTCTGGAGGTCAGGGATTCTTTTGTTTTTGTCTTTGTTGTAGGTGTTTAATGGATGCCTGTTGATTGATTGACTGATTGAATGTTATGATCCTCTGTAGCTATTCTTTGAAGAAGTTAATATCAACATGGGAAGATTCATATGACCTGAAGCAAAGCAAAGACAGCAGGAACAGGAGAACCATCTACACAGTGACCACAATAATATAAATTGAAACAACGTTAAAAGGCATCTGAACTCAGATCACAATGAACAGTCTGGATCCCAGACAGCAGATTATGATGACACAGAATTCCCTCCTGTTGGGAGAGGTGGATGACTATGATTGCTGAGTACCACATATACTGTCTGATACCATCACTCTGTTGGGATTTTAACAATTGTTTTTATTTGTTACAAGGCAGGTTTCAAGAGCGGGAAAGATATCAGGTAATAACCGTGATATGAAAATAAGAGGTATAGTATGATGTTTCTGAAACTCATTTGAAGGAAATGAGATGCTTCTTCCAGAAAGGAGAGCTGGAGAGACACTAAACTGTCTTCAGATATTGGGAGGAAGGCATGGTGAAGAAAGATTGTATTGGTCCTGCTTAGCCTCAAAGAGAAGAGCCAGGAGCAATGGATAGAAGATGTTGCTAAAGGGCCAATGTAAGCTTGCTGTCAGGAAGGACATGCTGACTATTAGCACTATCCCAAAGTGGAGAGCTGCCTTGGGAGGTGGTGGGTACCCTCTTGTGGTAGGTCTTCAAGCAGAGGCTCACTGACCTCTTATCAAAGACACCACAGAGGGGTATTCTTGATTAGGAATGGCAGGGAAAGATGGCCTCTGAAGGTTCTCTGAGCTCGGACATTCAGCAGTTCAATGATCTTTTTTTTTCTTCCTACAAATGGACTTCCCACGTCCCTAGCAGTTCTTGCCCACAAACAGTTTGAGAAATTCTGGTCTCGTTAGCAAAATAGCGTGTCATTAAACTGAGAAGGCAACAGTTGATGAGATAAAGCATCAACAGGGATTCCCATCATTTGCTTTTCCATGCACCATTTAATAACTAACCACATTTTTAAAGGCTGGCTGATGCTTGAGCACAGATTCAACCCTGACTTAGTCACAGGAGGGGTGGCTCACCTTTTATTTTCCTTGGAAATGTTCACCAGCAGTAAAAACCATAGGGATGCTCCTTCCTTCCACTGGTCAGACTTCTTTGTGAGTCAGAGCTGCCCATTGTCCACACCACACTGGAGCTAAGGAAACAATCTAAGCCAATGAGCACAGCAGGAGTCAAGGGAGGCCAGCAGGAGGCACTCTTACTCTGCTGGAAATGAGCATTTGTACCCACCATTTTTAGGATAATCAGAGCTAAGGAGTGTGGCTCTTTAGGATTTGCAAAGCAAAGTGCCTTACTTGCATTTTCTCCTTTGCTCTCAGAACCATAAGACCCATAGGTTTAGAGCTGGAATGGACTACTGGGGCTATCTGGTTCATTTACCAGATGAGGAAAGTGAGATGTGTGGTTACTCATCCAAGGTCAAACATTAAATTGCTATGTTAATGTCAAGTGTCATTATTAGTCTTCTTCTGTATACATTACCTTGTTTTTCCTCTCCTGGTGGGAGGTGAGAGTATGGACAAGGTTAATTCGGTCTTAGAGATAGATCCTCTAGTCCAACCCTATCATTTTATAAATGAGAAAACAGGCTCAGGGAAGTTAGGTGATGGTCTTGCCTAAAGACATATAAGTAATAGGTGAAAGAACTGGCATTTGAACCCACATCACATAGATGTAGGGCCAGAAGGGAATTATGAGATATACTATACAAATATTAACTATTATTATACTATTAATTATTCATATTTCATTATTTTAAATGGTTAATGCTTATTAATTATTGTATTAATAATTAACTATAATTATGGGGGCTTATTACTTTTAACGTTTTCTTAGACAAAAATGACCATAATCATTTAAACAGAAATTGATGAGTGTAATACAACAAGCAAGGATTCCAGTTCATGGAGACACTCAGCTTGGCCCCAGAGGGAAGGACCAGGAGAAGGGAGTAAAGTTGTACAGAGGCTGGTTCAGGAAGAACTCTACCAAGGAGGGCTGTCCCCAAGTGGAATGGGCTCCCTTGAGAGACAGTGAGTACTCCATCACAGGAGGGCTTCAAGAAGAAGCAATAGAACCACTAATTGAGGAGGGTAGAGAAGGACTTCTTGTTTGGATTAGGTTGGACCAGGTGCTTCAAAGGCCCTGCCAGCTCTTAGACTGTAGGGTTCTATAATTTCGAGAAGGATAAGACCCCTTAGATCAGTGGTTCTCAACCTTCCTAATGCCATGACCCTTTAATACTCGTATGTGGGCCTATCTGCATGTGGGCAGACCCCCCTGGAGATGGATAGAGGAGTGGTGTCTCGGTTCCTAAGACCATCAGAAATACGTGTTTTCCAATGGTCTTGGGCAACCCCTGTGACCCCTGTGAAAGGGTTGTTCAACCCCCAAAAGGGTCGCAACCCACAGGTTGAGAATCATTGCCTTAGATTATACCTGACTGGGGCTATATTGTCAGCACCTTCCTCATGTGTTGTTGGAATGCCGAAGGAGGGGAAATCTGGTCTTGTTCCTTCACACCACTGGCACCAGAACCAAACAGCCAACCAACCCAACAAACCAGCCCAGACAGTCATTGACCAAATATACTGGTCCAGTCCATTAGGATGGTGGATACCCTGGTACACAGGGACATTCTTTGATAGATTATTTTTCTAACTCTTGAAACAACATGGGGAAATAGGAAAGGGACAACTCATGAAACCATAGGTCATGGGTTTGTGTCTTCACTCTACTACTCACTGGTAAAATGGAACTTTGTTAGGCAAATGCTGGCTTTCTTGCAAATTATCTTCCCACTTAGACTGTGAGCTCTTTGAGACCAGGGATTGTCTTTTTCCTTCCTTTACATCCCCAGCGCTTAGCATGGTGCCTGATACATTAGTAGGTGCTTTAATAAATGTTACTTAAGTAACTGACCTTTTCTGACCTCAGTTTCCTTGTTTGTTTATAAGGGCCTGGGACTCAGTACCTTATAAGAATCCTCCCAGTTCTATCATGTCATAGTTCTACGACTATCTCCCCTCCACACACACAGACTTTGCTCAACTCTCCCTTCCTGAATGCCCTAAATCTGTACAAGGCAGCATAGGTTACAATGTCAGATGTGGGAGTTCGTCAACTCAACTAATGGAGTTAGTTTAATTTGCTTTTTAAAAAATGGAAGAGAACTTGGAGTATGGAGCTTTAAAGTGGCAAATAGATATGTCTGACAGGGCTCTAATTATGGATCAAGAACTGTGTAATGAAGTATGAGATAACAGCATGACTATGAGCTCTGGAAGTGGCAGCTATGATTTGAAAGTGCTTTCTGGTGCTCGTTTTTCCTTTAAATTCAGCACAGATATGCAGGCATACCTAGCTTTATTGCGCTTTGCTTTGTTATACTTTAAATATCATTCATTTTTCACAAATCAAAGATTCGTGGCAAACCACTCCTGTATCTTTGCCTAAACACACACACACACACACACACACACACACACACACACACACACACACAAAACAGACAAAAAACCAAGTGGGATCACATTGAAATGACTGAACAATAATAGCCTCACAATGGCCTCAAAGTGTTCAGGTGAAAGGAAAAGTCAATTGATACAACAAACTTCATTATTTTTATTTTAAGAAATTCCCCCAGTCACCCCAAGCTTCAGCAGCCCCTGCCCTGATCATTTAGCCTCCACTGATATTGAGATAAGATCCTCCACCAACAAAAAGTTCATGACTCAGATGACGGTTTGCATTTTTTAGCAATAAATTATTTTTTAATTAAGGTATGTACATTAGGGTTTTTTTAGCCATGATATTATTGCACACTTAATAGACTGTCATATAGGATAAACATAACTTTTACATGCACTAGAAAACCAAAAAATTCATGTGATTCTCTTTATTGGGATAATCACTAAATTGTGGAGATCTGGAACCAAACCCACATCTCTGAGGTCTGATTGGACTTGGTGCCTCTAGTTACCCAGCAGTCTTTCACTGAAGAGAATTCGTATAGTCTTCACAGGTACTCATGTGTCGACAGAGAGAAGACAGAGACTTCCACTTTTGTCTTTTCATCCCCTGCACTTGGCACATAGTAGGCACCTGACACTAAGAGCAAGTAGGATGAGCAGGCATTGTCATTGATTTCCTTTGGAATCCTAATTATGACAATAAAGCACTCCTTAAACCTTTCTCCTTAATCACGTCAGAAAGGAAGGAAAATATCAGGTACAGATTGAATAACTTTCCATGGACCTCTATGAACCAGGATCGATACCCCCAAAGCCCCGTCAAAAGGGTCTCTTGCCTGAGACGTTCCTCATGTTTGACCAGAAGTGATCCAAAGCATCAGCTGACTGGGAAATAGGTGGTGCCTTGGTGTTGAGACTTAGACATGGTGATCAGGCATTAAATGACAGGTCTTTACTCTAACTGCTCGTTTTGATATAAACCAGTGGTTCTCAACCTTCCTAATGCCATGACCCTTTAATACTCGTATGTGGACGTACTCGCCTGGAGACAGGTAGAGGAGCCGTGTCTTGATTCCTAAGACTATTGGAAATATGTGTTTTCCGACAGCCTTAGGGGACCCCTGCGATCCCTGTGAAAGGGTCATTTGACCCCCAAAGGGGTTACAACCCACAGGTTGAGAACCGCTGAAGATAGACCCAGAAACCACCCTCCCAGTTCACTTCTGCTGCCGGTTCTGTGAGCTCCCATCTCACACAAGAATGATATTCTTCTTTGAAACAACATGCCAGGAGGACACAGACTGGGGTTGCCTGTTAATGAAGCTCAGATTGTCAGCTCCAGGGGGCAGGAAATATATTTCTCATAATTTTCCCTGACACCCCTTCTAGAGGATGATTGCTTTCTCCCTCCCTTGGGAGAATCTCTGCAAGAGTAAGCTTCAGGACTTAGTGTGCAGGGGGGCTGAGGGCCATCTGTTAGATAGAGACAACTTCCATTAGGGGTAATGGGATTGAATGGATGCTGCCTACGACTTCAGCTGCGGGATGGAGGATTTCACTAAATCGATCCTAATCCTACTGACATGAATTTCCATAGCTCCTTCCTCTGTGCTTTCCAGTTTAGAAATTATGTAGAAAGGGGATGCCCTGACATGTTCATGCTGACTGGTAACCTGGGAGACCAGAAGCCTGGGTACAGCCTCCAAATTTGTAGCCGGGAGGTAGATTGGCACTTTGAGATGCTGGTTCAGTACCTAATAGGGCAGGTGCTCACCGTGAACACCAATCTTCAGGTAATGAGCAGGAGAGAGGAAACTGCTGCAAACAGGCTGAAGATCAGGGTCTAGGAGGGCTGGGGAGGGGGAGGAGACACAATTTTCAACTGTTGTTATTCCCTCTGCTTTTCAAGTCTAAATATCATCAATTAAAGCCATGGAATCCCAAGCCTTAGAGGCAGGAGATTTAAAAGATTATCGGCCCAGCCCTCTCCCTTTGCAGGTGTTCTGGGTGATTTGGAGGCTCCCACAGAAGTGCAGGGCCAGTAAATGCTGCGAACAAAAGGCCTCATTGGCCAGACTGTGGATCACGAAGGACTAACTTGAGAGCCCAGGGTAGGAGGAAAAAGGGACAGAGGCACATGTGAGTCACAGTCAGGAGGACGTCTGATGGCTTCAGACCATGGGGATGAGGGACATGCACCAGGGGAGGAGGCCGGAGCAGATAACCTGTAATCTCTTCCAGCTCTTAAATGTCATGATCCTAACAACGTGCATCCAGACACTAAAAGCAAAAGCAGTAGGGATGAAAATATGGTCTCCACGCAGGTTGTGCCAGGCTCTCATCACTGGTAATTCAGTGCCGGTGCACCTAGGCAACCTCACAGCAGAGGGGGCGCAGACCGGGGGCAAAGTTCAGGCGTTTCCTATGGAGAGGTGGCGTTTCTAGGAAGTGATCTGGAAGGAGATAAGCGCGTGTAAGGGTCTGCTTTGTGGAGGCACTGCGCTAAGTACTTTACAAACATGACCTCATTTGAGCACCTAACTAACTGTGTTTCTACCTCTAATATCACAGACAGAAGGTTGTCAGCAAAGACACCGGAACATTCCAAATATGAATGAAAAAGTATTAAGTACCCACTATGCACTGGGGGTGGGGGGCTACAAAAAGGGTCAAAAACACAGTCCCACCTTCAAGGAGCTCAGTTAGTGCATCGATAAGCATTTGTTAAGTGCCTGCTCCATGCCAGTCACCGAGCACAAAAAAGAAGCAGAAGACAGCCCTTGCCCTCAAGGAGCTTACAATCCAGCAGGGAAACGACACACAAATCAATTATGCGCCAACTATGTACAGGATAAAAAGGAAACGATTAAAAGAGGGAAGGAACTGGGATTAAGGGAGGCCGAGAAAGACTTCCCATAAAGCCGGGGAGGTCAGTGGCGAGAGCAGAGCAGGGAGAGCTTTCCAGGCATGGGTGGGGGAGGGTGAGCCAGAGAGAACGTCCAGCATGGGGAGATGGAGGGTCTTGGCCATGGAGTCAGGGTCCCTGGATGGAAGGGTCTGTGGAGGAGTGAGGTGTGGGGAGGTGGCAAAGACTGATGATAAGAGAGAGAATGGTGGTGACAGATTCATATTCTAATGGGAAAGACAACATATAAGTTAGTAGGCATCTGTAATATGTACATACACATGCAGGTGTGGGAGGTATGGGAGGTAACCTCAGAGGGAAAGGTCAGCATGAGCAGCGGGCAAGGGAGAACCAGCAAAGACCTCTTTTTTTTTTTCATTTTCCCCTTTTCCCACATGTTTTCTGTATGTCTACTTCCCCTCCCCTAAGTGAACCATTTTTTTTAAACCTTTGGAATAAATGTACGTAATTAGCAAAATAAATTCCCACATTGGCCATGTCCAAAACTATGGCATCATACTTCTGCCTCGGTCCTTTAGATTCATGGCTTATCATCGCACATCCATAGAGTTCTAAAGTCTTTCTAAGTTGTTTTTCTAATGTTATTACTGTATAAATTGTTCTCCTAAGTTACCCCACTTTGCATCACTTAGTTCATAAAGGCTTTCCCTGTTTCCTCTAAAATGATCCATTTTATCATTTCTTCTGGCACAATAATGGTCCATTAAATTCATGTGCCGTGTTTTCTTTAGCCGTTTTCCAGTATGTGGGCACATCTTTAATTCCCAGTTCCTTGCCACCAAAAAAGATGCCACAAATATTTTTACACATCACATATTACTTACACTTATGATCCAATTTCGTCATCTTTGACAATCTCATAGGTGTGAAATGGAACGGCAGAATTTCTTGAATTTGCATTTTCCCAATCATTAATGATTCACAGCATTTTTTCCTATGCTTGTTGATAGCTTGGATCTTTTCCTATAAAACTGCTTATTCATATCCTTTGGAGATACTGGAGAATGAGTTCTAGTTTTGTAAATTTGCATCAATTCTTTACATACTTTAAATACGAGTACTTTATCAGAGGAATTTGCCAAAAAGATTCCCCCCCCCCCAGTTAACTGTTTCCCTTCTAATTTTAATTATATTAATTTTGCTGCTGCAAAAACTTTTTAATTTCATATGATCAAAATTGTCACTTTTATTGCTGTGATCCTCCATATCACTTGTTTGGTGCTAAGTTCTTCCCCTATCCATTGATATGAAAGGTAATTTCTTCCTTGATCCTCTAATATTGGGAAGGATGTCACCTTGTCTAAATCATATATCTGCATGGAGTTTATCTTGGGATAGGGTGGGAGATGTTGGTCTAAATCTATTTTCTGCCAGATGGCTTTCTTTGACAAATCGTGAATTCGTGGCTCAGTAACTGGGATTCAGGAGGTTTTTCAAGACTACCACTATGCTCATTTGCTTCCATATGTTGGGTATCTAATGTTCTACTCTTCAAATTCTCTATTTCTTAACTAGCAACAAATTGTTTTTAATGATTAGTTTTGTAATATAGTTTGAGATATGGTAGTGTCAGGCATCCTTTAATAACTTACATATTTTATATCTTTGTAAATAATCATTCGTTTCCTCTAAGTTACAAGTTTATTAGCATACAGTTGGTTAAAATGGTTTCTGGTAGTTTCCTCTCCAAGTGTTGTAAATTCTCCTTTTCTGTTTTTGATATGAACAATTTGCTTTTCTGCTCTTAAATAACATTGGACACTTGGGCATTTTTTCAGTTTTATTTATCTATTTCATTTTTGCTTTCAATTTCATTCATTTTTACATTTTTACTTTGTGATTTACTTGGTGGATTTTGACCGTTGTTCTAGATTTTTTTAGTTGTGTGTCCAATTCATCAATTCTTTTTTGTTGATGAAAGTACTCTGAAATACAAGTTTTCTTATAAGGACTGCATTAGCTGTATCCCATGGGTTTTGATATATTGTTTTATTATTGTCATTTTCTTTGATGAAATTTTCTATTATTTCTCTAATTTATGTTTTGGTCCCCAACCCAGGAACAGCTTCTTTCAGGGGGTGGGATTTGTGTTGTTTTGAAGGAAGTTAAGAGAGCCATTGAAGAGGGAGAGCCTTCCCAGCAAGGGGGGCAGCCAATGAAAAGGAAGGGAATCAGAAAATGGTGTGTCACATGCAAGAAACAGGAAGAAGGCCTTTACTGATGGATTGTAGCTACATGGAGGAAAGTCAAGATAGGAATACTGGGAAGGCAAAAAGGACCCATTTGGGAAGACCTTTCAATGTCAGACAGAATATTTGATCTCAGGGGTAATAGGGAGCAACCCGGCTTGAGTGAGTGGGGCAGTGACATGGTTAGAATTATGCTTTAGGAAAATCACTTTCTCAGCTGAATGGAGGAGGAAAAACAAGGCAGAGAGACCAACCAGAAAGCTATTAGAACAGTCCGGGCATGAGGCGATGACAGCCTGTATCAGTGTGAGGGGGTAAAATTGGTGTATGGAACAAGAGACAGGAAAGACTATTCTTTACAAAAGGAAGAGAATTCTTGGAGGAAACTAGAGGGGGAGGTATCTCCGGTGTCACTAATAAGGAAAGCTCTCAGAACAGAAGGTAGGGGCTGGTAGAAGTCATAAGGAGAGAGTCAGACAGCATGATGGTAGAGAGCCTGGAGAATTCCCATCACTCCTCGATAATATTTTTCTGGCCTTTTCATCCTTGCTCAGGTCTTTCTCTTTCCGGTAATGTTTCCTTCCTCGCCCCCTTAACTTTTAAGGTTTGGTTCATATGACATTGTTACCACAACTGGGAAAATAGGGCAACTGATCTGTTGATAAGGCAAAACAGACTGCTGCCCTCAACCTCGAAAAAGGCCCCATTCTCCCTGGATGTCAGAAACTGCCCATCACTAGCATGGGCAGTATGGGCTAATGGGCTGGTGGTCATACTCTGGTCTCATGTGGCACATAAGGAGGGAGGTCAAGAGAGCCAGGCAAGGACTCCTTCTGGGCCAGAGGGGTGCCCATGGATCCCCCATGAGTCTGGGTCAGTGTTCTCTTGCCCCTAGTGTCTTGGAGTATACCATGCCAGAAGCTGCCTGGCACTCCAAAGCCTAAAGGGCAGCAAGAAGTTGTACATTGAAGATGCCGTACCACCGAGCCAGTGACGTCTGCAACCTTACCCACTGCTTCTGGACTTTCTCTCATTCTCCAGGGCCACCTGAGGCAGCTAGAGTGAGAGACCCCCATCCACTCCTCAGCCAGAAGTCTCTCCTACCTGGAAACTCATTTGACATTTGTTATTTTTCACAGCTGGGCACACATAGAGACCATTTGCTGACCCTGTCCACAATCCCCAAATTACTCTGTATGGTGTGTGTGTATGTGTGTGTACATATATACACATATATGTTATATATAACTTCTCTGTGTGCATGTAGAACTCGTGTGTATGTGCATCCATCTATCCATATATATATATATACACACATTATACCAATATACATTGTCCCCTCCAAAGAATATGAGTTTGGGGGAACAGAGACTGTTGCTCCCCTGTCTTTATACCTCCGGCACAGGGCCTGGCATGCCATAGTTGTTTAATAAATGCATGTTGATCGGTGGGCAGACTTTCAAGTACACCAGGCTCTTACTTCTACCCCCAGAGTGCCAGTTCCTTGTAGGCAGGATAGCTCCTTTTTATCCCCCACTAGGGTAGTCTAGGACAGTACCTTGCACACAGAAAGTTGGCTGATTGACTCATGATCTCCTCACTGAATGTAGAACAGAGCCTTCCCTTTCAGTTCCCTCTTTCAGCTGGACCCCGCATCTGACAGTGTGCCCACAGAGGGTGTGATGCTGGAAAGTTATCCCGGAGCCTCAGGGAGTGCAGTTATCCTTGGTGTACAGTCAATCCTAATGTGGAAATGTGGGGAGGTGGGGAGGGATTGTAGTTTTGCCTTTTTTTTTATTAGATGGGAAATGAGATGTTTGACAGTGATAACCTACTGGAAGAGGAAAGCAAATAGATTGCTGTCAGGGAAAAAAACACAAATTCACAGGAGTAAGAGATGGCTGGAGAAGCACCAGGGTTGATCTGAAATGATAGAATGAGTGTGTGTTCTCCCAAGAGACTGTACTGAGAAAGACAAAAATGATAGAGATGAATTGCCTTGATTTCCCTCCAATCAGGGGGAAAAGAGTTCCATTTTCCTTGCCTCTTCTCACCTCTCTAGAATTCATGAATATAAAAGCTCAAAGGCAGGATTAGAGAGCACTTTTCATTCTCCCTGAATCTTTGCCAATGAAAGGGACCCAAGGTTGAGCCTGTGAATAGGGAAACTTGTGTTTCATGAAAAGGAAACCCCTGAGATCCTCTTCCTGATTTCACACAAGTCTGCCAGGGGTGCTCAGGCTAGGGCAGGCCCACGTCTGCTAAAACAAACAGACAGACAGACAGAAAGGCAATAGGCCTCCTCAGTGGGAGCAGGACTGTCTCTGGAGCTGCCCCTGTGGCCCCACTGCCTGAATGGGCATTTTCACAGACTGAGGCCTCTACCTCTCGTTGTAATATTGATCCTCTCTCATTAGTTGTTTACCAATCAGAGTTGATTACCATCCTCAGGAACACACCCTCTTCCAAGGGCGTATAAACTGTAAGCCCATTGCCATGAGGGGTCTTTGGCATCTGAGAGTGTCACCCACCCTTTTAAAATGCTAGCATTATTCATAAAATGGTTAATTACCCAGAAATTATGTCTCTTGAACCTTTTAAATGTCTCAGATCATAGACGAGTCATTCAATAGTCGCTATCTTGCAGGGTTGTGGTCAGGCTCAGATGACATCACACCCAACCAAGGTTCTCAGACACTCCAGAAACGTCTGTAGTTATTGTCATTCTGGTCTCTGCAGGCAGCCTTGGAGTCTAGGAGAGCTCACTCCTTTTCTTCCATACTAAGGCCTTGATATGTTTTTCCAAAAAAATCTAGTACACACAGTATATGAAAACCAGCAGAGCAGAAATGAAAGAAGCCAGGCCATTCCCCAGCACCCTTCTCTTTCATGATGTGCAAATGATTTTATCAGTGTAAACATCAGCAAATCTCACCTCAGTCGGATGCATCTTCAGTTGGCTCAAACTGGGTTACCTAATAACAGATGGGTCCCTGCCTCTCCCTGGCAATTGAAGGCTGCCTTCTAACTGAATGGACAAGGGCCAGGAGGCCGGGGATTTTGTCAGTGACCCTCAGCCAGCCAGTGACTTTAGCTGGTGCTTCTCATTATCTGGTTATTTAAGGGCAGGCACTCAGGAGAGCCACTGAATACATTCTGACTCTGTGGGGCTCATCCATCATGAAAAATGGCCTGCCAGAGAGTCTTTTTTCTCCCAACAGCAACATATCAATGGAGCACTCGGGGCTGCTCCGATGGACTGTGAGTGCTGGGACTTAGGCTCTCTGGACAAAGCCAGTGCCTAGGGGAAGGGCTGGCTTGGATTCCCACCTGTCCTGCTCTCTTGCTCTTTGGTCTCTGGCAAACTATTTCACTCTCTGGTCATCAGGGCATAGATCTAACAACAAGGAGGATTTACCGTTCTATAATCCAAGACTTCCAGGTTTATTAGTATTATCAGTGAGCATTACTATAACGATGCTTTCAAAATACTGTGCCAATGTCATCTCATTTTCTCCTTGCAACAGCCTTATGGGAGGGGCTATTATCCCACATTTTACAGAGAAAGAAGTGAAGGTTCCGTGATCTGTACAGGATCACACAGCTAATAAGCGTTTGGAGCTGGATTTGGCCTCAGTCTTCCTGCCTCCATGTCCAGGTTCTATCCGCTGAGACACTTCGCTCCTGCCACACTATTTACACAGTCCTTTCCTCAGAGTCTCTCTGGGAGGTAAAAGAAGAACTGACTTCACTTAGTTCCTTCCCTTCATTTTTCAGATGAGAAAATCGAGGGCAGGAGAGACAGGAAATGACTTGCTCAAGGTCATCCAATAGGCAAACATCAGTAAGTTCCCTTCCTCTTTTCCCTCCTATAGTAAGTTGCAGAGTTGGACATTTGAACCTTGGTCTTTTCACTTGAAATCCAATGTCTTTTTCACAACGTTGGGTCTTTCCCAACACAAACATTGTATGATTCAGTCTTTCATTGTGGGGACGGCAGGGACGAGTGCTGCCTGAACATCCTCCTAAATCCCTTGTTCTCCTCAGATAGGGGTAGATTGGTGCCAATCAGCACCATCTTCTTTTCAGGTTGATGGCACCCTCTGGTGGCAGAGACTCTTCCCTCAGTGATGCAGCACTGCAGATCTGCCCCCATGGGTCCCCAAGAGCCCCTGTGCTTTCTGCTCCATCAATGAGTAGGCAGAGAAGAGATCCAAGAGTCTCCCAGAAGAGTTTTACATGGTGCTCTACACAAAGGTGTGAGGAGGAGAGAACAATTGCCTGAAATTGGAAGTCAAGCAATCAGCAGAACAAAAGCCCGGGGAAATTGCTAGGACAATCAGAGAGTCTGAAGCAAGCACCTCAAGACATGAGGAGAGAGAAGCATTTGCCTTCTCTCCCAGCTCTGCTGAATTAATGGGGCACCTTTCATTGGACACACCATACACAGCCGGGAGAAAGAAGAGGCAATCTCTTGCATTGATTTTCTCCCCATTGTGTGGCTGGGGGGCATTACCAAACACAATGGCCATCTTTAAAATGGACTCTCTTCTGTAATTGCCTATGAGCATGCATGCTTTTTACTCTAAAGATGAGGCATCATAATGGAAAAAAGGTTTAACCCAACTAAACATATGCATTCTGTGGTTTCACTTTTTTAGCATTCCCAGATAACCTCATGTGGCACAAAAAGATAACAGATTATCCCATCCAGACGAGACAGATTTTTCAGAGTGTCTCACACAGGCACTGTGAGTGTTCCAGCAACGTGCTCCTGGGTGAGAGCACCTTCTACAGAGACAAGGGGATGGGGAGTCCTTTAACATCTCAAAGAAATAGGATCCTCACTGTTGTCCCCTCTGATTTCTTTAATTCAAGTCACTGAGCAGATAACGAGGACACGTGGAAAGATGACCATACTGCCTGATAGCCAACCATGAACAATCATAGAATTGTAATTAAAAACAAACTTACAACAAAGTTAACCTAAGCTACATTTAATATCATTATTATAGGCTCTATGTTAACTAGCTACATAGAATAACAAGCCCTCCTAAAGGCTACAGTGATTATTATATCAATGTGGCCAAAGCTACTATTGCGTTCGTCTCTTCTTGGGTTCCTTTGCATGAGGCCAAGCTCTTTTGTATCACTGTGAATTTTCCTAAAAGTGTTTTGGGGTTCTATGTAATGTGGACAATGATATTTGTCCAGGGAGGCATCTGATTCCTTTGGATACCAAATAAGCCAATGCACATATGGCATTTTTCTAAATCTTAAACAAAAATAAATGATGAGTATGATGAGGAAAATGATGATGATGGTGGTGGTGGTGATGGTGATGATTATACATGTGTTTGTTTACCAGCTCTGTGATCTTATCAGGATAGGAACTACCAGGGAAGGTCACTAAATTCTCTGCAACCTACAATCAGAGAATTGCCAAGAGCACTTAGAGGTTAAGTGACTTTCCCAAGGTCACATAGCCAATATTTGCCAGAATTGATCTTAAATCTTAGTGGTCTTAGTTCCAAAATCACCTCTATGTGCAACACCAGGATGCTTTTATCTGATAGTTATTGTCAAAAAGAAATCCTTCTTTCACTTGGACCCTGTGCTGGTCACCTTGGAATGAAATTCCATCCCTACAGGATACCATCTCCCCAAATCCTATGTCTTTTTTTTAAATTTTAACTTTTATTTATTTTAGTTTACACCATTCATTTCCACAACATTTTGAGTTACAAATTTTCTCCCCATCTTTCCCCAAAACAGCCACCCCATTGTATAACCCCTCCCCCAATCTACTCTCTCCTGTGTTCTCCCCCATCACCCCTCTGACTTTCCGGTAGGGCAGGATGGATCTCCCTACCACAGTGCCTGTGTATCTTAAGTCCCAGTTGGATGTAGTTAATAATAATAATTGTATACTTATATATGCATATATATTTTTAACATTTGATTATAGAACTCTGAATTCTAGATTATTTCTCTTCCTCCCTCATCACCCACCCCCACTGGAAGGACAAGCAACTAAATACAGGCTGTACACGTGTAATTATGCAGAACCTCTCCACAGTGGGCATATTGTGAGAGACTGATAATATGTCCCTCCTTCCTATCCCGCACCCCCTTGTTCTATTCTCTACCCTGTCACTGTCCCTGTCCCTTTACAGAAGTGTGTACTTCCATCAACTCTCCCCCCAACCTTGTCCTCCCCTCCATCATCCCACCTCTTATCTCCATCCCCTCTACTCTCCTGTGTAGCAAGATACCCAGTTTAGAGTTTATATCATTTCTTCCCTAAGCCAAGTTCAATGAGAGTAAGGTTGACTCTTTCCCTTTTGCCTTCATATTCTCCCCCTCCATTGTAACAATTATCCTTTACCTCTTCTATGAGATAATTAACCCCATTCTGTCTCTCCCTGTCTCCTCTCACTCTAATCCTCTCCCACCTCAGGATTTCACCTTTTAGAGTATTGTCTCCTCCTATTCTATTGATCTTGTGCCCTCTATGTATTCATATATACACATACTCAGATATGTGCTTGTATGCATATATAAACCCTCTTATATACATATATGTGTATGTACATGTATATATACATTTGTATTCCCTTCACCTATCCTCATACTAAGAAAAGTTTCATCAATTACAATTGTAACTTTTCCATGTTGGCATGTAAATAGTTCAACTATTCCTTATGATTTCTTTTCCATGTTTATCTTCTCATGCTTCTTGTGTTGGAGTGACAAAGTTTCTTTTCAGTTTTGGTTTTTTCAGCAAAAATGTTTGAAAGTCCTCCACCTCACTGAATGACCATATTTTCCCCTAGAACACTATACTCAATTTTGCTGGGTAGGTGATTCTTGGTTTTAATCCTAGCTCCCTTGATCTTCAGAAGATCATATTCCAGGCCTTTTGATCTCTTAATGTAGAAGCTGCTAGATCCTGAGTTATCCTAATTGTGTTTCCACAATATTCAAATTGTTTCTTCTTGGCAGCTAGTAATATTTTCTCCTTGATCTGGGGACTCCGGAACCTGGCTATAATATTTCTAGGAGTTTTCTTTTGGGGATCTTTTTCAAGAGGTGATTGGTGAATTCTTTCAAGTTCTATTTTGCCCTCCGGTTCTAAAATATCAGGGCAATTTTCCTTGAGAATTTCTTGAAGGATGCTTTCTAAGTTCTTTTTTTGATCATGGCTTTCAGGTAGTCC
>CM053582.1:572271941-572320058 GCA_028627135.1 Pseudochirops cupreus
ATGCTGAACTTAACATAGTTGTAACTTAAGGGTGGATGGCCTTTTGTGCTCTCCTGCCCCTTTTGAGATTCAGGGGTGGGAAGACTTTGAGTTTTCTTTGTGCTCTGTGATTGAGCAAATGAATGTACTTTGTTTATGGTTGGAGACTAATCTCCATTTGAGAAGAGACTTTTGACTGACTAAATGAATGTACTGTCTAGGGGTGGAGTAGTATCTGGATTGAATTGAGAATTTACTTGCTAAAGGAACAAGTTACACTGTGTTTTTACTTTCTCTGTTCTGTGAATGTTTGCTGAATAAATGGGGTTTACTATGCTGGTAATCTGAACCTTGGAAGTTGCCTTTGCTTGGCATTACAAATGTTAGATAGATAGATATATAGATAGATAGACAGATAGACAGACAGACAGATAGATGTATGTGTATACAATTATTATTATTATTATCATTATTATTAACTACATCCAACTGGGAATTAAGATGCACAGGCGCTGTGGTAGGGAGATCCATCCTGCCCTACCGGAAAGTCAGAGGGGAGAGGGGGAGGACATAGGAGAGAGGGGGTATACAGTGGGATGGCTGTTTTGGGAGGGGTGGGTAGGGGAAAGATGGGGAGAAAATTTGTAACTCAAAATCTCGTGGAAATGAATGATGTAAACAAGAAAATAAATAAATGTATTTATTTTTAAAAATAAAATAAATTTTAAAAATAAATAAAAATATTTTTAAAAAAGAATCCCAAGCTATTCCCTTCAGGAAAATTCTGTCCAACAGAAAAAGTGTTTTGCAGAATTCTGTGGGTCTGATTGCTGTCTGTGTTTGATAAGGACACAATCTGCTATGTACATGAACCCAGACAAGTTGAATCCTGGGGGCCAATGCCATTGTCTTTCTCCCACCCTAACATTATCTACATATGTGTATATGTGCATGCATATGTACATTAATCTATATACCTGCATATAATGCCTGTAAACATACACATATGTGTATCAACAGTCGTGAACCCATACTTATATCAATCGCTCCTGCTAAAGTCTCCTTCTGCCTCTATACTTAGCATGGAAATGCCCCTCGGCTTGCAAGGCCTGCAGAGGGCTACACCAGGCTAGAGAGGCTTCCAGTATGAGTCTTGTCATTGATACTGTCTGTTTCTGGCGGGAGTGGGAGGAGGATTAGTTTCTTTTTTTTTAATGGTTTTTTTGGTATCTGCTATTTCTTACATAATAGCTATTTCCCAGCATGCCTCTGCTGGGTCCTCCTTTGTAACAAAGAACACTTAACGAAGAAACTGATCAATCATGGAACTCCCTCTAAAGCTGTATGTAGCATCACACACCCATAGCCCCCTTAGACTCCACTGGGAAGAGGGAAATGTATTTCCTCATCTCAGTCAATGCAATGCACAGGATGTAGACACCTTCCAGGGCTCACATTTCCGTCCTGCTCATCATATATATCCATTTGCATAATTTTCTTCCCAAGTTCCTCCAAGTTTCTTTTCCTTTGTTATTTCTGATGATGTAATCCTATTCCATTCCATTCCAATGCCCCAGTCCGTTCACCACTTCTCCAATTAATGGGCACCTGCTCCCTCCTCAGTTCAGAGAGGCACAAAGTCATAACTGGTTGCAGAGTTCCATATTTCTGGGGCCTCCCAACCTCTCCAGGACCACAGACTGGCTTCTAGGGTGGTATTCAGGATTAATGGAAGGAAAGCCTCACTCTGGTGGAATTAGAGACCCTCAGATTGCTGTCATATTCTCAATAATTCCATTTGACCTAGTGGCAGATGGGCCCAGTAGAAAGAACCCTGGCTTCAGATCCCAGGTTCAAATACTCTTTTTGACTCTATGCTATCTTGCACAAACTACCTAATCCACGGGTGGGGAGCCTGAGGGCTGGAGGCCACATGTGGTCCTCTAGGTCCTCAAGTGCACCCTTTAATCCTTCCCCACCCCAACCTAAACTCTGAGTCTCAGTTTCTTCCACTGTAAAATTGAGCATTGATTAAATGGTGCCTGAAATCTCTTTCTTTTCTCCTAGGAAACTTCGACCTTGAGGCCTTTAAAATAGATGTTGACCAGTTGGCACCGAACACTTCCCAGAGAGGCAAGATTCCCTCCAGTCATCTGCTTCTTCTTTTCCATCTCATGTGACATGTCAAAGAGAGAGAGAGAGACCCCTGTATGAAGGGCCTCTCGGGGCCGTGTCCTCCAGCCTCCTCTAAGTCCTTATAGCAATGTTTCCTCTCTGTGGGATGATGAATCGAGGAGAACCAAAATGGGGCTGATTAAATGTTGTTGCCAAATGGCCAGTATTGGTCCTAGAGAACAGACAAAGGACAACTTTACCCTCAACTTTGGCAGAGTTGAGCAAACATGGCAGCACAATATTATGGACGCACAATCCCAACAAGATCCTTTCTTGGATTGGTTGGTTTAGCTCTTTGTCATACAATAAAGGTTTCCATGGGTAATGGAGTATATTCAGAAATGACTGTGATGTAAGAAAAGCAAAAGGAATAAACTAAACTTAAAAATCCAATCCAGCAAGCATTTGTTACATAACCTGGGTGTACAAGGTGTGGAGGTAGGTGCTGAGTATAAAATGCTAAAAATGAATAGTCTCTGACCTCTGGGAGTGTGCATTTGACTGGGGAGATAAAGTGTGTAAACAGGGAAGGATAGCAATGGTGATCTGAGACAAAGAACATTAATAACTACAGGCATCAGAAAGGGCTCCTAAAGGAATTGACATGGGAGGTTGAGCCCTGAAGGAAGCTGGAGTCAGATGAAAGGAAGAAGTGCATCCAAAGCAAGAGAAAGTGCCTGCATGCAAAGGCAGGCAAGGGGCAGATGAAATGCCAAGAGATGGAGAATTTTAAGACAAATTCCAGAATTTCAGGTTAATATATAAATGTGAAGTGAGGGATTGGCTATTTTAGGGCTGAAGGTCGACTTGTAATAACACTAAAAAGATAAGAAAAAAATTTAAGGCATTTCTTCTCCAAAAATAAAAATTGTCTGAAAAGTGGATAGACTCATAGAACTATCTGAAAACCATAACTAAAAAACAGCCTTGACTGCCACATTTAAAAAGAAAGTCAAAATGAAAGAATCCACCAGTCATCTCCTAAAATAAAAGCCCTGGTCAGCATCAACTCTGTGCCAGGCAGTGTGCTAAGTGCTGGGGATACCAAAATAGGCAAATGACTGTCCCTGAGCCCACGGAGCTCAGAGCCTAATGGGGAAAACTCAAGTAAACAAATATATACAAGGAAGTTATATAGGATAAATAAGAGATAATTAATAGAGGGAAGACATTGGAATTAAGAGGGACTGGGAAAGGCTTCCTATAGATTCAGTTGGGATTTAAAGGAAGATGGGGAGGTCAGCAGTTGGAACAGAGGAGAGATAGTGTTCCAGACAAAGGGGATGATCAGAGAAAATGCCCAGAACTGAGAAATGGAGAATCTTGTTTGTGGAATAGCCAAGAAGACCACGTCTTGGCTGGATCAAAGAATCTGTGTCAGGGGAATGAGATGTAAGAAGATTGGAAAGGGAGGAGGAGCAAGTTGTGAAGGACTTTGAATGTCAAACAGAGTGTTTTGTATTTGCTCCTGGAGGCCATAGGGAGCCACTGGATTTTATTGAATGGAGGGGGAGAGGGTGACATGGTAAGACCTGGGATTTAGGAAAATCAGTTTGGTGACTGAACGGGGGATGAATTGGAGTGCAGAGAGACTTGAGGTAGGCAGATCCACCAGAAAGGCTATTTGAATAGTCCAGGAATGAGGTGATGGGTCTCTGCACCAGTGCAGAGTGACTGTCAGAGGAGAGAAGGGGGAATATTCAAGAGATAATGCAAAGGTGACATCTATAAGCCTTTGTACCATACTGGATATGGGGGTGAGAGATAGTGCGAAATTCAGTATGACTCCTAGGTTGAGCCTAATGGATTGAGAGCATGGGATGGGATTGGGAGGACTGGGAGGATGGGTCTTCTAAAGTAATAGGGAAGGTGGGAGCAGGGGAGGGTTAGGGGAAAATAATGAGCACTGTTTCAGACATACTGAGTTTAAGATGTCTGCTAGACGTCCAGTTAGAAATGCAAGATTGGAGGTTAGCAGAGAGGGTTAGAGATGATAATTAAATCCATGAAAGCTCGTGAGATCACCAAGTGAAGTAGCGTAAAGGAAGAAAAGAAGAGGACTCAGGACAGAACCCTGAGGAACAATTCTGGCTAAGGGGCATAAGCTGGATGAGGATTCAGCAAAAGAGATTGAGGAGAGGTGAGATAGGCAGGACAAGAACCAGGAAAAAGTGTCAAAAAGCCTAGAGAGAAGAGAGTTTCAAAGATGAGAGAGTGTTCAGTAGTGTCAAAAACTGCAGAAAGGTCAATGAGAAGGTTGATTGAGAAAATTCCATTGGATTTGGCCTTTTTAATTTAATTTAATTAAGATATCATTCACCTCAAAGTAAGAACTCCCAGGAATATCATAGATAAAATTGAGAACTTAGAGAAGAAAAAAAAAATACTTCAAGTAGCCAGAAAGAATTCAAGTATCAAAGAGATATTCTAACTCTAGCCCTAAAAATAACCAATAAGGATCACACAAGACCTGGAATTTAACACTTTAAAGAAGAGATGAACTTGGAATATAATATTCCAAAAGATAAAATAAATAGGTTTACCATTTAATAGATAAAACTAAGCTTAATCTCATGGATGGGAGGTGAATGGGCCTTTAATGAAATAAAGGACTTCCAAGCTTTTCTGATGAAAAGACCAGAACTCAGTACATACTTTGAAATGATTATACGGGAGTCAAGAACAGTAAATGGAACATAGAACATAGACGAATAAACAAATTTGAGCACTTGGAAGAGACCATATTATGATGAAGTGTTTACATTCTAAAGGGGAGAAAGACCAAATATCCCTTCACAACCTTACTGTCTGTGGGGGGTTGGAACTTGCTCTCTCTTATGTGAGAGTGGTTCAAGAAGACAATGGAAGGAGTGGGGAGTGGGGAGAACAGATATCACACGAACCTAACATTTATGTATCTGACCTAGACAGAGTAAGGATGAACACAAGCAGATATATAGAGTTTGTAGCTAAGTTAAATTTAAAAATACACTAGCCTCAACAAGCAAGGAAAGTGGGGAACACAGGGAGAAGGGAGAGGGGAATATTTTTTTAAAGTGTAGATCTTGGGAGAGATTATTCAGAAGTAAAACAAAATGTAGCTTTAGAGGGTGTGTTGTGATGGGGAGAATAAAAGTACAGAAAAACATCATGTGACTCTGTAACTGGGGACTAGGTTAAGATAGAGTGAAATTAAAAATTAAAAATCATAGACTTGAATGGGAATGAGATTAACTCACCCACAGAATGAAGAAGGGCAGTAGAATAGATCAGAAAGTAGCATGAGCCATCATGCCACGTGCAATCATTTTTTTATTCTGCTTTTTATATGAAATACTCTTGGGGATGGAGTATTTGCTAAGTGCAGGAAAAAATAAAATTTAAAAGCACTTTGGTTATATTCCAGTACTTGCTATCGATCCTATTTTTCATTTTAATGCCATCAATCCATAAGGTTCACTGACCTTTCATCATTGCTTCTTGATTAAGACGTTTCCTCTGTTTGCTCAGTCACGGTCTGAGAGCTTCACCTTGACTCTCAACCCTAGTATTTCAGACTAGTTGCTCAACTGTCCTTTGTCCTCTTTAGTTCTATAGTCCAACTCATCCAGAGCTCTGTCAACCTATTATTGATTTAAAAAAAACAAACAGAAATCTTTACAATGGAGAATGTTTGATTCCTCATACTGATGGTTTCCATAAGAAGCCTGTGGTGGGGGTAGGGGTGGCACTTGATTTTTTGCAAATTACATATTAATAAGTAATCTAGTCACTTTGCCAGTGAGGAAAATAGTTATAGGAAAATCTATGCAATTTCCTGAAGCCCAGAGCTACCCTCAGAGCTGATGAGGTAGCTAGGTGACACAAGGGATCCATTGGTGGACTAGCAGCTGTGAATATCTGAATTCAGTATGACCCTAGGCAAGTCACTTAGGTTAAGCTTCAATTTCCTTATTAGGAAAATGGGAATGGTGATAGCTTACCATGAGTGGTAAGGGCCAAATGAGATAATACTTGTAAATCATTGTGTTTGGCACATGGTGGGTGCTTCGTAAACACTTGAGGCAGACAGAGGTTAAGTGACTTGTCCAGGGTCATACAGCTAGGAAATGTTTGAAGTCAGATGTGAATTCAGGTCTTCCTGATTACAGGCTCAGCACTGTATCCTCTGTATAACCTCACTGCCTATGACACATATAGGGGAGTGGTCATCAGAGAAGGGTGCTTTGGGAAGGGAAGTCAGAAGTCCTAGTGATTGGAGTTAGAGGCCAATTGATTGTCATGTCCTTTCAAAGAATGGTGGCTGAGGGAAGAACACATATACATAGAGATGACTGGTAAATGTCATGGCGTACTTGAGTCCAGGCAAGATAAGCTCAATACTGACCAGTCAGAACTGAGACTTCAAGGACTGTGAGCCCAGTTTCTGGGGCTGAGCTGTGCTGGAGTGCAGACAAGATGGCATGGAGAGTTCCAAGTAGAATTGTGGTAGATCAGGTCTGGGCAAGACAAGGTGAACCTTGTTTCCTTGTCTTTAAAATGCAGGCATTGGACTAGATTACCTCTATGGTCCCTTCCATCTGCGAAGTGACATATTGCCTGCTAACATGCTCCATCCACATCAGCCTATCTGGAACTGAGAATGTCTCTCCAGGCATCTGCATTCCTGCCCACCTCTGGATTAGGTGCTCAGTTTCTTTAATAACATTCACTATTGACCTTTTAATCATGAGCACCTATAACAATATCTGCATTCTGATTAGTGCTAATGATGAATGATTGCACAGTTTTGCGCCTGCTCAGTCATTACTGCCTAATGCTGAAAAGTAAACCAGTCTTGGCAGATGGCCCCTGGCACAGAGCCTCCAGGGTTTCACTTCTCATCTCAGTTCCATGCCTGGCATATGGCTCCTGCTTTCACTTATATCCCTATCACCTTGATTCTCTGCAGAGAATGAGTCAAGCACTGCCTCCACCATTCACTGGACATCAGAGTCAGGATCAAGAGGAGAATCAGCTTCCTATACAAGGTCATAGAATTTCCTTCCTGGAAGAGAATATGGTTCCTATTCCTGTAGCCGTTTACCTAATAACAATCCAGGAAAGAAGGAACGAAGAAAGGAAAGAAGGAAGGAAGGAAAAGAAGGAAAGATGGAAGGAAGGGAGAGAAGGAGGAAGGGAGGGAGGGAAGGAGGGAGGGAGGGAGGAAGAAGGAAGGAAGGAAGGAAGGAAGGAAGGAAGGAAGGAAGGAAGGAAAGGTGTTAGTGGATAATTACCACATTCTTCATGTGGAGATGCTCTGCTCAAATGCCTCTAAACCAGGTGTTCTTAACCTAAGGACTGTGAACTTTGGATAGATAGATAGGCAGACAGACAGACAGATAACTTTACTTCAGTATAATTAGTTTCCTTTTTAATCCTATTTAAGCATTTATAAACACAGTTCTGAAGAGGGGTCCACAGACATCACTGGATTAGCAAAGGGTTAAGAACTTTTTCCCTAAACAAAGACTCCTGCCCCATCATCTCATTCAGTTGCTGAAGGGCGACCTTCAAATTGACTAAGGAGACTTATCTTGACAACATTCCCCCCACCCATTCCCCATCCCCCGGCCCATTACGGTCTGGTTTGGCCTCCCACCCGGAGTCAGAGGCCCCAATTTAAAAATAATTGCTGTGTTTGCATGATGGCACGTGTATAACATTCAGATTACTTACCATCTCAGGGAGAGAAGCCTTGAAGGAGGGATGGAGCGAGGGAGAAAATTTGGAACTCAAAATTTTTTTAAGTGAATGTCAGATATTATCTTTACATGTAATTGAGGAAAATGAAATATTATTTTTAAAAATAAAGATAACTGTAAAGCATGTTATATGAGGTACTTCTCTGTGACCACAACAAGCCTAGAAGGTCAATGTTGTATGTCTTATCCCCATTTAACAGCTGTGCCTCAGAGAGGGTAAGGGTAAACCCCTGGTCACTCAGCTAGGAAGTGTCAGCCATGGGATCTGAGCCTAGGTCTACCCAGAACTCAATTCCCCTGCCACCGCTTCTCTACTACCACCCAGATTTCCCTCTCCAATGCATTCCTCATCACTTTGCAAACACTGTCCCCTTTAAAGATTATCTCCTGTGTGTCCAATAGCATTTGAGGAGCTTTACTTCAGAGTTCATTTGCTAAACACCCATTGAATTCTAGGACAGTTAGGTGGTCCAGTAAATAGAGCATCTGGCCTTTAGTCAGGAAGACCTGAATCCAAATCCAGCCTCAGACACTTTACTGGCTATGTGACCCTGGGTAAGTCACTTCACCCTGTTTGCCTCAGTTTCCTCATCTGTAAAATGAGCTGGAGAAGTAAATGGCAAAGACCTCCAGTGCCTTTGCCAAGAAAACCCCAAACGGGGTCATGAAGAGTCAGACAGGACTGAAATGACTCAGCAACAACAGCACTGAGCGCTGGTCATTGATTCAAGCTCCAGCTCTGTCATTGGCTAGCTGTGTGACCTTGGCCAGTCACTTCCTCCCTTCTGTCCTCAGTTCCCTGTTCAATAAAACCATCGATTTTGACTGAATGAGTCCCAAAGGTATGTCCAAGCGCTAACATCCTCTGAGTTCACACACTTCGTGCTTTCCTCTTCCATCTATTCATTTGGAGCAAAACCTGTGAATGTGCAGGGTTTCTCTTGGCGTGAATAGCTAAGTGGGCAAAGGAGCCGGCTTCCCATCTACCCCAATGGCTTTGCTGTTACAGGATAACAGGGGATCCACGCAAGACCAATGGATTCTTTGCCAAAAGAGTGAACGCGTGAAAATAACCTGACATCTTCCAGGAAGGACAAAAACAGTCGTATTTTATCAGAAAAGAAATAGGATTTACTCCTCTGGTGGCGTCTCCATCAGCATTATGCTGAGTAGGTTCTCAGCTCCAGCATCTCTGTTGTGCCCCTGGCACCTCCCGCTCTGCTCTCCTGGAGGTTTGTCTGTCATTCCAGGAGGCCAGTTTTCTACAATCCAGCATAAACAACTGTTTTTACACAAACATATGTACACATACATAGACATACATGTCACTGGTCAGTCATTTTTCAGCTGTATCCAACTCTTCATGACCCCATTTGGGCATTTCTTGGCAAAGACATTGGAGTAGTTTGCCATTTCCTTCTCCAGTTCATTCTACAGATGAGGAAACTGAGGCAAATAAGGTTAAAAGACTTGACCAGGGTCACACAGCTAGTAAGTGTCTGAGGCCAGATTTGAACTCGGGTGTACCTGACTCCAGACCCAGCCCTCAACCTACTGTGCCACCTAGCTGCCCCTTTACATATATGTGGTGATAACCCTAAATGCTGTTAGTGGTGCAATAGATAGAGAACTGGGCCTGGAGCCACAAAATCCTGAGTTCAAATCCAGCCTTAGAAACTTGCTGAGTGAACCTGGGCAAGTCAGTTAACTTCTGTTTGCCTCAGTTTCCCCAAGTGTAAAATGGAGACAAGAGCAGCCCCTGCCTCCCTGGGCTGTCACGGGGAGTGATGGTTTGCTTTGTTTTAAGTGCCTGGTATGTGGGCAGTATTGTATAAATGTTTCTTCCCTTCTCTTCCCTCTACAATTATTGCTCGGTTGGAAATGGTGTTCATCTGTAAGAGATGATAGCAAGGCATCCGCTAGGTCTTTCACAGCAGTGGAGAAAGCACGCTGTACCTCTTAAAGAATTATCCAGGTACATTAATATTCCCAAAATGTGATGCTCGTCCATGTGCCCGCTCCTTCTCTCAGAGTGGGTGGCCATCCATCTCTACCATCTCCTCCTGGATTGTTTTCATCTGTTCCCTCCCATAAATCATTCTTCCTTCCTTCTCTGAATTTTTTATATCTGTGAATACATATGCACACAAATATGTAATTTAAGAACACAATATTCTTTAAATCTTAGTTAAGTTTTAAAAATTTAAAGAATATTATGTTCTTAAATTACACATGTGTGTGTTCACATGTATGAAAAATTCAGAGAAGGAAGGAAGGAAACAAATATTTTTAAGTGCCTACTATGTGCCAAGAGGTGAGTCAAGCACATTGACAAATATTATCTCTTTTGATCCTCAGAGGATGCGAGGATGATCTGATTTTATAGATGAAGAAAATAAAGCCGACATTGGTTAAGTGACTTGCCCAGGGTCACATAGCTAGTCAGTATCTAAGGGCAGATTTGAACTTGATTTCCCTGATTCCATGTCCAGTTCTCTATTCATTGCACCACCCAGATGCTGAGACTAAAGTAAAAATAACTCTGCTAAAAATTCCTCTTGTTCAAGTTCTCTTTTTCCAATTTAAAAGCAATCTATTATAAATTACTAGTATTCAGTATTCAAGTGGAAGATATTGATGCTATTCATAAATACATTTTCTTATCTAAAAATCAACGAATGATTTGAGTTTGATTCACTCCCTAGAATTCTTAAACCTTTCCAAGTGAATTTTTGGATAAACTGTTCACCCTCACTAATCTATTTAGGAACCATCTTTTTACTGAGGAGAGAGAAGTAGCAGACAGTCCACTTGAACAGCATTTGACCTTCAATCTTACTCTTTGTTGATAACAAATGACATGAAAAGTCCAGTTTGTCCAATCTGTACCTTTCAGAACTCCATCACTTTAACGTGAATTAATTTCATGCCCATCTACAGAAAGGAAATCTTTCTTACTGAAAGTGGACTAGAGAAGACAATAAATGTGCCCCCCTTGTGCTGCGGCTGTTTCCCAGATCCGTCATTTGAGGGGAAGCTGATTCCTTTTTCTGAAATGAACCTTATCCTGCTCTCCTCTGATTCATCCCATCTCTTGCTATTTTCAGAAATTCTTTTGTATTGAAATCCTAGAACACAAGTTTTAAAAATCATACAGTGAGGTTTGCTTAGCTGACGACCACAACGAACATTAATCTTCCAACTTTCTGAAGGGATAATAATCCAATTTATACGGAATAATGAAATCGTATTAAAAAGTGTATCGTGTTGGTGAATTTCAAAAAGGCTGAGGAAAGGCACAAAAGTTGCTGGAATCTTTAATCCTCGGTGACACTGGGCATCTGAAGGAAATAGAGAGGGCCCCCCAAAGATCACAATTTCTGTTTCTTTTTTCTCCAAAGGTTTCTTTATGATTTGTTTGTTTTTTCAACTTTCCTTCCACAGCAGCCCCTCTGGGATCCCTCTTCCAACTTTCATGCCCACCAGCAGTTTGGGGAAACAACTTCAATTTACCCTGAAGGCTCCAATGGTGTTTGTATCCAAGCCCTGCTCCTCCTCCCCCTGCCCCCAGGATTTACCAGTCTTTGAAAGATTGTAAGGACCAATCTTAAACTTAGAGAAATGATGGTGAGATGTAGCTGCTCCCTTTTAGTAAGAGAGGAGGACCTATGAGCCTAGAATATGGCAGATCCAAGGAAGAACACCCAGGATGAGCCCCCAATTCTGCTCTTCATCTCTCTAGAAAGGCAGTGTGCCATAGGACATAGGAGTGCCGGGTTCTAATCCAAACAGGAACCTGAAACTCAACATAGTTAAAAAAAAAAAAGACTTCATTCTATACTTCCCTACCTCCCAAACCCATCCCCCCTAAACTCCTCCACTTCTGCAGGGAATGCCCCCATGCTTTCAGTCACCAGGGTTCCCAGTCTTGGAGTCTCCCTTGACTTTTCACTCTCCTTCCATGGTGTGCAATCAGGGGCCAGGTCTCGAGGATCCTGCCATCACCACATCTCCCACACCTGTGCCCTTGTCTCTCTCAGCTCCCCGGCCAGCCTCCCCAGCCAGCCTCCCACCCTCACTTGCTGGGATGACTGCTGTGCTCTCCTGATTGGCTCCCTCTCCCTGCTCCCTTCCTTCTCCAGCCCATTCTCCACATAGTGTTATATTATTAGCACTAAAATATGTATCTGATTATGTCACTCTCTACTCCAAAAATCTTCAGTGGTTCCCCCCTGCAGCTAAGATGAAGTGTTCCCTCTCTGGCCTTGAAGGCCCTACCCTTCGTGGCCCCCAGCCACACTTCCTGTCTGATGCTTCTCAAACACTCACAGCATCTCCAGCGGCCAGGCCTTTGCTGACGTGGCTCTTCTGCTGCCTTTCCTCTTCTGATGTCTCCAGGCACTGACATTCCCTCTCTCTTGAAGTGACTGGGCATCATTTTGCCCATCTGTCGACATTTCATGTGGCCTCACACACGGGACAGCCAGTGTGACATAATGGATTCAAGCCACTTCACCCCCCTGTGCCTTGGTTTCCTCATTTGCAAAAAGAGGAGGGGGGTGGACTCTAGCCTCTTCAAGCTCCCAGTCTATGGTGCTGTGATTCCCTAGTAGAGTAGAAGCAACTTGAGACAGCTAGGGGGTGAAATGGATAGAGCTCTCAGTCTGGAGTCACAAAGTCCTGAGTTTGAGTCTAGCCTTCAACAGGCGCCCCTAGAGAAGTGTTTTAACCATTGTCTGCCTCACATCCATCACCTTCACCCTGAGGCTCAAGAATGAGGAGGAGGCGGTTGCACAGATGGCAGGAAGGAGATGGGGAGGGCAGAACTGGCCTGGCCAATGCAGGCTCCCCCACCATTGAGTGAAGTTCAGGGAGGAGCACTAGGAAAAGCCCAAGCTCAATCTGGATTCACAAGACCTGGGTTCAGATTCCACCCCAGATCCCAACTGGGTAGCCTTTGGTAAGTATTTAAATTGCAGGCCCCCATTTCTTCATCTGTAAAAGGAGGATAATAAGGATTATGGTGAGGAAGGTACTTGTTAACCCCAAAGTGTTCATAGAGATGGGAGCCATTAGGGAGTCAGGGGCAGCTACATGGAGCAGTGGATAAAGTGCAGAACTTGGAATTAGGAAGATTCATCATCATGTGGTTAAGTCTGGCTGCAAACACTCACTGGCTGCGTGACCCTGGGCAAGCCACTTCACCCAGTTTGCCTCAGTTTCCTCATCTATAAAATGAGCCTGAGAAGGAAATGGCAAACTGCTCCAGTATTTCTGCCAAGAAAACTCCAAATGGGGTCACAAGAGTCGGACACAATTGAAAGGACTGAACAGAAAGTGAGACATCATCAGGACTCTGACATGAAGCAATTCAGCTGTGATACTCCTGGATCCCTGGGGGTAAGGTTGGGGGGGGGGCAGTGAGGGGTTGTATGTTGGCTTGGAGGATAAGTGGGTTGCTACCCCTAGGGTGGAGGTGGTAGGAGATAAGCTGGCATCCTGGCACATCCAGAATTCCTTTTTTGGCATTGAATAGAGCCTGGCAAGGAGCTCACCATCTAGAATCCAAAACCTTAGTTAAAAGGACTTTTCCAACAACCAATCAAAAAACTGGATGAGATCAAAGACTAGGAGTAAAGTGGTCAGGAGAACTGGCTTAATCATATCCTGGGGAATTCCATGCTAGATTTTGTTGTCTGACTGGCTGACCCATAATCCTTACCTATGGACTAAAAAAAACAGTAGCTTTCCCTTGCTGGGAAGAGGCTTACTAGTCATCACACCCTAGCAGCTGGTACCAGAGAGCAGTAGATAATCCCAAAAGTCAGAGGACCAGCAGATCCCTGGTGGTTGAGGGGGAAGGTCAGTGAGTCATGCAGGCCATTTCCTCATGCTTGGACTATTGCAATAGCCCTGAGGAGTCTGCTTGCCTCAAGTCTCTCCAGTCCACCTTCTATTCAACCACCAGAGATTCTCCTAAAGTACAGGTCTGATCTGTCTCATATACCCCTTCCACTCTATAAAGGTACCTGGGGTGGAGGCGTGGTTTTGAAGTCCCAAAAAACAGGACCATGGCCAGGAGGGGAAGGAAAGATGACCTGCCTCTCCCCTTCTAGACAATCCTTACCAAGATTTTATTAAACCTTTGTTTTATTCACCAGGGACTGTGCTAGTGCTGGAAATACAATTGCAAGGAAAACCAACTATGGCTCTTGCTCTCTGGGAATTTACATTTTAACGAAGGTGAAAGAGGAGATGAAGAAGGTATGGAGAAGTCAGACTGAGCACACTGCAGTAGAAAATGAAGACAGTTAGACTAGGGTACCTTCCCTGATGGAGGCTCTGGGAGGAGTCATCCAGTTGGAGCGAGGGGCCCCGGGGTCAGAGTCCTTCTGAGGTATCAGTTTCCAGACCTGAAGTGATCTTCTAGAAAGAAATTTCCAGGCGTATGGGAAGGGGTGAAATGGGGAGGGGGCAGCTGAGTAGGAAAAAGTTAGAAAGAGAATCCACAAAATGGAAGTCCCCTAGGAATTCAGCCACAGGAGATAGAGGGCTATTCCAGGGGAGCGGGCCACAGGAGTGGTTGGATGTGCCAGGGTCCATGTGCTCAGCTAAGTTGCAGGATGAGTCAGCAGTAGGCAAAGCCTGATTTTAAGGTCTGGAAGCTGAATATGGAATATTGAAGTTCTACAGCATCGGAGATCTGACCACCCTTTATGAATTCCCTCCAATTCTTTGCCCAGGTCAATGGCACATGCATCCCTTTCTCCGTATTTGCTGACCACATGTTTCCTCCCAGTGTGTTCATTGGTGACATGTGTTCAGTAACGGGTATGCCTTTCCCCACTATATGGTAACCAATGGAGAAGATATCCCACATGTAAATGAGGAGATCTTTCTTGTCATTTATCTCTCTGTCCTACGAATTTAAATGTCTTTTGCTTTTATCTGTTATATCTTTTTTGGCTGGTAAAAAGTAAACATATCAGTGGGAGCTTTTCATCCTGGGTTAAATAGAAACTTATCCACAGAGTGACTCAAACCTAAAGTCACTTCTGGGAACCAAGCATGAGGACACCCAGAATACTCCACATACTTATCTGATCCTGACAATAGTCCTTAGAGGGAGATGCTGCAGGTACTATTATCTCTGTTATAGACACGAGGAACCCAAGGCTCAGAAAGACTGGGTAATTTCCCTTTGGCCACACAGCTAGCACAAACTGGAGACAAGCTTCAAATCTACAGATGCTCTTGACTCCAAGTCTAGCACTTCTTTCTCTGTCCCACTGCTCCTGAAGGCCACCTGGACATGTGCTTATTATTTAGACTCGGAAGGTAACGATAGCATTTAAATTCCCAAGAAGGAATCCAGATGCCATTTTGTTTGTCTTTATAACCAGAACAATTTTATGTTAGAAGACGCACACTTCTTTGGCATAGGGGCTGACAAATATGTTTACAAACACTCAAGGGTGTTGGGTCTTAACTGCAAATTAAGTGAATGCTCTTTTCTCTGAGCATTCCCCCATTTTTCTCTTGAAGATGGTGTAATGTGACCATAAATAATTTATGCGTACACCTTGAAAGTATTTTTAATTAGGATAACTTGGTAAGTGATCATGTTTCTGTAACACCTGGGAAAGCGCTCCTGGGTAATGAGAGAGGACTAAGAAAACTCAATTTGGAAAACAAATGCTTCCTCGGGAGTTACTGAAGGGCTCCATTGCAGAGTCCGCCTTGGGTCCAAATTCAGTGCTATAGGCTTGTCCTGTTCCCATTACTGTCCTGAGCATATATTTGATGAAAAGAATGCAATGGATCTATTACAAAACCAGACAAAAATGGGGGTGGGGGTGAGAGGGGTGAATGGCCTGTGATCCAGACGACTGGGGACAATGGCCACATGGATACATCATGGAGAAACTTAATGTTAATAATGCTAATAATAACAACATTTATGAAGAGCTTTGAGGTTTTCAAAGTTCCTTAAGTATAATATCTCCTTCAATCCTCACAACAACTGGGTGAGGTAGGTGCTCCTATTATCCAATTTAACAGGTGAATTATCACCCCCATTTTACAAATGAAGACTTCTTCATGGAGAGCAATGTGAAATGAGGCTAGAAAGGTCAGCTGAAGCCAGGTTATAAAGAGATTTAAATGCCAAGGTAATGGCCCAGAGAGGCTAGAGGGAGTCATTGAAAGTTGCTAATCAGAGCAGTGACAGGTCAAACTTGTACTTGAAGGTTATCGTGGTCACTCAAATGTCCATACTCTTTTACCAAGAGACTCCTCCACTAGGCATATGCCCCAGTGAAGTCACTGACAAAAAAAACAAAACAAAGAAAGGTTCTACATACACCAACATACTTATAGCAGCCCACTTTGTGGTAAGAACTAGAAACCACATAGATGCCTATGGTCTAAAGGATGGCTAAGCAAAGTCTACTCAATGCAGACAGTGAAATACCACTTGGCCATAAAAAAGCACAAACATAATGAATGAATATAGAGAAGCCTGGGAAGACCTGTATGAACAGATTTGAAGGGAAGTAAGCAAAGCCAGGAATGCAAGATACATAGTAACTACAGTAACTGAATGGTGTAAATGAGCAGGACAACCACAAAACAATGAAAACTGGATGTTTTGAAATTGTAAAAACTAGGTTTGGCCTTAAACAAGAGATTCAAGAAGAGGCAAGATGTCTTTATGTGGCATAAATTTTAAGTCCACTAATATGATTATAGTGGAAAGTCTTTACTCCCCTCTCCTTGCCCATTTACAGAGGCCAGGGTCCACTGAATATTGCATACGATGCCAGTTTTGGGGAACCTGTTGACTGCTTTGGCTACTTTTCTCTTCCTGTTTAAAAAATTGTTGAAAGGGATGACTCTCTGAGAAGGGAGGGAGAAGGATGAAAAGAGAAATGTCAGGGAACAACAAAAGATAGCCATTATTATGTCATTCTTCACACTTGTCATCATCGCTCGCCTTCCCAAGGGGTGGTGGAGGCCTGTGAGGGAGAGAGAGAGAGAATCCGAAACTGAAAATGTTAAAAAATGAATGTTAAAAGTTGTTTTACATGAAACTGAAAAGTATTTAATGAAATAAATAAAAATATTGAAAGCATATTTTATGCGACATATTATAGGTGAAAGTATTCATTTTTAGTTCAACAAATATTTCTGGTATGTCCAGGGCCCATGTTCAAGATTATGGAAGAACAAAGTTTAGATCAGAAATGATCCCTGTTCTCATGGTGCTTATTGTCTCCAAGATACAGCAGTAGTAACAATGGTGCCCTGGAATTGGCAGAGGTCTGAGCTGAAACCTGCTGACGAAGGGACCTCAGTCCACGCCTCAGCTTCTTCCTCAGCGAAATAAGTACTGCTTCAGAAGTGATGAAGAGACCTTTGTAAACTACAAGACAGCAGAAAGCGGCCATGGCTGTTGTCCAATGATGCGTGGACAGAGCTGTGTTATTTCTTTCTCTGACATTTTCTCTTCATTTATACCCTCCCAATTTTGATAAGAAAATCACATATTTTACATGAAAAGTGTTCTCCCCACCAATGTGTCTACTTTGAATCAGAAATTTCTCTTATCTCTGTAAGAAGGAGATAATAATGTTTATAATATTTACTTCACAGGGTTTTCATGAGGTTCAAATGTAGTTATGTATTTTTAGAACTCTGCAAACCTTAAAATGCCATAGAAAGGTCAAGTATCATTATTGAAGATGCTGATACAATCTTATATTTGAAGTATCAAGCATAGTGCTTTGGACATAATGGGTAGTAAAAATTATGTGTGTGTATATATACATACATATGCACACACATACAAACATGTATATTTATGTACACACACATATATGCATGTATTCATGGGAAAGAACACTTCTGTGGTCCAGGCATGAGCAGATCTTGCCTTTATTCCAAGCTCCGGTTATCTATTTGCATGATGAGTCAATAGTTTTCTTTCAAGTAGAGCATTTTGTTACTTTGGGACCCCCTTCTCCAATATCCCATCATGGTGTGAAGGGGGCCTCCTTTCTCACAAAATCAGAGGCTTTGAAAATGAAAGAACACAAAGTCCATCTGGTCAGAGTCACACCCACAAAAGAAATTCCTTCTCCCACACATCCAACAAAGAGCCACAGAACCTCTTGAGGGAATTTACTTCCTCCTAAGTCAGCTTTCTCCATGTTGGACAGCTCCAAAGTAGCAAATTTGTCTGACATCCCTAAAACTGCCTCTTTGCAACTTCCTCCCTCTGCACTTGGTTCTGTCCTCTGGGGTTAGATCTCTCTTCTTCTAATCCCTCTTCCATATTGCAGCCCTTCAAACACTTGAAGATAGCTGTCATTCCCAACCCCAAGTGCTCTTAAGGTGAAATATGCCTAATTCCTTCCACTAATCTTCACATCACATAGAAGACTCTTCATCATCCTGGCTGCCTTCCTCTGAACACTCCCCAGCTAATCAATGTCCTTCTCCTGTAGTGCCAATAATTGAACACAACACTTCAGCTGTGGTCTGATTAGGGAAGAGCACAGAGAGACTCTCACTCCCTAGCTGTGGGAAAACATGATGACTATTCATGCTCTTGCAGCCTGGCTAGGGAAAGTTTCACTGGGGAACTATTTCTCATGAGAGTCTGGTGGGAAGTGGGCATTGTGCCTACAGAGTGGCATAATCTTCCTGGACTTGTACAATGATTCTCACTTTCTACTATCTCCTCCAGAATCACCTCATTGTTATAAACTTTTTTTTAAAAATGACAGAAACCCAAGGATGGAAACCACTGCCAAGTGTCCATGAGAATCTCAAATGATGTCTTCTGCTCCTTTTAGTTTTTAATAGGTATTTCTGAAAATTCATACACAGGCTTCCAATTTGTTTCTAGTGTCACAGATTCAGGGCTATTTTGAACAAAAAAAGAGGGAAGGATGAGTGTTCAGATACACAAAGGCAATTAATTGGAATCAAGCAATTAGAGGGGTACTGTATGCTAATTTATTCGTTTACACCTACAGGAAGAGAGAAACAGGATATATTTAACAGCTCTGGGGGCTAAGGAGGAAAAAGGTGAGCTCTCAAAATCAGAAGAGTTTCCAGACATGCCAAAAAATGAAAGGGAGTCTCATCACTACAAAGGAAAGAATTAGTGACATTTAAAACCTGCACCCCATTCCCTTCCTGGTTATGCTTCTGACTACTGGCCTCCACTACCATTCCCCCAGTGGATAACTTCTCTCTCCCCATTCCCTTATCTTCTCCCCCCCCTTATGTGTTTGTTGTCTTCTCCCATTAGAATATAAGCTCCTTGAGGGTAGAGATTGACTGTTTCTATTTTGATTTGAATCCCCAGTTCTTAGTACAGTGCCTACTACATTATTCATGCTTAATACATGTTTGTTGCTTGCCTGCCACTCAAAGTGGCCACTCAGTCAAGGACTTCAGATGGACAGAAGACCTTCAATATCACCAATAAGTATTGACATTCATCCTACCAGGTAGCTTCCAATAAAACAATATTCTGGATGGCCTTCTTCTTAACCAGTAACCTATAAGACTGCTATGACCCACCTCAGTAATGTCTCTACCTCTGAGGTTTATTCAATTCACATTAACCATCCAACTAGCTAGTGTCTACCACCCTCTGTGACACTCCCCTTCTTTCTTCAATAAGCTAAGTGACTGGCTCACAGTTTTTCTTATTGATACTGCTTCAAGCACTATAACTTCATAATTCCTCAACTTACTCATGTCCTATGAGCTCCTCCTCCACCCCACCTCAGTCACTCACAAAGATGGTCAGACCCTTGATCTTCCCACACTCATGAGTGTACCACCTCCACTTTCATGAGTTCTGAAGCTCCCTTATCTGATCACAATCTGTTGTTGTAACTCATGCATCCAGCCTGCTATTGAAATGGTATAGTGGTGAAGAGATGAGGATGTTCACCAGGAGGCAATGTCAGAGGAGAGAAGGCAGCATATTTGTGAATTCTTACAAATGTAAAATCAACTGGCTTTGGCAACAGAATGAATATGGAGCTGGGGCTGGTGGTAAGGAGTCAAGGGTGACACCTGGGTTTGAAGCCTGGGGTACTGGGAGGATAGTGGTGTTCTCCACAGTAACAGTGAAGTTTAGAAGGGGCAGAGAATTTGGGAAGAAAGATAATTAATTCAATTTTGGAAATATTGTGTTTTAGATGTGTATGGGACATCCAGTACGAGATGTCCAAGAGGCAACTAGAAATACAACACTGGAAGTCAGCAGAAAGGTCAGCACTGGGTCAATAGATCTAAGAATCATTGTCATAAAGATGATAATTAAATCAATGAGAATTGATGACATCAGCAAGTGAAGTAGCATAGAGGGAGAAAAGAAGAGGGTCCAGAACAGAGTCCTGAGGGATGCCTGCAGTTAGAGGGTGTGATCCCTGTGAGGATCCAGCAAAGGAGATTGAGGAGTGGTCCAACAGGCAAGAGGAAAGCCAGGAGAGAAGGATGTCCTGAAACCTACAGAGAAGAAAGTATCAAGGAGGTGAGAGTGACCAACAACGACAAAGGGAAGGCAGAGGGAGAGGTGGGTTATGCTCAGGTCAAGATCAATGATACGATAAGAGTGCCAGGGATTCAGGGCATGATGGGAAACATGCTCCAGGACTATTTTCCCATCAAGCTGGAGGCTTCATCACACACTGGGAGAAATTCTTTGGACTACGTCCCCCAGAGGACTGGGCGTGAGACCAGGCAAGGGGCCTAGTGAAGAGTGAGCTACCATGTAGGAAGTTTAAAAAGCCAGGCTGCAGAAGTTGTAAGGATGAAAAGTCAGAAGTATGGTGAGGGGCTGCAGTGCACCTGGGAGAGGAGTAGGGACCGCATGGGACAGAGCAGTCAACAGTGGTGTCAAAGCTGGACCCTGATGATTCCAGAGTCAAGGATAAGAAGGTTCAGTCTTCATTAGCCTGCCCCAAGTTGTCATCAGACTTTCTTTTGCCTTCCCCAGAAGAAGTCCCAGGAAAGAGGCTTCATGAGGCAAATGTCAGCATTCTCTGCACATCCAAATTCTGCAGTAGAAGTAGTTATTCCCTCTCTTTATGAGGGAAGCGGCGAGGGAGAGGGATTAGAAGGGAATTAGATCACAACCCCTGCAGGTGTAGGGAATTTCACCCTCTCAGTGTATGGTTGTAAAGAATGTTTTGCTCTTGATATTTTATCCCTCCCCATGTTATTGCCATTGTCCTTCATCTTGATAAAGTGCTTTTGTTATTGGTCTATTACCCCTAAACAACCCCATTGAATTTGGGAGTGGCCAACGGTGCTGCACACTGAACAATTCCTATTGATCCAAGCCTGATAGAGGGGAATTATGGACAGTGGTTACAGTTAGAAATTATATTTGTGTATCTAGAAAAACTCTTAACACTGGAAGAAATCATCTGGTGCCTGCGGTCTGCCTGTTCCCTTTTTAAAGTTAATAAAATGCACTTCAGGGAACATGACTGCTCCCTCAGAGTTCAAATGTTCAGAATGTGAAGGCTTTCACTCCTTAGAAACCTACTGTGAGGAAACAGAGGGTTTTAGTTGTTAAAATATCTAATGTCAAAGAAAACCCAGCATAGCTTTGGTAGAATGAAATGAACACAACCTAGGGAGAAGGCGAGTCTGATCTTCTGGGTGTGCATTTATGTAACTTGTCTGTAAACTTACATCCTAATTCATCCTGACCTGAAACCCCTAAGGACCAGGAAGCAGAATAAAGCAGCAGAGAGCGGAGTGGGAACCTGGCCCTTGGTAGGTATGTAACCAACTCTAGGCACATCCAACAACTGTAGATGAAGACACAGAAACAAGTCCAGAAATCATTTAATCACAGGAACATAGACGCCATCTAGTCCTCCTCCCTCTCATTTTACAGGTGAGGAAGCATGTCCAGAGAAAGGAAATAACGTGCCCAAGAGCACACAGGTGGTAGTGGTCATCGTCCTTATCCTTGTTGCCATCATTCAGTCATATTGGACTTTTTGTGACCACATGGACCACAGCATGCCACGCCCATCTATCCTCCAGTATCTCTGAAAGTCTGTCCAAGCTCATCATGGCTTCCATGACACCCTCCATTCATCTCAGCTTCTGCCATCTCCTTCTGCCTTCCGCCCTTCCCAACATCACAGTCTTTTCCAACGAGTCTCATCTTCTTGTTATATGACCAAAATATTTAAGCTTCACCTTCAGCATCTGAGCTTCCTGCAAAAAGTTGGCATTAATTTTTTTTAAGTATTGGCTGAGTCAATATCCTTGCTGCCCAAGGGACTCTCCAAAGTCTTCTCCAGAATTCTTGCCGCAGTAGCACACAACTGCCTCTCCCTGAGCCTCAGTTTCGTATCTCCAGAATTTAACAGGGTTTTCATGAGATTCAAAGGAGAGAATGTGGGGAGAAAGTGTTTTGAAAGCTTTAGATCAGTCCCAACCTACTGAATAGCTTTACCTCAGCTTCCACATCTGTGTTGTGGGAATCATCATGGAACAACTCACAGGCTAGTTTGAAGATTCATTGATAAATATAACTCCCCCCCCTCAAAAAAAAGGATATTGCAAAGCCAATGATCAAGGTCACGTGGTAACGGGTCCAGACATGAACCTTGCAAACAGAGGGGACTGTCAGGTAAGAGTTGATAGGAAACAAGTCAACAAGCACTTATTAAGTGCCTACTGCATGCCAGTACTAGGGCTACAAGGAAAGGCAGAACCAGTCCTTATCTTCGAGAAGGTATCTGCCGGGGAGAGGGGGAGGGAAGGATGGCATCTACAGAGAAAATGTGGGGAATAAGGATTAAACAACTTTACAAAGGAGGGCAGAGTCCTAACCACCATTGGGACCAGGAAAGACCTCAGGTTCAAGTGATGCCTGAGCATGTGCGGGCTGTGCTCTGAAGGAAGGTGATAGAGAAGGGTGTTTCCAGCTGGGGGTCTGGCCTGTGCAGAGACACATAGAACTGGGATGTTGTATATGGGGAACAAGTAAGACAATTTAGTCATTAAAGATAAGCTAACGTTTATGGCACTTCGAGATTTTGATCCTCATGACACTCTAGGAGGTACTCTTTTTACTCTCGGAAACTGAGGCAGAGAAAGGTTAGGTAACTCTTCCAGAATCTCACACATGGAAAGCACCTGAAGAGATCCAATGTTACTGTTCAGTTTTTTTCAGTTGTGTTCAACTCTTCATGATTCCGTTTGGGGCTTTATTGGCAAAGATACTGGTTTGCCATTTCCTTCTCCAGGTCATTTTACAGATGAGGAAACTGAGGCAAATAGGGTGAAGTGAATTGTCCAAGGCCACAAAGCTGGTAAGTGTCGGAGACTGGATTTGAACTCAGGTCTTGCAGATTCCAGGCCCAGTGTTTTATCCACTGGGCCACCTCACTACCCAGCGAGACATGACCCAAACTCAGCTCTATCCTAATTCTGAGTGTGGCAGCCTGTCCACTGTAGCACCCAGCTGCCTCATGGAATTCAGAGTGGATGGATCAGAGAAATGTAAAATGAGCAGGGGAAATGATGTGGGAGAAGTAGATGTTCTGTTCCTGGAAAGATTTTCAACTTGCATTAATAGAATGTGTTGTCTAGCTTTTGTGCTCCAGTATATTGGGTCAATAACTTTCTAAAATACTTAGTGGGAGCTTCCTCACCTGGGAGTTCCTTAGATCAATAAAATCTCAGAAACTTTCCCCATCCCCATCAAGAACTGGGCAACATCTTTAAGTACGACATCCCTGCCCCCCCCCCCCCAAGAAGTAAATTTGTCATTTAAAACAGGCAATACTAAGTCACTTGGTCCAAGTCACTTGGACGTCTGAGTAAATGCCAGTTGTCAACATTCCCTCTGGGAAATCTGAGGAAGTGAGAATTTGTGTTTGGAACAAGGAGAAGAAAGACTCAACACACTGGTTCAGAGTCCAGGTCTCACCAGGTCTTAGTGATCTTACCACGGGTCAGCTTCCGACAAAGGGAAACGTCTCCATCGGTCCATTCCTGGAGGTGGGTTGGGGTTGGGCAATAGGGAATGAGGGGCAAAATTTTCATCCCAAGTAATCATATATATGTCTCGAAACTTTTCCTGGGCATGTGACCACATAACCTGCTTCCAGTCTATTGGTCAAAGAACCATAACTAGACAGAGGCCAGTAAGAGATTCAGCTCAGGGCAAGGAAATTTAGAGGGAATCACTGTGTCGTGATGATAGTAATGAGTCTCCCTTCCACTGAACTGAAATGGTCTCAATTACCCCACACATTCTTTTCACACCATGAATCATATATCAGTCAATTGGAAAGTGGTCCATGCCCTGTTACTTCAGGGCAATAATGCTCCAGACATCCATGTTTTTGTTTAGAGGGCAGGTAATGGTGTAGCAGATACGGCAGGTGGTAGGTGGAGTAGATGGAGCACTGGACTTGGGATCAGGAAGACCCAAGTGCAAATCCTGCCTCAGATGTATGATAGCTGTGTGGTCCTGGACAAGTCAGCCTCTGTTTCTTCATCTGTATAATGGGGATACAAAGCATTTGCTTTGCGTGATTTTGGTGAGGATCTAGTGAGATAACGTATGTGGAGCCCTTTGCAAATATGAGAACACTGTAAATGTCAGTTATTCTTATGGCTCTCAATTAGATCCTGATCCTTTCTGACAACATAAGCTTCTGCGGAGTCTCACTCCCAGCCTGGGGGGCTTCATACCAGCTTCTTTCCACGTCTTTAAGACAAAAGAGGCAGATGTGGCAGCCTGAGTGTGCCAGTGAGCTAGAGGAAGGCTTCTCCCCTTCACAAAAAGTGAAGGGTCTCGAAAGCCAACCTTGGCTCTCTGTCCACAAATAACATAAAAGCTGAGACAGTCCAGAAATCGCTTCTTTAGGCCGTGGCTCTTATTAAGGGTGGCACGTCAGCTAACAAGCGGAGAACGGCCATTTCATTCTACAACACCACTCTCTCAGCCATTACTGAGCATATGCCGAGTGTGAGAGATACAAAGACAGAAGCAGAATAGCTCCTGCCCTCATGGAGCTTGCCTTCTACTGGGAGGAAACAGCAAAGACATACAAAGTTACCTGAAGGAAGGAGGGTACTAACAATGGGTGAGCAAGAAAGGCCTCACCAAAGAAGGTAGCAACGTTTAAGCAACACAAGGATTCTCCATCATGGGCAAAGAGGCAAGTACATAAAATGCAATGTTGTGTGTGTGTGTGTGTATGTGTGTGTGTGTGTGTGTGTATGTGGTGCAAGGCAGAGGTGATGAGACCGGTGAGGACCACAACCAGAGTAGTGCCTTTGTCAATAGAGAATATGGAGACACATGTTGGGTCATTTGAGGAGGCAGTATTGACGAGACTTGGCAACAGATTGGCTGCATGGAGTGAGGGAGGGTAAAGTTTCAAAGATAACACTGAAGCTGTGATCCCAGGTAATTGGAAGGATGGTGCTGCCCTTGACAGAAATAGGAAAGCTCAAAAGAAGGGAGGGTTTTGTGGGAAAGAGAGAGAGGTCTATTTTCAATAGATTGAGTCTGATATTCCTATGGGACATCCAGTTTCAAATATCCTATAGGCAATTGGTCATGTGAGACTGAAGCTCAGCGGAAAGACTGAGGATGGATTATGTATGTAGGAATCAACTGCATGAAGATGATCATTGGGAGGTGATGCAGTCACTGAGAAAGGAAATGTAGAAAGAGAAGAGAAGAAGACCCAAAACAAGGACTTGAAGGATTGGTTGGTGGACATGAGATGAATGAAGATACAAGAAAGGAGGCTGAGAAGGAACAGTAAGACAAGTAGGAGAACCAAGAGACAACAGTGTCTGAAAAAGCAGAGAGGAAGAAGTGTCTTCACGTCCTCCAAAACCTGGCTCCACCCCATCTTTCCAGCCTTATTAAACATTGTCCCCCTTCATTCATTCTACAATCCTAAAAATGGACCTTTTTATTGTTCTCCCCATCCAACATTCACTCTCCCACCTCTTTACTTTTGCACTGGCTCCCCCCACCAATGCACTCCCTCCTTATCTCCTTTTAGAGTCCCTTTAAAACTCAGTTCAGATCACCTTCTCCATATAACCTTTACTACTCTCCTTCATAGCTTCTGGAATCCCCCTCCAAAAGGAAAGTATTTTGTATTTATTTTGTGTACATAAATATAAGCAGCAACATATGAGCATGTATGCAGGCATGTATTGTCTCCCCTTATAAAACGGACATAACTCTAGGATAGAAGCCATTTTGTTTCTGTCTTTGACCTCAGACCAAGCACAGTGTCTGGCACATAAGAGGGACTGTTAATAAATGCCAATTGTTAGTTGAGATGGTCAACAACCTCATCTGCTGCAGAGAGGTCAAGAAGGGTGGCGAGTAAGGAAAGGCCACCAGATTTAGCAAGGAGAAGTGACCCATCACTTTGGAGAGATGACGTTGGGCAAGTGATGGGAAATCAGACTGAAAGAGATGAGACATGAATCAGAGAAGTGGAGGCAACACATGCAAGCGGCTTGTTCTAGGAATTCTGCTTTGATAGAGAGAGGAGATAAAAAAAATGATAACTTGAGAAGATGGTAGAATCAAGTGAGTGCCATTTAAAGATAAGGATGATTTGGACATGTTTATAAGCAACAGGGAAGGGAGGAAGAGAAAAAGGAAGGAAGGATGAAAGGAAGGAAGGAAGGAAGGAAGGAAGGAAGGAAGGAAGGAAAAAAGGAAGGAAAAAGGAAAGGAAAAAAGGAAGGAAAGAAGAAAAGGAGGGAAGGAAGGAAAGGAGGAAAGGAAGGAAAGGAGGGAGGGAGGAAGGGGAGAGAGGAATAGAGGAAGGGAGGAAGAGAAAAACAAAGGAAAAAGGAAGGAAGGGAGGGAGTGATGGAAAAAAGAAATCATTTATGAAGCACCCACTATGTGCCAGGCATTGTTCTAAGCACTTTACAAATATTGTCTCATTTCAAGGAACCAACAGAAGAGGAAAGATTGGCACAGAGTGTGAGGGGGCAGGGCACATGATTATGAGTCAATCTGCTGAAAAATCTTCAAATCATAGACCTAGATCTGGGAAGAACCTTACAGGTCATTTAGTCAGAGCTCCTCATTTTACAGGTGAGGAGACAGGTTAGAAGGGGAGCAAAGGTTAGAATAAAGGGGTTGGTCTTGTCAGGAAGAAGATCCAAGTCTTTCCAAGAGACAGGAGTAAAGTCAGAGAGAAAAGGAAATGATAGCAAGGAGTTTTGAATTGTTGAACAGGGAGAAAGAAGAAGGAATTCATGCAGGACATTATATCTGAGTGCAAATTTAGGGTTAGGAAAGGTAAATATAAAATCTCTCAAACACCAGGGAAATATCAGACCTTTGCCAAATTAACAGCCTATTTTGAAAACAGTAAAGAAAGAAAATGGGAGAGTTCTGGCATGCAGACTGGCCTTCATCTACACACTGAGAAAGAGCAAATAGCATTTTAAATGAATGGCTCCTAATTTAAGGCACTTTTATCATACAATTGGGCAGCATGGAGAACACCTGGGAGGAAACACAAATAATGAGAATGGACCTACAGAGATCATGAATATCAGCAGAAAACAGCACGCTGGGATCCTGGCTGTATCAATGCCAGATAATGCCCGGAAGAGTCAGGACTAACACAGATCTAAAGAGGGAAGCACAAAGGGGGCACCAAGGAACCAAGGGGAGATGAAATCTAGCCATGAGTGTAGATGTTTGCTGAGTTTGTAATGAACCATGTGGCAGAGGCCCCCTCCTTGGAGTCATCCAGGAAGAGATGGTAGGTAGCACAGGTAAAGGTGTATCTGACCAGGCAAGGTCTGTGACCATCCAGGGACGTAAGAGAGGAGGGCGGGAGCCCTGGCAAGATCTGTAGCAGAGATGGAGAAGCATTTTCCTAACTCTACGCACAGTCCAAAACAATTCTGCACCTCAAGTCAGCAAAGACCTGGCAAAGTGCTTACAGGTACAAGACAGCATCTCATGAGCAAGAAATAAGATCATAAGATTTAGGATTGAGAGCTGGCAGAGACTTTGCAAATCAGCAAATCTACCTCCTTTATCTTACAGCGGAGGAAACTCAGAACAGAGAGCTAGAATGACCCGGCCCAGGTCACAAAAACAGAGCTGGCGTTTGAACTCAGGTATTGGGAATCTAAATCCATCGTCCATCCCAACGCACTCTACTACATTGTATTGAACTTTACAAAAGAGCTTCGGTACTTTCTGTAGCTATTGCAGGCTTCTAACAGACAAGCACACACTCATAAGAGGCATCATATGCTTAGTGGATAAAGGACTGACCTTAAAGTCAGTCATATCTGGGTTCAGCTCCTGCCTCTGACATACGCCAGTTTGCAGTCTGGTTTCTGTCCTCATCATTCAGCTAAAACTGCTGACTAATAATAACTGCAAAGTAATCAATGGTCTCTTAATCACCATATCTGCTCGACTGTCCTCAGTCCTTGTCCTCACTGCAGGCTTTGCCCCTGCTGCTGGTCCTCTGCCTCCTGAACACTCCCCTCTCTGGGTTTTCATGACTCTCATGGGCTTCCTCCTCAGTTTCTGACCTCTCCTCAGCCTCTGTCGCTGGATCTGCACATCTCCTAACTGTTGGGGTGCCCCATGACTCTCAGTCCTCTTCTCACTCAATACTCTTTCAGCTAATTATCTCATCACCTCCCATAGGTTCAGTTATCATTTCAATGCAGGTGTCTCCCATACCTATAAGTCATCTTAATCTTGAGTTCGATCCTAATCATTAACCAACTGCCTCATTGTGAGTGTCATATATATATAATGACTCCTCTCTTGTTGATTCTACACCCACAACATCCCCTCCTTGCGTCCCCTTCTATCCACTCACACAGTCATCAGCCTAGCTCAGGCCCTCATCACCTTTGACTTGGTCTACTATGTATAAGAGCTTCCCAATTGGTCTTCTAGCCTCGGGGGTTTCCCTTCTCCAATTTTCCCTACACATAGCCATCAAAGGGCTATTCTTCAAATGCCATGTCAGCTTCCTCCTCAGAAAACACCAGCAGCTCCTTATTAGGTGTATCATCAAATATGAAGACCTCTGTTTGTCATTCCCTTCCCAACCAGCTCCAAACTATCTTTCCAGTATTGTTCTAGATTATTTCCCTCTATGCACTCTGGGACAATCAAACTGGCTTTCTTGATGTTCTTTTCACACAATACTCCATTTTCCATTCCTGTACCTTTGTAGAGTCTGGCCTCCATCCCTAACATGTGCTCCCACTTCACATCTGCCTCTTAGGACCCCTCATCTCCTTCAGAGCTTAGCTCCTTTGACACCTCCTGCCCAGAGCCTTTCCCAATCCATACACTGGCTAGTGCCCCACCTCCCAATGGTCTTTTCTGTATTTTATATGGAATGACTTCCATACATGTCTGTTAGAATGCAGTATTCTTGCTCCTTTTCATCTCTGTGTCCTTTAACCCTGACACAGTGCCAGGCATAAAAATAGGTATCTAACAAAGGTTTATTGATTGGTCAGTCCATTGATTTACTCCCAATGTGCTGTGGCTGGGCTTTTTAGCATTAGAAAGGTCTCCCTGCCCAAGATATCAGTAAAGAGCAGCTAGCCAAACATATCTGATGGAATCCTTTCTGTCCTATATGAAGCCCATGCTTCTTGGTTACTGCCCTGGGATTGTAACCCAGATAACCCACAGGCTGATGAGGACAACCCAGGTAAGGTAGGAGTGCTCCTCTCTGGGAAGGTCCAGCACTGATCTCTACCCTTCCCTTTTGCCTAAAGACCAGCCCATCCAGATCCTGGTGATGGCCCTGGTGGCAGTCTCCTCTTTGTCTTAACAGAAAGAGCTTGTACTGGCCAGTCTTGGTGTACCTGGGGTCACATCTCTGCTGCCATGAAGCATTGGAGAAGGAGGTTGGTGGAAGTGGGTTCTATAAGACAAGAGCCCCAAATGGTGTTAAAATAAGCCAAGAGACTGTGCTTTCACTTTATGTAAATGGAGAGAGATTATAAGGAAATGGAGATCTTTAGAGAACATCAATTAGCAATTGAAACATCAGATTTCCATAGGGTTTTTTTTTAAATCTTGAGCTTTTCTAGTCCAACCCCCACACTTTACAGAGAAAGAAACTGTGGCACAGAGAAGGGCAAAATCGAAGCAGATTTTTTAGAAAAGGAAAGAGAAAGAAATTGAAGCTGTCTATAATCATATGAAAAAAATGCTCTAAATCTCTATTGATTAGAGAAGTGCAAATCAAAACAGCTCTCAGGTACATCACACCTATCAGATTGGCTAACATGAAAAACAGGAAAATGATAAATGATGGAGAAGAGTGTGAAAACTGGAACACTAATTCATTGTGGTGGAGTTGTGAACTGATCCAGACATTTGGGAGAGCAATTTGAAACTATGCCAAGAGGGTTATAAAAATGTGCATACCCTTTGACCCAGCAATACCACTACTAGGTTTTTATCTCAAAGAGATCATAAAAATGGGAAAAGGACCCACATGTATCACATGTACAGCTCTTTTTGTGGTGGCAAAGAGTTGGAAATTGAGGGGATGCCCATCAATTGGGGAATGGCTGAACAAATTGTGGTATTATATCACAATGCAATACTCACAGCAGCTGCTATGAATATGCAGGCATATTCCCAGGTTTGAATCACAAGATATAACATACTCTCTTCTTTGAAGACAAAACTAAGACATTTATTTGAACACCAGGAAGCCAAATCCATCACGGTAACAACAAAGTCTTTACATATTACAATGCAGGGAGCACCACCATCCCCAAGCCTTCCCTCCATCAGTCCTCATCACAAAACAGGCTCCCTTAGGCAAAATCACTCCCTCTCTCATTCATGCTAGCCACTCTGCTCTGCTTGTGCTTGCGTTCTCTCTCTCTCTCTCTCTCTCTCTCTCTCTCTCTCTCTCTCTCTCTCTCTCTCTCTTTCTCTTTCTCTCAGCTCTAACTCACCCACACTTCCTGCCCTACCTGTTCAGCAAGCTCCTCCAACCCCAGGTTCCTGTGACTCAGGCTCAGAGCAGGTCACATAGGTCTATTAATGGGCAAGAGAGATCTTCCCATTCCATTAACAATACAGGTATATGAATATAATGGAATGCTATTGTGCTATAGGAAATGATGAACAGACTGATTTCAGAAAAACCTGGAAAGACTTTCATGAACTGATGCTGAGTAAAGTGAGCAGAACCAGGACAACATTGTACACAGTAACATTGTACAAAGACTGACTTTGATGGACTTAGCTCTTCTCAACAATGCAAGGTTCTAGGACTACTCCAAAAGATTCATGATGGAAAATGCCATCTACTTGGAGCAGCTAAGTAGTGCAGTGAATAGAGTGCCATCCCTGGAGTCTGGAGGACCTGAGTTGAAATCCAGCCTCAGACACTTGACACACTTATTGGCTGTGTGACCTTGGGCAAGTCAACTTAATCCCAATTGCCCTGCCTTTCCCTCTCAAAAAAAAAAAAAGACCAAAAAAAAAGAAAATTCCATCCACATCCAGAGAAAGAACTACGGTGTCTAAATGCAGATCAAAGGAGACTATTTGCTCACTCTTTTTTTTTTTTGCTTATTTTTTTCTTTCTCATGATTTCCCACATTCGTTCTAATTCTTCTTTACAACATGACTAATGTAAAAATACGTTTAATAAGAATGTCTATGTGGAGCCTTTATCAGATTGTATGTCATCTTGGGGAGGGGGGGGGAGAGGGAGGCAGAGAAAATTTAAAACTCAAAATCCTGTGGAAGTGCATGTTGACAACCAAAATTAAATAGATTTTCTTAACAAAGGAAAAGGAAAGGAAAGGGAGACTGACTTCCAGTTAGCAAATAAGGGTATTGAGGCAGGGCTACATTTGGGTGAATTGCAAGGGAGATATCATGAAGAGAAAGGCAGAACATGAATTCTAGGTGTTTGCAACTGCACATTCACCTCCCATTTCTCCATTTTCTGACCAGGCAGGGTGCTACGAATTTGAAGATTGCTTCTAGCTGCACCCAGCAGCTAGATGGACACAGTGCCGTAGTCAGAAGACCTGAGTTCAAATATTACCTCAAGATCTGAACCTCATTTTCCTCATCTGCCCCTCAATAACAATAATGCCTCCCTCAGAGGGTTGAGATGTATAAGACATTTTAAGCTGTAATGTGACTTCTAAATGCTAGTTGTTGTCAATTCCTGGACCCCTATAAATTCCAGGGCCAGCCTTTTCCCAAGAACAAAGCAAGGGATCCCCCTATGGAAAACCCACTTGATGCCCATGCACCCTCACCTTCAGCAGCATGCTCCTAATCTGCTTGTTTCCTGTTGCCAAATTGCCTGTACGAGAAGTTTACAACATTGAATCCCCTTTGTTAGGAAAAATCTGATGCTTAGAAAGGGAGATTCCAAAGTGAATCCTAATAACCTTGTCTGATAAATTAATTCTTTTTAACTTGGTCACTGTCCTTTAAATGATTCCATCACTTGATGTGACCTGTAACTTCTGAAGGCAGAATGGCTTCATAGAAAGAGGAATGATTTGGAGTCAGAGAAGCTGAGCTAGCTCTCCAGTACTACTATGTACCACATGGGGGACTCTGGGGAAGTCCCTGCCCCTTCCTTGGCATCCTTTTCTCTTCTCTTAAATGGGGCTTTTGCATCAGGCTAGATGGCAGCTTCTTCATTTGCCAAATAAAGGGGTAGTCAAGCTCTCAGCACTCTTCCAGATCAGAATATGTGATCCAAGGCAATAGCCAGAACTGAACACATGCCTGCCAGAACACACCTCACTCAGGCAGAGGGAAGCTCTGTCTGTTAGTTCAGTTGCCTATTTCAACTGCAAGCATGTGTTCAACTCTAATTTTCTATCACACCAGTTGGTCTTTGCTTTGAAAGATCCATCTAATTATCTTTGTTTAAAACCTACAGGGTGTAAATGGAAGCATCTGTAGAGGAAGACAACTTTTAAGAAAAAATCAGAAGTTTTGGGCAAAAAATCAATTTTTCTTTTTTTCTTTTGTGGTTAAGGGGGAAAAAAAAATTCAGGACTCCTTTTCCTGAACCCTGGCTAAGGACTTATCTATAGATTTTTCTGAGCCTCCTGCTGGATCTTCAGCATTCTCAGGGTGGTCGGCCCTGGTAGCTGCAGAAAAGTTCCAGACATAATTGCAGGCTTACAGTACTTCCACAATATAAAAGAAAATGTGTCAGCAGTACCACAATGGTCCCTGCCTTTTCATCAGCAGTGTGCAGAGAGTGTGGGAGAGTGTACCCAACCACTGGCCACTGACCATCTGAAGTTTGTTCAGAGAAAGATGGGCTGGTGAAGGGGCTTGAGTTTGTGTTATAGAAAGATTAGGTGAAGGATTTGAAGATGTTTATCCTGGAGAGAGGTTTGGGGAGAGAGGGTAGACAGGGTAACTGTTTTCAAGTGTGGGAAGGGCTGACTAGAAGAGACATTAGGTTTGCTCTGCTTGGCCATAGAAGGAAGAACCAGAAACAATGGGCAAAGTAAGCCCCGATAGAACCAAAACATTTCCTGGTGATAGGAGCTGTCCAAAAGTAAGACACGATGGCTTGGCAAGTAAGGGAGTCAACATTGGAGGTCTTCAGTTGGGTCTGGGGGAGAATGTAGAGGATTCTTGATGAGAGGCTGAGGTTAGATGGCCTCAGAGGTTTTTTTTAACTCTGGGATTCTGCGATTCATGTGCCCCAAATATCTATGCCTCAGTGAAACCACACAAGAAGCACAATTATACAACTCTCTTTATAGGTCTATCCCAGACTTTTACTAGGGTGGTCTGACACAAGGCTACCAAAGTTCACCAAGTACCACTGGATGGTACACTTTTCTAGTCTTGTTTTGGTTATGTCTTTGATCCATAAATGTACACAAAGGGAGGTCTTAGAAGGCAACTTGGTGCCATGGAAAACCTACTGGATTTGGAGTCAGAGGTTACAGTCTCAGCTCTGTCTGTCTGACTCTGAGCAAGGTCATTTACTATCTCTGTGTCTTTACCTTTCTCTGACCAAGTTTTCACATTTGCAAAGTCGGGGATAGACTATATGACTCCTAAAGACCTTTCCAGCTGTAAATCTGTGATCCTACAAAGTCTCTGGGGGTGGTGACAAGATGTTAAAGGTGGTTTTCATTCCTCCACAGTGGTCCTGGCAACTCTCACCTAAGCGAGGGTGACCGTTTGCCTGGGGATGCCCTGGAACTCATTCTTTGGAATTATTTGATTGTTGTTACCAAGTACTTTTATCCTGCTCTAGGATGGAAGATTGGGGGCTATACTCAGGGTAGATATGAACTCCAGGTCTAGTTCTCCAATAACCTTAAGCTTCCTTAAAGCTGGACAGAATGATCAGATACTTGGAGTTTTTCCCCAACCTCTTCAGAACAAAGGGAAACATCCCCATAATTGTCCCTCTTCTACCCTCTTAACCCTAAGTTAAGCTCACAATGGGCCTTCCAACAGAAGTCTTCTTATAACAAAAATCTATGAACCAGCTTAATTATCAGTTGGCATAAGGACTTTCTGTTTCAAAAAAAAAAACTGTTGTGGAAATTGGAAAGCAGTGTAGCAGAAATTCAATTTTGACCAATATCTTACATGATACAACACAATAAGCTTTCACCCATGTTCAAAATAATAATGATTAATATGAGGAAATTTCTAAGAGGATTCAAATGAAAATCATGAAAAATCAATTACAGGCCTCGAAACAAAAATCCTGGCAGGCTCCATTATGTCTTCAGTGGCTTGAATCTGCAGAATAAACTGGGAAGATGGTGGGTTGTTTGTAGAATTATAGCCCCCTATCCTTTTGGTATAGTTAGTTGCCCTGCCCCATTAGAGTGTAACCTCCCTGAGGTCCCCGACTGTTTTGCCTCTTTTTGTCCCGAACATTTAGCACCAAGCTTAGTACACAGTAGGTACTTAATATATGTTTATTGAATTGAACTGAATTATAATTGAATTTAATCCAGATGATTCATTTCAACATTTAGGAAAGAAATCCAAATCCTATTTCTTTAGCAGATGATTCTAGATTATTTTACAGCAGATGAGATTCTGGGATTCTGTGACTCTTTCAGCCCTTTCTCCCTAAGTAGAAAAGGACAGAAAAGGAAGACAAGAGGAGAGGTGAGGTGAGGGAAGGGATCTGGGGTGTGTATGTGTTTCTGTTCACGTAGGTGTACTTAAACATATGATTCACCCTTAAGTGGGAGAGAGGAAAATGCTTCCTGATACAAATTGGAGACAATTAAAAAAAAAGAGATTGTTTTATTAATAATACCTCATTTGGATCTCATGAGCTGATGGTTTTGTGATTTAGGTGGGCAAACTGCCTTTGTAACAGATAAGTTATTAATAAAAAATTTTTAAAGTTATATTCTTAAAAGACAGAGAGAGTTTCATTAGATGTTTTAAAGAAGTAGTAAAACCTCCATCCAAAACATCTGATTGAAACTGGAGACCAATTGGCAGTGATTTCATGGGTGGATTGTGTTGTACTTCCCCCGAAGGAGAACCAACATTGATGCAGCATCACAGTCTGCTGTTATTTGCTACTCCCTGGGTCTATTGTCTTTTGACTCTCCTAATTTCCATGTGAGAGTCTTCACATGGTCTACAAACCTTGACTTCTCTCATTTCTTTCTCAAGAGCCATGTATTTCAACTTATTTTTGCCATCTTTCCTTATAGTCACCCTGGCATTGAAGTCACCAAGTATTAAAGTATATTTTAATTTGATTTTGAGGGTCTTATCAAATTCTTTGTAGAATTTCTCTGGCGCGTCTATATGTTCACCTCCTCACCTCCACATCTTTCAGCCCTTCCTTCCCATCAAGACTCAGCTCAAATGGCATCTCCTAGAAGAGGTCTTTATTGATTTCCCCATTTAATAGTATGTCCTCACCAAATCACTTTGCATTGATTTTTTTATGCATCTTACATTTACTTATCTGTGAACCTGTTATCTCCCCTCAATCAAATGTAAGCTCCTTGGCATAATTGTAAATTACTTATCATAACATATTAAAATCTATATAAATGTTAGCTATTATTATTATTATTGAAGGCAGAGACTGTCCCACCTTCATATTTTCATCCCTAGCACCTAAATATTTAGTTAGTGCCTAATACAATCTCTGCCTTCTCATCCTCTACAACAGATGTTGACAAGTAAAATGCTATGTATGTTTTTGGTGGTCTTCTTACAAGTGCTAGCACATCAGTGCAAGATGACCAAATATCTTCTCTACCACATAGGATGAGCAGCACATGAGCAGTCCCCAGGACCATGTGAGAAGGCTGTCTTGCTTGGCAGAATCTGGCAGAGCCTTTGCCCCACTAGGAAAGCATTTGAAGGACTGCGATCTCCTATAAGGCAAGATGAGACACCTAAGGAGGTTTTTAATGAATGGATCTATTCAGGATAAAAGGAACCAAAATGTATCATATCTAGAGCATCAGCAACTAAGTTAATGCTCATAGTCTAAGGACTGGAGATAAGAATGTGGCCTGTGATTTCGTTGGTATGGAAATCTAACTCCCTAGACAACTATCCAGGTACGAGGAAGCTCCCTTTGCCTCTGCAGATCAGCACCTTCTCTATATCTTCTGGCCTTAGAGCAATGCCTGGAGCAAGGAGAACTGGTGACTTGGCAAGGGTCTCACAGTCAGTGTGGGTCAGCACTTAAGCCCACTAGAGATATTCACAGACCATGTAAATATTGTGTGAATCTCTGCACAATAGTCTGCCCTTCTCTCCTTCACTCTGCCATAACCAAAGCAGAAATTAAGAGTCACACAAGACTGAGCAAGTTCAAGCTGTCTTCATCGACCACATTCGTATAAATCCAGACCAAAATTTGCAAACCTCTTGGGTCAAAGGTGTTAATGTCATCACTCCCATTTAGCTAACAGAGCTCTCAGGCCATAAAGACAATAGTTGGGTGTTTCTTCCTTGGTCAATTGCTCTGAACATAATAAAAACCTAATAACCCATCCAGCCTAAACAAGGAAAAGTGGTCTTCCAGAAGCTTCTCCTCCAGTTGGGTGACCTTACTGTTATGACCCATTCACTGGCCAGTCCCCACACACCCTCCCTTCTGAAGCTCCTCAGGCTTCCGCTTTAAAGTATTCTGAGCTTTCGAGTTCAAGAGGTTCCAACACTCTCCTCTGGCTGTGTCACCAGCTATGGGGCGTGATTAACCTTACCTGATGGGAGAGCAATAATTATTTTGCTTCTTACCATTAGTCTCCTCTTCCCTCACACATTAAATCTGTGTCTGGGGCTCTTTTGGCCAGTTTTATGATAGTAATGCACTCTTATCTTTTTCATGTGTTTTCATTAAGCACTTTAGCACTTAGCCCAGTGCCTGGCACATGGTAAGCACTTAACAAATGCTTGTTTCCTTCTTTCTTCCCTCCTTTCATCCTCTTCTTTCCTGTTTTCCTTTTTCCTTTTTTATTTTCTTCCTCCCTTTTTCCCTTCTTCCTTCCTTCCTTCATCCTTTAGGGGACACACTAAACATCAGCAGTGGTGAAGACCATAGCCGTGGGTGTCATGGCATCCCAGAGACCCACATTGTCCCCATTTGACTTCTTTTCATGTCTGCTTTGAAAAACAACTGACAACTAGTGTGCTTAAGGACTTCTCCCTGCCCAAGCAAAGAGTTCCAGCTGATGCATGAAGGAAGGGCACTTCAGTTTGTATGATGAAAATAAGCCTGCTTCAACAGCATTGCCTTGTATTTGAACACTTCTGGGATAAAAAGGAGTTTGTTTGAAAATTCATTCAACAATCATTTATGAAAACCTACTATGTTCCTGGCTAAAGTGATAAAGTCAAGTTGAAAAATGGTCCTTGCCTTCCCTCCCTCTACAGACTATGAGCAGCTTACAATCCACTGAGAGATAAAACAATGATTCATTTCATTGTGGAGATAGATTGTCAATGGCTCTACTCTGTTGTTCTTGAGGAAAAAATGCCACTGAAGTAATGCTTGGTAGATTTCAGTCTAAATGCAATTTTAGAATGTTCCCAGTGAGAGTCCACAGAACCAGAGAGCCATTGTACTTGAAGGTGCCTCAGACACTTTTTAATCCAATTTCTGCTTATCCAGAAAATCTCTCAGAGTTCTTCTGTCCTAGACTTTCTTCCAACAGGTTGTTGATGCTCTAGGCACACCCTGTCCTCTGACCTGGTGCTTCTTTCTTTTTCCTGTCCCTGGAATCTCATGCACAACAAATTTCTAGCTTTCCAATAGCTGGTTATCACTGTACCTGTGTTATATGGTGGAAAAACAAAGAGAAATTGTGATAGAGACCCTGTCCTTTCCTATAAAGCCCCAGACCCTCCCCAATAGTGGGAAAACAATTCTTTTGTGTGGTCTGGAGCATAGGCATACTGCCACAAGAGTGACAAAAGGATGGCCTGAGATGGATGCCAAGTTGGTAAGGATCCCCTTAGCCAATCATTAGCCCTCTTTTTCTCCCCCCTCCTCCTGCTCCTCCTTCTCTCCTTCCTGTGAGCTGAGGATCACCTCTCCCAACATCTGTTATGGAATGGTGCTAGCTATCTAAAAGGAGATGATTTTTATTATAAAATTAGTAAGCATCAGCAAAGAGAAAGAAATAAACATACAAAAGAAAGAATGAGATTTTATCTAAAACCCTTAGCATTTTAACAGAGTAGAACCAACCAAATGGGCCACAATAAAGACAAAACTATCTATTTATTCACGTTTCCCAAGTCCAGTCCATCAATTTCCCAACGCCTTCAGTCTGATTCCCCATTTTTATAAATGTAGAGATGGTCCATATGGATACTATTAACTCTGCATCACTGCCATTGCCCCCTACTCTTGTCTTGAACCATTATATTTCATCACATCAACAAATTCTGAGCATGATGTGGCAATAGAACTCCTTTTCTACAAGAAAAAAATTATGATGCATTCCCATACTTTCTACAAAATCAATCTGGATGAATAATTTTCTTTATTAAAAAATTTTAAAAATTGTTATAGTTTTATAATATACCAAACCCTCCACCATACAATAAAAGCTATATAACATTCACAAATGTGTATTGATTAACAAAATCTTTCACAAACATGTTGTCATTGATGATACCACTACTCATAATTCTTTCACAGCCGCTAATGAGATCAATATCCTTGCAACATCTATCGCAGAGAACTCTGTTTTACATAAACAATCTACTACAATTAGCAGAAAATGGCTCACAGCTCCCCTTGAGGAACTAAAGAACTCTTTATATCTCCATAGCCAAAGCAAAACATAAGGTTTTCTACTTCAAACCCTTATTTCTACATGTTTTCACAAGATGGGTCTAGAAATTCTCTCTTAAATGTAGCGTAATTAGGGATTCATGGTCAGAAAGATCCAGATCTCTTAGATAAAGTGAGACTTGTTTCTGTCAGCCAGGCAAGTGAGGATTAGTCAACCGAACTTTGCTTTCTTCTCTCTCATTTGTAAGACAGGTATTTTTTTTCAGTTGGGCAGCTAGGTGGTATAGTAGATAGAGTAAGGGCCAGGAGTTAGGAAGACTCATCTTCCCGAGCTCAAATCTGACTTCAGACACTTACTGACTGGGTGACTCTAAGACAAGGCATTTAACCTTGTTTTCCTCAGTTTCCTCATCTGTAAAATGAGCTGGAAAAGGAAATGGCCAACCATTCCAGTATCTTTGTCAAGAAAAACCCATATGGGATCACCAAAAGTCATAAACAACTGAACAACAACTTTTTTTTTTAATTGGGAAACATGTAAAAGGTAATAGTTTACAAATTCTATCTATCAGACTAGTTCATAAGTGCATTTAATTTACCTTTCCAGGTCAGAGGATGAGGGGTCTTTACATTGATTTGTTTTGAATGCTTTTTTTTTTCAAAATTAGACACCAAATACCCAAGTTTTGGAACAAATGTTGTTATAAAATGAATTCATTTCACCTTTTCATTATCATTAAGAAAACATCAGCCTTTCTTTTATCTCCAACACTCTTTGAAGTACTTTGGCATGAGGAAGCTCGTGAGCTTCACAGCAGAGACAGAGAGCCCCATCCCCAGCCCTGGTACTGCCACTCGAGTGTACAAAGAACCTTCCTCTGAATGGGCTGTTTTGATAAAGCTGGTTGCTCTTACAGTAGCCTGGGAAAGTGTCTAGAGCTCTTCATTCGGATTTCTTGATACAAGTGATTGTCTTGAAGGACATAATACTTGTAAAGTACTTTGGAAACCTTCAAGTGCTATATAAGTGCCAGCTAATATTATTATTAGGAGCCAAAATTGCTTAAGGTGTCAAAGTTCAAACTACTGTTTGCTGACCTCCATTTTTTCCTGCCATAAAGGAAGTTATCAGGGAAGAGCCCAATATAATTCCCTCACATTATATCATTTGGGTTAAAAATGCCATGAATTATATTGAGATTTGACCTTCATGGGGCAGCTAGGTGGCACAGTGAATAGAGCACCAGCCCTGAAGTCAGGAGGACCTGAGTTCAAATCCAGTCTCAGACACTTAACACTTCCTAGCCGTGTGACCTTGGGCAAGTCGCTTAACCCCAACTGCCCTACAAAAAAGCAAAAAAAAAAAAAAGAAATTTGACTTTCATGTGGCATTGCCATAAGTTAAGTTTGTGAAGTAATAAATCTTCTTTAACATCAATTTCAACAACATATACATTCAAATGACCACCTTTGAATTGTGTCTGTTCTTTCATCCACTTATAGTGAAAACAGGAAGATTTCAGTCAATTAACTGATTTTTAAAAGGTTTCAGAAATAGGCCATTCTCCTTCCCACCACCTTCTGGAAAGTGGAGGCATTTAAAGCTGGGGAGCTTATGATTCATCAAGTGCTGCTCCGATCACGTCAGCAGCCACAGGTAGCATCAAGGTTTTTTCCTATCAAATGAGACTTCTTACACTTAGCAATTCTGTGAGAGCAACCTTGTACAATTCAAGCAATCCTTTTACTGTCATGGACATGGTTTTTGAAAAGGTTTGTTTTTGCTTATTGAAAGTATCTAATTTTCTCTGGAAAAAAAATGTGATTATCTTGCCAAAATATTCTGTATACACAGCTTCAAGAGGCCATTTCAATTTACTGAGTTTCATGCTCTCCACAGCTAAAGCACATGTGGAAAACAAACAGAAGTCTTTCCTCTCCATGAATCACAGTAATCATAAAATGGAGTCAAATGAATTTTCTGGATTTTTTTCGGTGTGGTTCTGCATTCCCACTACTTTATCTCTATGGTCTTTGATTGGACTGGTTTCAGCTGCTCTTACGGATTTTTCTCTTCAAACAGCTACATATTCTTCTTTCACAAAGGTATATTGTTACATTTTTAAAAAATATTCACCAGACTTGTGATTTTATATTCCAGATAAACTAAGTCATATTTTCTATAAAGTAGATGTATGCAAAAATAGATAAAACTTTAAAAGACAGGAAAAGACATGTTGTGAATAAGAGATTCATTCCTGAATTAGGTGCATAGTCATGCCATTGACTCATCAGAGCTCAGGTCAAAATTATTTCTTTTTTTTAAAAAGACTAACAATGGGAAAAAATAGAGAACAGAACTGAAGTGACTTAACATTCAATTATTTAAACTAAAAACATTGAAAGTCAAAAAGGGAAATGGACAACAGAAATGATATAAAAACCAACTATAATCACTTCCTCCAGAAGCTGAACCAATGTAAATTAAGTGTGACAACAAGAACAACCAATGAACCAAGCAATTGCTTTAGTCAGCAAATATCTGAGTCACTTGTCACTCAAAGAGAGATGGCTGCCAAAAGCAGCACTAATTAGAAGAAAACTCAATTGTAAAAGCTTAAAAAGAAGGATGATGACATTATCTCATAAAACAAAGGGAAGCAGCAGAGAGGGAAAGCATTTTAATGGAAACTTGGCAAGTTATCCAACGGAACAAAGTTATCCCAAAGGTGTTCAAGGACCAAAATGGAAGGAGGACCACAAACAGAAGGACACTAGGAAAGCTTTGCTGAATTCATTTTTACCAAACTGTTCTTTGCATCACAAATGGTGAAACCATCGTCCCTGAAACTCTCCCAGGTCCAAATGGGCTTCTGAAGAAGCTAGAAACCACTGTGAAGAGAACAAAGATGGAGAAAGCAGCTGAATTGGACCAGCTGTCTACAAAGGAGACCTAAGTAGTCGATGCCACAATTCTGAGGGTATTGATGCACTCTCATAGAAGTTAAAGGAAAGGAAAACACCAAAAGCATGGGGAAAAATTTAGGACCTTATTAACACAACAATAATAAAAAAAGGCAACCAAGAGATTATCACTAATTACCAACCTTTATGCCTCCTCTCCCATCTCATTAAAAGATTTTAGATTCGACCATACACAAATGAAAGGCATTAATGAAAGTGTGGGTAGAGAACAAGTAGTCTTTCACAAGTGGTATTCAGCAATGGACCATATCTTTACCACTGTGTGATTGACTCAAAGAAGAAGAGACTGTAAATTCTTGTTTTGTTTATTACTGATTACATTTGATTCAATAGAACAAAACCCCTTATAAGACAAGCTTTACAACAAAACATCCGGTCAAACGCCAAGATAATTCAAGATTCTTTGGAAGATTTAACAACAGAAACAACCCTATTCAATGATCCTCTGATAATGGGCACTGTCAGGGAGACAGAAGAAACCTAGCACAGAGTACATGTAGAAGAAGGATTTCCAGTGAGTGGTGAGGTTCTCTAGATGTTCCTGTCTGTGAATTACATTGTGCTGATTATATCAATCCCCAAGATTTAGCAGAGGCTCCTGGAAGAGATCTGTAAACACATGGAAGAGTTCAGCCTGACCATTCACACACACACACACACACACACACACACACACACACACACACTAGTTCAAGTGGATGAAGAATGTCTGTTGCACAGATTTTGACATGTACTTAGGTGGGATACCTGTAGAACTTGTCCGTTAGTAAGTAGGTCTAGAACAGAGAGTACAAATGGATAATAAATTGGGATGAGAGTTGAACAGGCAAGTGGGCTGCATTGTTTCCAGGAAATTTGTTCTTCTTGTTCAGTCCCTTCAGTCCTGTCTGACTCTTTGTGACCCCATTTGGGGTTTTCTTGGCAAAGATACTGGAGTGGTTTCTCAGTTCATTCTCTGCCTCATTTTACAGATGAGGAAACTGAGGCAAACAGGGCAAAATGATTTGCCTAGGGTCACCCAACTGGTAGGTGTCTGAGGCCAGATTTGAACTCAGGAAGAGGAGTCTTCCTGCCTCCAGCTCCAGCGCTCTCTCCACAATGGCTCCTCTCTGCCCAACTTCAGGAAATTGCAGAGCTCTATCACTGACCCCAAGTTTTCTTTGCCAAGAAAAGGTCTGATTTCTTTTTTTCAATGTTACCATTTAATTTGGTTTGCTATGTGGCAGTGAGATCTAGAACATCACTGCCTTCAAGGATCCAAAGATGAATAGCATACAGATGGCACTGGAGAGGTGAGTGGTGGGTTTAGGCAGGCTGTGCCATCCAGTCAATGAGGGACCATAAAGAAGGACAAGAGCCAAGGATGTCATCAAAGAATCATATGAAATGAAGAATAGATGGGCTGGTTATGCGACATGATTGAGGGAAGAAAGATAGGCAGACAGAGTGTGGCTCCAGTGCCTTCATGTCAAAAACAATAAGGTGGATGCCATGAGGCACATTTTTAGGAGGACACAGATGAGAGTTGTAGTAGATGGGCAACATCATTGGAGGGAATTCCTGAAGTAATGAGTTCCCTGAACCATTGGAGTGATTTCAGGATGTAGAAGATTCCTGGTGAGGAGCTCCCAGTACCAGTGCAGATCCATACCTTTTCTGCAATGTGGAGTTTTAGAGAGTTGCCTAGAAACCTGAGAGGAGATAGGACTTCCCTAAGGTCACACAGGCAGGCTGTATCTCTGGTTGGATTCAAACCCAGGTTTTCCTGGCTCCAAAGTGTGCTGTCTTTCCTTTAATTAGAAAAATTAGAGACAAATTTAAGACAATTTAAATTGAATCGTTGGAAATTTCAGCTAATGATATATGAAATTCCTCAAGTTCTTTCAATTCACAACTAGGCGGCGTAGTGGATAGAGTGCCTCACATGGAGTCAGGAGGACTCATCTTCCTGAGTTCAAATTTGACCTCAGACACTTACTAGCTGTGTGTCCCTGGGTAGGTCACTTAACTTTGTATGTCTTGGTTTCCTCATCTATAAACTGAGCTGGAGAAAGAAATGACAGACCACTACAGTATCTCTGCCAAGACAACTCCAAATGGGGTCATGGAGAATTGAGCTGAAACAACCAGATAACAACAACAAAGTTTCAAGGGATTTGGGAAACCAGCTTATTATATCCTGTGTATCCAAAATGAATCACATTGAGAAATATAGCAGACACGGTGGCATTTTTCACTTCCACACAAAGACCATTTACCTTCAAGTTTGCACACTTCCCATTCTCGAGCAGGGATCAATGCCACCACCCAGCTCATCAGAGTCTAGGGGGTGCAGGTGGCAGTCGGGGCTTATGCAGAGATCAAGCATATGCAGGCTCAACTTCGACCTTGTTTCTGCATTTCATTCTAAATAACTGCCCTCCACTGCCTTCATTGCCATTTGGAATGAATTCACTTATTTTCACTTGTGTTGACTTGGATTTAAACCTTGTTTTAATTGAAAAAAAGAGACTCTATGTCATAGTTGTACTCCAAAATATCCAGTAATTTTGATCATTTCATAACTCCTTGTGCCCTCTCAGGGTCTCAAATACCCTAAGATGGTGTACCACATACATTCCTTAACTCTCTGCCCCCTTTCAGGGTCTCACACACAGTTAAGGAACATTTAGAAAACACGAAAGGGAGACAAGTTGTAGGTGTGATGTCTGCACATGAAAAGGTCAAGAAATGGGATATAGGGTTGGCAGAAGCAAATGATGTGAAGCTGGACATGGATTGCCTTGTGGACTCCCTCTGCCCATTTATTTAAGTGGGAATGTAGAAGAAGTTGAGAACTTGTTTTTTGTTTGTTTGTTTTGTTTTTTTAATTGCAAAGCAATCTTGGAAAGAAAGTTTGAAGAGAAATAGCCTGGTAACAGGTTATTGAGAAAGAGCAGCTCTCAGAGGTAAGACGTTGAGGGAACAGAACTAGGAGGCTTCTCACTGGTCTGAGGCTAAGGGTTCTGATTTTTACGGAAAGAAACCGACTGTACAGTACAGTATAGTCCAGTACAGTATAGTATAGTACTACCCCAGAATTTCAACTTAGCCAAAAACCGGAGACTTTAGAACTATGGCCAACCAATGGAGGAATGTGCCTGCAGAGAAAAGGCCCAGCAACCTGTGAAGCAAGATGCCTCACTGAGATATTTCCACATCTTCTCCCAGTGATGAGCAACATGGGGACATTGCAAGATGCACCTGCAGTACTCAAGTTAACGGTTGCCCATCCATGTATATTTTTTACCAATTAATGCACAATTTCTGCTACTTGCTCACCCTCCCCATCAATGTCCGTGAGAGAGTGTGCCATAAGGCTACTAGAGGGTGGGGAGGGGGGAGTATGTTCTATCAGACATCAGTACATATATGTACATATACACATACATACACACACATATATATGCACACACAGATGTACACACATGTATAACTATGTGTGTGTGTGTGTGTGTGTGCATATCTGTCTATATATCTCCTTAGTGTGTTACTTTCAGAGATACTTGGGTTTTGAGCGCACTGTGTCTCTCCAGCTCCCAGCCCAACTGCCTACACCAAGGGAAGCACTAGAGGGCGCTCCAGGGAGCTCACACACGAATATGGGCTTTTTTCAGCTCCTCCCTAATCACTAGGTTTATGAGTCATTTCCATTCATTGCTGTTTTTGTTGTCGTTTTTAAGCAGATGGGAATGAGGCTAGTTCTTTTACTTCCCTCCTCACGATGTTTTCAGGAAAAGAAAGTCCCAGCAACAGAATCAGGGATTCAAAGGGGATGGCTGACTGTGCGCCTCATGACCTATACACCCCCACTGATGTAGGTGTCTGTCTCCCATCTTTGTGGCTGTTGCTCAGTCATTCAGGTGTGTCCAGCTCTACGTGACCCACGGACCACAGCACACCAGGCTTTTCTGTCCCCCACCACCTCTCAAAGTCTGCCCAAACTCATGTTTGTTGTTTCTGTGATGCTCTCTATTCATCTCATCCTCTGCTCTCCTCTTTTCATTCGGTCTCAATCTCTCCCAACAGCAGGGTCTTTTCCAATCAGTCCTGTCTTCTCACTAGGGGGTCACAGTATTTAAATTTCAGCTTCAGTATTTGATCTTTCAAAGAATAGCCCTAATTAATTGTCTGATTTGATTTGATCTCCTTGCTCTTCAAGGGACTCTCAAAAGTCTAGTGCCACAATTGAAAAATATTGCTTCTGCAATGCTCAGATTTCTCATAGATCAATTCTCACAGCCATACATGGCTCCTGGAAAAACCACAGCTTTGATTGTATGGGCCTTTGTCAGTAAGATGAGGTCTCTGCTTTTTAGTATGCTGTCCGGATTTGCCATAACTTTCCTTCCAAGGAACAAGCGTCTTTTAATTTCATGGTTATAGTCACCGTCTGCAGTGATCTCTGAGCCCAAGAATATGAAATCTAACTCTGTTTCCATTTCTTCTCCCTCTGTTTGCCAGAAAGTGATGGGACCAGTTGCCAAGATCTTGCTTTTTTATGTTGAGCTTCAAGTCAACTTTTATACTCTGCTTTTTCACCCTCGTCAAGAGGCTTATTAATTCCTTTTCACTTTTTGCCATCAGAGTGGTATCATCTGCATATCTGAAATTGCTGATATTTCTCCTGGCAGCCTTAATTCCAGTTTTTGATTTACCCAGCCTGGCATTTCACAAGATGTACTCTGCATATAAGTTAAATGAAAAAGGTGACAATATACAGCCTTGTCACACTCTCTTTCCAATCTTAAACCAATCAGCTATTCCATGTTCTGTTCTAACTCTTGCTTCTTGGACCACACATAGGTTCCTCAGGAGACAAGTGAGGTGATTTGGTACTCCCATCTCTTTGAGGACTTGCCACATTTTGTTGTGATCCACACAGTCAAGGGCTTTCGTGTAATCGATGAAACAGAAATAGATGTTTTGCTGGAACTCCCATGCTTTCTCTATAATCCACTGAATGGCGTCAATTTGGTCTCTAGTTCCTCTGCCTCTTTGAAAGTCATCCTGTTCTTCTGGGAATTCTTGGTTCTCATATTGCTGAAGCTTAGTTTGCAGAATCTTAAGCACAACCTTGCTGGTGTGGGAATTGAGCACAATTGTTTGGTGATCTGAACATTCTTTGGCACTCCCCTTCTTTAGGATTGGGACATAAAGTGATCTTTTCTAATCCAGTGACCACTGTTCAATTTCCAAATTGACTGGCATAGTGAGTGCACCACTTTAATAGCATCATCATTCAGGCTTTTAAATAACCCAGGTGGAATTCCATCACCCCACTAGTTTTATTGTTGGCAAGGCTTCCTAAGGCCCACTTGGCTTTATTCTCCAGGATGTCTGGCTCGAGATCAGTAACCACACCATTGTGGTGACTGGTGATGTGAAGATTTTTCTTGGATAGTTGTTTTGTGTATTCTTGCCACTTGTTCATCTCTTCTGCTTCTGCTAAATCTCTACCCGTTTGGTTTTCTTAAGCCCATTTTTTACATGAAACTTTCCCTTAATACGTCTAATTTTTTTTATTTTTATTTTTTAAATTTTATTATACTTTGCATCATTCATTTCCACAAGATTTTGAGTTACATATTTTCTCCCCCTCTTTCCCCCACCCACCGCCCCAAAACAGCCATCCCAGTGTGTCCCCTCTCCCCCAGTCTATTCTCTCCTATGTCACTTTTCGGTAGGGCAGGATGGATCTCCCAACCACAGTACCTGTGTATCTCAAGTTCCAGTTGGATGTAGTCAATAATAATAATAATAATAATTGCATATATATAGATAGATAGATAGATATAGATACACATTCATAACATTTGATTATGGAACTCCAGATTCCAGATTCTTTTTTCCTC
>CM053582.1:572320558-572335856 GCA_028627135.1 Pseudochirops cupreus
TGGTATATGAATGTAATGGAATACTATTGTGCTATAAGAAATGGGAAGGAGATGGACTTCATAATTACCTGGAGAGGCTTATACGGACTGATGCTAAGTGAGAAGAGCAGAACCAGGCAAAACCTGTACACAATCACAGACACATCGTACATATGATGACCAACCTTGATAAACTGGACTATCCTCAACAATGCACAGCAAAAGACAACTCTACAATCCTCAGGATGGAAGGAGAAATCTAAACTCAGAGAAAGATATAGAAAGACTGTAGTTTAAATGGAGACTGAAGCAAAACATGTTATCGTTCTCTTTCATGTCTGGTTTTGCTTTTTTTTATCTTCTTTTTCCAGTGATCACTCATAGGTTACAGCACTTCTATATGTTTGCAGATCCTATACATGATTGCACGCCACCATGGGGGAGGGGGGGGAAGGAGGGGAGAAAAATCTGAAACTCAAGTGATTGTGGAACTGAATCTTGTAAATTAAAAGTAAATAAGTAAATAAAAAAAATTAAAAAAAAAAAAAGAGAACACGAGGGAAGCCCCCAGCCAACAGGTGAAGCCCCAGAATCCAGATGGATTCTGGACAAGGGACACATGAGATAGGAACGCCTGCATGGGCTGCATCTGCATATAGAAATATCTGTACCCAGATTCTTGCAGATCCATAGAGGGGCCAAGTAAAGAGAAAAGAGCACGCTTGGGCTTGATATGGTGAGAGTCATGAGAGGCCGTGGGGGAGCTGGCCTGCTTCCCACTGACCCTGCCCATGCACAGCAGGACTGGCATCGAGGCCTGTGCTCCTTCCCCAGTAGTCTGGCCTTCTCTGAACTGGAAGAATCAGCCAAAACTCACCCTCCATGCCCCTTGCTCGTGAGTAGGTGTGGGTCCCTTACCTCTCTATTAGGAAATGGACAGTATTGGTTTCCTCCTCTGTCAGCGGAGGAGTAGCACCAGATGGCCTCCAAGGTTACCTTCCAGTGCTAAGCCATATATCCCATACACTGTGATTCAGACGGAAGGAGAATGCTTCTGCAAATGCTCTGTTGCCATTTTAGACAGGCGGCAAGGAACAAGCATTTACTAGGCACCTGCTGTGGGCCAAGCATTGTACTGAATGCTCCCCTAACATAATGTCATTGGAGAAGACCAGAACACTGAACCCACGCAGCTCTGCGTCCATTCTCTCCGTTTTTCTCTTCATGTCAGTTTAGGGTGTGCCCGGTCCAATATCACAGAAGATCAAAGAAAATGGCAAATCTGTTTTAGGCCATAAGTGAAACAATTTCAGACAGTATCTACAGGTTCACCAAAACCAGCTTGTAAATAACTCCTGCAATGGTTAACCCCTTGCTAGGAGAGCTTCTTCCTTCCCTTTTCCCATTTATAACTTCTGTACAGCCCTCTGGGGACACCCCACGACCCACAGCACAAAGAGGAGCTCTTTTCCTGATGTCCACTCTGGAGATAGGTTCATTTGGCTCTCCAATCTGTATATGGAAATGTTTCACCCTGCTTAATGAGTATTTAATAGTATCACAAGCCCAAAACAAAAAAAATTGCTGCAATAGACCTGAAGCCATTTCCAGTGAAGGAAAGCATGCCTAATTTAAAAGTTCGGAAACAAGGCCTAGGAGAAAAGGTTGAATGAATTGGGATTGTTTAGGCCAGAGAAAAGCAGGACAAAGGGGGGCCCAGTGATAGTGTCAGGTTTATAAAGAGTTATGTTACGGCGGCTACTTAGCCTCTGCTCTCCATCTCGGTGGAGGGAAGAGAGGAAACGGGTCCGTGCAGCATCAGGGAGCCTGAGGAAGGATTTCCATATGCCAGGGGTTATTAAATGTCAGAATGTATTGGTAAGAGAAGCCACATGAGCTTGTGATTGTGTCTGGTTAGCCTGGAGGAGAGAAGGCTCCTCTGTTCCTGTTCCTCCAACAAACATTAAGTGCCTACAATGCTCCAGACACTGTGCTAGGCACCAGACAAAGCATAAATAAAACAGTCCCTGCCCTCAGGGAGCTTACATTCCACCAGGAGAAGAAGGGGATGGAGGGGGTGAAGGAGAAGCAGATCTGAATCTGCATGTACAAGTTTCACGGAAGTGGGGCGCTCCTTCACGGGGAGGCTCATAGCTAGCTGGGTGTCGGGAGGAAGGGGCTTCACCTTTGTGTCACTGGGCAGAACAAGAAGCAAGGGGCACAGGGCAGGAAACTACAGAGAGCCTCATCTGGGCTGGATGTGGGGAGGGAGAAGAGCCTTCCTAAAACTGTTATCCCATCTAGGTGGCCCTCGATGAAGCTGAGGTCCATCCCAACTCTCAGAATCTGGGATTCTGTGATCATGGAATCTGAATTGCTGAGAGCACCACACTTACAGAAGGGCCACCTCAGTTTCCTGGGCCCACGCTCAGCCTGGGGCTCTGAGCCAGAGCACCAAGCTTGCCAGCCTTCTTTGGAGTCTGCAGAAACTACAGGTCAGGATGGGAGCCTGGGGGAAAGGAACACATGATGATTCCCATGCTAGAAGCCTAGGGTCCTGAGGTTTTTCTTGTCAAAAGAAGGATTTGCTCCAATGTGTTTGATAAGCATTTCTGAGACCCAGCTGCAACTTCCTGAGTCCTTGCAGACTGAGAAGCTAACCCCTGAGTTGTTATTAGGAATATCGTCAGATTTTATGTTCTAGAATTGTACCCACTCACCTCTGTGCACTCTTCCATCCTGAGGGTCTAATTCTATCTGGATGATGGAGCATGAGTGTGCCTAGAGGACTGTTGTCTGCCTTTAGAAATGACCCTGTACATGGAGAGAGTCTAGACATCCACGCCCATGCAAAACACAGAAGGAAGCTCTCTCTTATTCCATGTGAAGTCTGGCAAGGGAGCCCAGCTTTGGAACCAGACTGTGGGGGATTCTTAAGAAGGTCCCTGGAGCTGGTGCCGGATGGAACAAAGCAGGAATATTGAATAGGAAGGCTCCCACAAAGCAGGCACAATGATCAGCTACTTACATGTGACCATATTGTGTTCCCCCACAGAATGTAAACTCTTGGAGGGCAGGGGCTCGTTCATTTCAGTGCCCAGAATGTGGTAGGTGCTTAATAAATCTTTGTTGATTACTCATTCAATCAAGCATTTATTAAGCACTTACTCTTGTGTGAAGCTCTGGGGATACAGCAATACTAAATTTTAGGCACAGAGGTGGCTAATTTGGGTGGGTCACAGAGTTCAGGATGAGGGGAAGCGCATAACTGGGAGAGAAAGAAATGACGTGGCCAAGTGGGGAAGGGGGCTTAGAACTAAACACTTATAGTTTATGGGAAGCCTCTGGAAGGGATGGAGTAGAGGAGTCGTTCGCTCAAAATTGAGCAGGCAGCTGTGTGAAGGATGGACCGTAGCTCAGAAAAGTCTGCAGGCAGGGAGACCTACAAGGAGACTATTGCAACCACCCAAAGGAGAGATGAAAGAATAAGAAGGGTGGAGAAGTGAGGAGAGCACCTGCTTTGGAGTCAGACCTGGATGTGAATTATCCCCTCTCCCAGCTACATGACCCTAACCAAGGTGCTGAAGATGCCTGAGCCTCAGTTTCCTCATCTGTAGCATGAGGCTAATAATGGCACCCACATCACAGGGTTGTTGGGAGGATGAAGTGAGATAATGAATGTAAAGGTCTTTGTAAACCATGAGCACATTTTTCACTGAGTCTGATTTAGACGATGTCCTTCCATGGTAGGTTCAGTGACACCCCTTTTCTCCTAACTTCTAAGGATTCAACAAAGTGTTTGAAAGAGAACTGGTCATGAATCTCCTGCCTTCCCAGGCCAGGCCTCTTTTCTATCTGTAAATCAAGGATGCTCAGCTTTTCCCTGTCTACCTAGAAGGGATCCTCGGGATAACCTATCCAATGACCTTGCTTTATAGTGCTGGAAACTGAGGCCTGGAAAGGGATAGCCATGGGCCTAAGTCCTATGGGAAGGACCAGCTTCTAGCCTAGGTCTTCTGACTTCAATCTAGGGCCTTCCCCTTCCCCATCATTTCTTAGCAGACCCTTTGTAGGGACTTCCCTCTGTCCCTGATGTTGTCCCCCAGGAGAACGTACCCTCCTCAAGGCAATGAGGACTTCATTTCTGCCCGAGTCTGCCCAGCTCCTGGTGCCTGTTTCCTGATCAGGGCTTAAATGGAATAAATGAACAAAAGGGAACAAAGCCAAGCTTCCGTCATCAATTCACATGTCCTGATTCATACAGATTCATCATCGTCATTTCCAAGAGCACAGCATGAGTGATCCCCTCAGCCCAAAGAATGCTCCATCAGTTTGGGTTATTCAAGAGAAACTGCCGTCATACAAGACCAAAAGCTTCTTGACTCCGAGACTGATCCCTGAGCAACTTTACATTTCCACAGTGAAGTTACGCTCTGGCATGGACACTTCAGTGCACACACACACACACACACACACACACACACACACACACACACACACACCACATGCACAAATACAGGCACTCATACCACAAAACACCAACCTGCGCATATAACCAGGTGCATAAACATGCATACATATGTGATATATACACACAAACCTGCAGACACATACATATGTGCAAGTACATGCAAAACATATGCATGCCATATATACGCACACAGAGTCCAACTGTAAGGGTTAATGTAATCAGGGAAAGCCCAAAGATCTCCATTGAAACTATCAGTCAATCAAAATCAGGTATGAATGAAACTTTAACTGATTGGGAAAGATCATGGGGGTTTGAATCATGGATGAGAGATGACAAGGGAAATGTCTTGTGATTCATTGAAAGAGTCAGACATATAAAGAACAGAGGAGAGGATTCTGGAAAGATGGCAGACTAGGTCAAAAAATTCCAGGCTCTCCAGATTCTCCCACAAACAGGACAAAGTAGCACCTCGGGGCAAATGTAGAGCAGTAAAAATAAAAATGAACAAGAGTTGGGGCAGAACCATGGTGCTCCTGGGATAACTGGAGAAAACTGGAAGAAAAACCCCAGGATGGGTTTGGCCCCTGTGAAGAGTAAATAATTCCAGGCGAGGTGCCCTGAAACAGCAAACAGCAAGCCCTGGGACTAGCCAGGAGGTAGCCTCCCAACAGCCACAAGAACTTTCACTTCCCAGACAGTATGGGTAGTGGGGCGTCTGAGCTGGGGAAGATTGGGGGAAGCTCTGCTGATAAGGGAAGGAAGATCCAGCTGTGCAGCTGTGCTCACTCTAGATGAGAAGGAACCAGCACATACCTAGTGAGAGCAGAAGCAGTGGGGTGGGGCTCAGTTGGCTCTGGACACTTACAGGAGGATGGAGTTCTTGGTTTATTTGTTCTTGGCCAGAGGTGAGAACTGAAAGAGGTTCTGAGGCTAGAGGCACCATCCCCCATCCCCCAGGACTGGAAGTGATCACAGTAATAAGCTACTACACATTTTTAAAATGAGCATGCAAAGGAGAAAGAAGCCAACTATAGAAACTTGATATGAGAATAGAGAAGACCAGGGTTCATCTTCAGAGGAAGATACTGGAGCAAAGAAAGTCTCTCCTACCCCAAAGAGCAATGTCAAATGGTCATCTGCCCAAAAAGAATTTATAGAACTTTGAAAAGACTTTAAAAATCAATTGAGGGATTTTTTTTAAAATTAAGAACAATCCAAGAAAGACAAGAAGATTATAAAAAGAAAGTCAACCAACTGGAAAAGGAGATCAAGAATCTTAAGGAAGAAAACAACTCCTTGAAAATTAGAACTGGGCAAGGGGAAGCCAGTGAAAGTTGAACATAAACCTGAATGGAAAAAAAAACATGGATATTCAATGAGTTACCAGACTTTCAGAGTTTTGTTGAAAAAAAAACCCCCAAAATTTGAACTTAATAGGAAATTTGATGTATGAGATTCAAAAGAAATGTAAGGTACACATCAAAGACTAATTACAAGGGACTCATTAAGGATAGACTGTTTGTTTTTCATATGAGGAAATGTTAAAAAATGTATGTCTAAGATGGTAATTGGGTAGTTCAAAAGAAAGATTGGGGCAGACCCGAGTAATGACCACATATAAGATGTGATTCTAAAAAGTAACCATTTAGGAAAAGGTAAAAAGAGTTATTGTCTTATACAAATGAAGTGCAAGAGGAAAAACTAACACAGAGGAAATAGATGGGGAAGCAGGGCTGGTAGGTCTGGAAACCTACTTCATCAGGAATGCGTTAAAGAGAGAACAATACATATATTTCTACAAGGGCATGAAAGTTCTCTAAATTCAGAAATAAATAAAAGGCTAAGGGTATAGGAAGATGGGAGAGGATAAGGGAGGGATTGTTAAGAGGATCCCTACTCACATAAGAACTAGGTTTAAAAAAAAGGGCAATATATTCATTTAGAAGGGAATAAAAACCTTCTAAATGTATATAAAGGGTGAGGGAATAGGATAAGATAGGGTATAGAAGGTTATCTAGATTAATGGGAATGGGATAAAGAGGGAATAACATATTTGAAAGACTGTAAAAATCTTCTAAATTCAGTTAGAAACAAGAGGGAAAGGAGAAAGGGGGGAGAAGATAAGGGAGGGATCTTTGGAGGGGGAGTAGTTTAAGTAATAGGAGGGCAAGTGTAAAGCCAATCATGAGCAGCTTTCCAGAGGACTGCTGCTGTGAACAGCTTCAAGGTTCTGATTACATAGTAGAGTGAGCTCTCTATTTATTCAGTAACAAACTAAGACAAAACATTGACAGAAACCAAAGTATAGCATTCACAATGTTATAGCATAACAAGTTATCACCAAAGTGGCCACATAGTTTTCACCTAAGTGGTTACCTAGTTTTAAGCAAAAGATATCATTCAGTAAGTCCTTAACTCAATCATCCTTAAGGAGCAGTCCTCATTAAGGGACACAAAGTACAAAGGTCAAAGTTCTCCACCCCTAGTCTACAGTAAATCATGATCTCAGTTTGCATTAAATACCCAAGGAGAAGTATTTTCATCTTGACTCGAGGCTGGCTCTCAGATTCCATGGTTCCTCTTCCATGGTGCCAACCTGGATTCAAAGGCAGGCAGCTCTCAGCTTCTGGTCCAGCTCCTTGTCCAGTTCTTTTTCCAGTTCCCATTCCATATTGAAGCTCACAGTGTCTAGACCACCTCAAGTCCTTCACAGTTCCTATTTCTGGGAAGACAAAGCTTGACAGAGCCACAATAATATTCATACATATTGCTGGAACCATCATCAATATCTGCCTGTGAAATCAACACAGACCCACCAACAAGGTCTGAGAACTCAACACATGTCACAAAGAAAAATCAACATAGACAGAAGAGACAGACAGAGTGCTGCCAGCACAAATGTTCCCTTCTCAAAATCTGCCACCACAAGTGCTCTCTCAGTTCTGCTCTCTCCTGGCCTGGGCTTCTCCTTATATATGGTCATCAAGCTCCTCCCTGTTTCACCCCTTCCTGTTGCATCAGCAACAGGGGTTTACAAGTCCTGTTTCTTAACAAAGACTTGATATAATCATGGGCAAAGCTTAAAAGAAAACTGACACAAGGGGCTAAATAATTAAATAGCTGGAACAAGGTGCTAAGTACTTCTTCACTTGCCATTACAACAAGGTGGTGGGTAGAAGTAAAGCAGAGAAGGGCAGGAGGGATGGGAAATAAGAGATACATACGAACATAAAGTAAAGATCAGGAGTAGAATTTATTAGGGGAAAAAAGCAGGGCTAATAGTCATGATCTCAGACAAAATTAAAACTAAAATATATTTAACCAAAAGAGAAAAACAGGGAAATGACACTATATGACCACTAGCTTAATTAATATTGTTTTAGACTATTTAAAAGAATTAGATAGTATGAGGTTGGAATATTGCTGTGGTGTAGCAAATGATGAGTTTGTGGACTTGGAAAAATACGGAAAGCCTTGAACCTATGAAGGAAAATGTTGTTCACCCTCAGAGAAACAGTGGACAAACAAGTACATCACAATCTTACATAGATGCATATGAGTGTATGTGTCTATATATGAGTATTATTATGGATATCTAAGTGCACATATGTATGTGTCTGTATATGTTTGTGTGTATGCGTGTGTCTATATGTGTGTATATACACACGCATACATCCATACATCTATACATACATACATATATATATATATATATCTCCATGCATAATCACAGCCTTCTTGGAGAAGGGCAGAGAAAGGGGGAAAAAGAACAAAGTGGAAGTGCACAGCAGAGAATGAGAGCGCACTTTCAAGGAAGCAAAGCAGAGATGGCCAGCTCCAAACACAATGCTCACTATGTGTGATATCGGCTTTCTTGACATGGAAATCTGTGGCTGCATATTTTGAACCCTCCCTTATGTTCTGTTGAGCACAGGGCAATATTTTTTTTTCTCCTTTCTTATTTTGTATTTAAGTTTATAATATGTTTCTTTTCCTTTTTCTTATCTCACATTGAAGTTTAAAATAAATTAATTTTTAAAAGTCAGACATTCCTCTGGGCAGTTCAGAATCAACACTGACATAGGATCTCCCTAGAGGGTCTTTGAGGGCTTTGCTTTGGGGGTTGGAGGTGGGAGGAGCCAACCAGGGCATTGAGTCCCAGCCCCAGAAGAAAGCTTCTCCTAAGGGTTGATTAGGGGGTGGAACCAAAAAGCAGGGACTTGCTTGAGTTCTCCCTTAACCCCCTTCAAATACCTAAGGGCTGATTACATTGTTTCCCAGTCACCCAAAACACCAGGAGCTCCAGTCTCTTCCTAAGGCTTGGCTGGGAGACAATAATGGGCAACTCAGAGTCAAGGCTGCTTCATGCAGCTGAATCATCTCATAGCATTCTGTTCAACTGCCTTCCCTTGCTATGGCTAAGTAAAGATCTTTGTGTAAATGTTGAATGACCTGGGAGTGTTCTGTTTCATTCCAGTATCAAACCTAAGCTACCAAGAAACTGGGCTTGGTCAAGCTCAGTGTAGGCACATGAAAATAATCCTTGAATCTTTCTGGACCTCAAGCTTCCTTCTCTGTAAGGGGAGAGGATGGGTCTAAAGGATCGCGAAAGCCTCTTCCACTTCCCAAACTGTGATCTTATGCTCTTATATATGGGTCTGTCCTGGACTCCAGAAGCCTCCCTTGAATTCCCAATCATCTCCACACCAGCTGCCTTGTCCAGTCACACATGGACTCCATCACCATTTCAAATTCAGGAGTAATAATCAATCGATAGTGCATGGCTACTGGAAAGGCTGTGTTAATCTCCCTATGGCTCCAGCCCCCTTCTCCGTAAGGAACTCTTCCCAGCCACCACTCCCCAATATACTGCCCCCCTCAATCACGATGTGAGCTCCCTAAGACTCTCTTCTTTTTTGTATCCTTGTCTCCAGGGCCTGGCACAGGGTATTATTTTTTAATAAATGCTTTCTATTCATTCATTCACCTAAAATAACTTTAAGGCTTTTATTTTGGTGAGGGCTCTCCCTTTTACCAATGACTTTCCCATCCCCTCACCAACCCCCTTTCCAGCTACACAGAATGCAGCTTAACTAGTGGCCACCCACATCTCACTTTGATTTCTAGACATGAACACTTAATCACCCTTGGGGTGATCACAGCCTTTATAGTATTTAACAGGCCCTACCAGTTTTACTATAACGACTAGTTAAGGGGAAAGGTTGGGATGGATCACGGAAAAGTACTGCCACAATCTGCATTGGAAGACCTCTGATCAGGTCACCAGACAGTGGACAGTGCAGATCCAGGAGACTCAAGAAGAAAGGCTGTCCTCCTCAGATATGCAGCTTTGACCTTTCGACAATGACAAATCATGGTGGGGGTAGGGCTCATGTTTATTTAAATGTGGTCGCTTCCCTAAAGAAGTCTTAAATATTTATCAATTAGACTTTTGATAGGGTCACCAACTGCATGCTAATATATCAACATGGGATGGGACAGCCCCTCTTGCCTGTCCCTCTGGGGCAGCAGAGTGAACCTTGACAGCTCTCCAGCAGAGAGGTCTCTTATGAAGACAGAACTTGACAGGTCAAACATTCCTCCCCTGAAAAATGGTGGTGAATAAGGAAATGTCAAGCAGCCCGGAGCACTCGGAGGATTTACAGAAGCAGCAACTTGGGCTGCATCTACCCTAGAGGTTGGCGCTGCCAGACTTCTCATTATCAGCATCTAATTCACCTCTATGGCCTCCTTCCCCATATCAGTCTCTGCAATCCATACTGCTATCAATATTGCAATCCTGCATGACCCAGATCTGCTGACTAGCCATGATGAGGATGCCCGGTGAGAGGAGCAGTGGGCAGGACAGACCCACAGGACCTCCCAGGTGGACAGGCCTTCAGTGGCCATTGAGTCCTCCTGGGCCTGAATGAGAGTCCTTTCTAAAACATAATTGACAGTGTGTGTTGCAGCTTCATTCCAGCCTTTGTTTGGGGGGCAACCCATTCACTGCCTCTTGGGGGCAGCCCAAGGCTCTGCTCTAGCTGTAGCAGTAATGACAATGACATTGATACAGTACTTATGTGCCCAGCACTGGGCTGAGCCCTTTACAGTTATAGCCTCATGGAAGCTTCGCAACAACCCTGGGAGGGAGGTGCTGTTATTATCCCCATGTTACGGATGGAGAAACCGAGGCTACGTGACCTGCCCACAGCTGGTAAGTGTCTGAGGTGAGATTTGAACTCTGGTCTTCCTGCCTCCAGGCCCCATACTCTGACTTCCTCTGCAGCTGTCACATGTTGGTCTGCTGACTTTGCACCCCGAGCTGGGCTCTAAGGGGTAGGAAATGTTGCCTTCTGTCAATGTCTTGCAACTCCTATACATCCCTCCAAGTTCCTTTGTCTGCTGAAGATGCTTCCTGCATTCTAGGCCTAAGGGTAGAGTGGGCTCTACCATATGATACATATGTGTACATGCATATATAATTCATACATGTGTATGAGTGCATGCACACGTGTGTAGGCTATATGTGTGTATACACATGGACTTACCTTCTCCTAACATTTAGTGTTTGCCTTGATCCAGTCTAAGTACTTGGTTCTTTTGGACAAAATTGGGCATTTTTTCAAATAGCGTGTGGTAACCTTGAACTGGGTACTCAGGAACAAGAGAGTGCTGATTAGCCCCAGAAGGTCCAGGGCAGAGCTCTCACTAGGGAGGAATGATGGGCATCTTGCCCGCAGGTGCCACATTTAGAGGATGTGGACAGGAGCCTGCACTCCTTGGGCAGCCCAGGAAGGACAGCTCAGCACCTAGCTGGCAAGAAGACTTAGACAGGATAGGGAACTCCCCAAAAGAAGGCGGGTGAGGGTCCTTCCTCCTAGGAGCCAGGACCGAGGTTCCTTCTCCCCTCTCCCTCATGCCAGCGCCTCCTCCAAAGCAGCTTCAGGTGGGTCTCCAGACTCGGCCCCACAGCCAAACGCTGCCTTTGGAAATTGCCCCGGCCATCATTGTGGTGCTGAGCCCAAGCCAAAGTGCGTGCCTGGCTTCGGCTGTCTGCCCAGGCAGTGCTGCTCACCCTCTGCCATCCCTCTCAGTGCGAGGGAGTCTGTTCAAAATCGTGTAATTAATATTTCATCACCTTTCCATGAAACTGTGTGCAATGAAAAAGATAGAGTCTATGGTAGTTAAATATGAAGAAAAACACGCTCAGCTTTATTCTCTTGGTGTCTAAATGACTCCATAGCTATATATTGTTTAGCTTTTTCTCTGTCTCCCACAGCTCCCCCACTGCATCAGCCCTCCCCGGAAGGCCATGTCTTACACCTCATAGAGTCACCAGGGCCTCACACAGGGCCTTCCGCAGAAGAACGGCCTATAAACCTTGCTTAATAATGGGGGGGCTCTGGACTCCTCCAGGCCAGGAGGGAATTATGGCACAATTATAAGACCCAAAGGATTCTGCACCTAGACAAGAAGGAAACAGGGTGAAATGAAGAGTGGTCATGGTGTGTGTGTGTGTGTGTGTGTGTGTGTGTGTGTGTGTGTGCGCACATGCACATGTCTGTGTGTACATGTGAGTATGAGTACACGTGTATGTATGTGGGGTGTGGTTATGAGAGACAGGAGAGAGAGACAGAGAGAAAAGAAGGAAGAAGAGGGAGAGAGTCAGGGGAGAAAGATGAGGAGGAAAGAAATGGGGGTGGGGGAGAGATGCAGGGATAAGGGAGTCATGAGCAAGACAGAAAACAGTTACGTTGGTTTTATAAGACAACAAGCAACAGCTTTAGGTGACAAGAGGCCACAGGTAGATATTAAAGAGCTTTTGAGAAAGACCAGAAGTGGTTTGTAGAAACTGGGTTTCTCACAGCATGTCAGGCTTCAGGAGCAGAAATGGCTTCAGAAATAAATTTGAGTGAAAAAGATGAATCAGAGAAAAATTGTTGCTGAAGAGGGTTCTCAGGAGAGTGACCAGGATGATGAAGGTCTTCAAGATCACGCAAGAAGAGGAGCCTATGAAGGAATTGGTCATGTTTAGCCTAGAGAAGAGAAGACTTACGGAGAACATGAGAGCTGCCTTCAAGTATTTGAGGATTTATCACGCAGAAGAGGGAGGAGGCGCATTCTCCTTGGTCCTGAAGGACATATCTAGGAGCAGTGGGGACAAGTGGCAAAGAGACTAACTTAGGATAAGTTCTCAAATGTTTAAAGCTGCCCCTAAGTGGAATTCATTCCCTTGGTATTTGGTGGGTTCCACTTTGTTGGAGGTACTCAAAGGAAGGTTGAATAACCATCTGTTTACATAGAATATAAAAGCAATCCCTGCTCACCCATGATTGAGAAGAGATTGCTTTGGATGGCCTCTGAAGTCCTTTAAATCTGTGATACTTTAGGAACTAACAAGGATGAGTAAAGTTGCTGTGCTCAAGGCTACTCAGGACCTGGTATCTGACTTAGATATCCCAGTGACCTGAAAAAATGCTCCTTGTTGCCTTGCTGGATATAAATTCTCAGAGAGACTCCACTTTGCAAAGTATATGAACAAGACTGTTACCATGACTTTGGTGTGCAAGAATGCTCAGAAACACTCTTTTGGGGAGATTTAGCAAAACTAGGCTTAGAGGACACGATCACAGACCAGAGCTGGAAGGGAGTGAGGTTGGATGAACTCCTTCAGTAGATCAGCGGACCATTATTTCACTGACAAAAGCTCATCTACCAAAACCAGGTAGAGATAGCAAAAGCAAAAACAAAACAAACAGTCAAAAAGAAAAAACCCACAAGGGAGTGTTAGACCAGAGACTTCTGATTGTCTTTACTTCCCATTACTCACTATCTGTCCCATGCAGGTTCAGTCCTCTAAGGGATATTTGATTTAAAAAAAAACAAAACAATATGGACTTGGTCTTTTCAACCCAATGAATTCATTGATTATTGGTTGAGCTGCTGAAGCAAATGAATGAGCATTAATTCTAAACATGGAGGGAGCACACCAAACGTGGTTACTGGGAAGAAGGGGAGCATGGGACACCAGCTGTATCAGCTCCACTTTTCCCTGTTCAGTCTGTGTCCCTAGTCAATTTGCATGGAACCCAGTGGCATTATTGGTGTTGAAAATAATATCCTTCATCCAGCGTACAAATATTATCACATTTGATCCTCAAAGCAACCCTGCAAGGTAGGTTCTATTATTACCCCCATTTTGCAGTCGAAGAAACTGAGGCTTGCCAGGGTGACACAGTTACTAAATGTCTAAGGCTATATTCAAACTCAGGTCCTCCTGACCACGCCTGGCACTTTATCCATTGCACCACCTACATGCCTCTAAAGACATTTAAATTTAGAGTGACTAAGGTCTTCTTTAGTGAAGTGGCTGAGTGTGGAAGGCTGGGTTCTGCTTCACAAAATAGCTAAAGCTGGACCTAGATCCTATAAAGTAAAAAGCTGTCAGATCCTGTTCCTACAAGGAAAAGACACCATCACAGCCGAAGACCAGCAGATGGCAGCAGAGAGCAGTGCAATTACATCACCAGAGGCCATTGAGGGCTCCTCAGCATTGAAGGTGGGAGTTGCCCCGTCCATGTGTGTCACCAGACGAAATGTGTCTCTAGATATGGGCCTTCCACACATGTTCTTTATTCACGTGCTCCATGCACACATCCTTTCCTCTGTAGGAGGGCATTTATCCCTGCACATATGGGAGAATTATTTCCTACCGCTTATTTTGCTAGGCTGTTTCAATGAGTCTTTTGCTTTCAAGTAATAAGTGCTCTGGTTAGCCTAGCAAAATTAACCACACCAGTGGGGGCTTGTGAGCTAGAGCTTTGACAGTGCTACAATACAAAGTACTATATAATGGAAGGCGCCCATGATTTGGAGTCAGAGAGCATGAATTTGTTCTCTGCATTGGCTAAACCTTGTGTAACCCAGGGCTAGTCACTTAACCTCCCCAGACCTGGGTTTCCTCGTCTGTAAAATGACTTCTTAACTTTAAATGTGTGTGTGTGTGTGTGTGTATGTGTGTGTGTGTGTGTGTGTAAAATGAGCACGTGTATGAGTACACATATTTGAGTACATAGTCACATATATCCATATATGAGTACATACATACATAATGAGTGTGATGGGTATATAACTAAGCTCTCACTATATATGTATACATATAGTCACATTGATAGATACATTTACGTATGCAAATATATCTGAAATTCTATTGCTCGTTTATGAGGCGGCTGTCTTCCCTTGCACAAGTCTCTGTCCCAAGACAGGTGTGATGTCTCAGTTCACTGACCATGATACGCAGTTTGCAGGACAGAGTATTTAGGTATTGCGTGATCATACAACTCAGAACAGAAAGGCCATTAGAGATTTCCCACACGATCCCTTTTTTCAGAAAATAAGGAAGCTTAGAAATCATAGGACCTTCACTACGCCTGGTACTAGAAGAGCTCTTGGAGTTCAGCTGGTCTGAGTGTCAAATTTCACAGATAAGGGGGAAAAAATGGAGTCTTAGGGAGAGGGTCTCATAGTAGGTAAGTAGATGAGGCAGGATTTGAACCCAAGGCCTCAGATAACACCAAGGCCAGGCCTCTTTCCACACATCCCACTGCCTTCCTGTGTGTATGTATGTGTTTCTAGCACAGCCATCCTCACCAGTTGTGTCCTATGGAGCCAGGCCCGTTCATACACATGTCTCCTTGGAGTCTATGCAGCCCAGAACTAGAAGCTAATCCCGGCCATTTCCGTAACACTGAGCCGGCAGGGAGAGTTTCCAAGTCAGCTGAAGCTACATCGAGATTCTGGACAGCAGGGACTGTCTCATTCTTTGTTTGTAACCACTGAGGCTGT
>CM053582.1:572335956-572366492 GCA_028627135.1 Pseudochirops cupreus
ATCTGCTAAGGAAAATCCTGAGACTCCTCCACATAGGACGGAAGATCTTGCTTTGGGGGACACATTCTCCACCATTCATTATTTGAGTGATGTACGTGTCCTCTACGGGGGGGGGGGGGGGGGAGGGAAACTTGTCACAAGAGTAACAGAATGCCTGCCAGGGCCCTCAAAGTCTACTCTCTCTGCACTAAACATCTCCCTCTCACTTTCTGGGGACAGCTAGGTGGTGTGATGGATAGAATTCCAGCCCTAAAGTCAGGAAGACCTGAGTTCAAATCCAGCAACAGACACTAACTAGCTGTGTGATCTTGGGCAAGTTGCTTTACCTCGTTTGCCTCAGTTTCCTCGTCCATAAAATGAGATGGAGAAGGAAAATGGCAAACCACTCCAGTAACTTTGCCAAGAAAACCTCAAAATGGGGTCACAGAGTTGGACACAACTGAACAACAATGCACTTTCTGGGATGACTCTACTGTCTGGAGGCCACAGGGATACATCTGCAGGGATCTCAACATCAGAAGAGGCAGTTCCTCCATTTCTTTAGTGGCTGGAGCCAAAGTCTTGAATCTTTTTTAATCTTGAATTTTTTTCCTTTGCCAGAGAAAGCTGCCCCTTTGCCCATGGCCACAAGGAATGTATACACCAAAAGTGTGGCACCCAAGATTCATAGTTGGAAGGACCTTAGAGATGTTCTACACATGAGAAAATGGCAACCCAGAGAATGAATATGACTTCCAGAAGGTCACATAGCCAGGTAGGAAGACAAGCAAAGTTTTTTTTTTTAATGGCATGAAATCCATTAGCAATTTGAAGTCTTGTCCTTCATCATCTAGAGCAGTGGTTCTCAACCTCTGGGTCACAACCCTTTTGGGGGTAGAATGGAAAACACATATTTCCGATGGTCTTAGGAACCGAGATATGGCTCCTCTATCCGTCTCCAGGCAGGTCCACCCACATGCAGACACACCCACATATGAGTATTAAAGGGCTGTGACATTAGGAAGGTTGAGAACCACTGACTTCTAGAGTAAGGACCATTTATTGATACAGGGAACTCCCAGAGGAGGAAGCTCCCTCTAGCAATGCAGTTTGACACCTCTGCCATTTATAGGCTTAGAGAGTCGTGAGAGTTACGTCTCACCCAGCAGGGTGAGAGTTCAGGGGTCAGAGGCGGCACTTGTCCCCAGGTCTTCCTGGATCAATTCATTGTACCCATCTGCTTTTCCTCATAGACTCAGCTATGCTGTTAGTCCCATGCAATTTTTTGATGCCAGGGGTGTTGATCACCGCCACCCATGCCTTCTCAAATAATACAAAATCTTAAATATACCTGGCTAGTTTGTCATCTCCCTGTTATGTTGATTATACCAATATTGTACCAAGAATCTGTCATTCTATGCGCCCCACCCCCAAACAAAACCCAGTTAATTCATCTGAAGATATCTGGCCACATCATTCTGTGTTTGCAGTCAACATGAAGGTGGATCTATAGCGGCAGATGAACCCACATCAGGGAGAGGGCAGAGGAGGACACTTGCACTCCATGCCTTACAAGGCTGTTGCGATGACAGTGCTTTGTAAGCCTTCAAGTGATACAGAAAGGTAAGAGATTGCTGGAAGTAGGGGGAGAGAGGTCAAGCCCACCATTGCATCCTAGCCCTTTAAAGTCTTGCTCAAGAGATGACTAGCACGGCAAGCAAGGGAATTATGAGGGTTAGAACACACTCCTCACCTTTGAGTGAACTCCACTCCATCCTTTACAGTTTTCCTAAATGAAATGGAGCCGCCAGAACGATGGGAAGCCCACTCAGACATCTGACCCAGGAATGTCTTTGAGGAATTTCAGACCATAATGGTGGTAAGAGTTTAGATTGAAGGATCCTCAGCAAAAAGAAAGAGTAAGTCAAAAGAAAGATGGAAAAACAAAACCAAAAGGCAAAGGGCTGGCTTCCTTGAACTAGCTAGCTCGGAGAGCTGAGGAAGCCCCAAAGGGCTCTCGGTAGCCCTGCGGAGGTGGCTCCTTCCTTCCCTCCCCCTCTCCACACACACCGTAGGTGTGATCCATCAAGTGCCAACAGAAAACAAATGGCACATAGTAGGTTCTCTATCCATGCCTGGTGCTTGGACTTTAGCAGCAGCAGATGGAGAACAGCAGAGACAGGAATATCCTTATAAATACATGGAAGAGTGTAGGAGAAATCACGTAAGGGGACACAGATAAAGGAGGCAGCTTTGTTATAATTTGGCTAAACTTAATATAAACTTTTTTTTTGGAGGGGAAATTTGGGTTAAGTGACTTGCCCAAGATCACACAGTTAGTTTGTGTGTGTGTGTGTGTGTGTGTGTGTGTGTGTTTTAGTGTCTGAGGCAGGATTTGAACTCAGGTCCTCTTGACTCCAGGGCCGGTGCTCTATTCACTGCACCACCCCGCCACCCCAACTTAATATAAACTTAAAAACCTACAAGGAGCAGGCATTCATGATTTTATTTACAATTTGCACTTACAATCTTCTTTTGTTTTAACTAATGCATTCTCTGGTTGGTTTAATAGAATGAATTACATCAACAGGGCCTTGTGGGTCATGGTTTTGAGTGGATGCTGACCCACAAAGTGTCATGAACGTGAGGCTTTCCAGAAGCCTAATGTGGAGTTCCCCAGGCGCTATATAATAAGGTAAAGGGTAAAGAAAATGAAGTTTGTAATGAGACCTCGGATTCCTGCAGTGCTCTAAGGGACAAAACACTTTCCCTACTATTACTCTTTGAGGTCGGGGGTAAAATGACCATCATTTCCACTTCTGAATGAGGAAACTCGGGTACCAGAAGTTGGGTGACTGGTCTAAGATCACATGGTTATTGTTGCAGGAGAGATATGTCAGATGGTGAATGACTTTAAGTCCAGACCTTTTCCACTAGACCTCGGTGCCTCTAATGGACTCATTGCTTCAGTTTTGGCTTTGGTTTGGTTTTGTTGTATAATTTAAACACAGGCCAAGGCATAATGTCATTTTCACCAATTTGGGAATTTATGTCCATTGGTGAATTTTGCATGAGGCAGTGAATTTGATTTCCACCAAACTTATTACTACCATGAATTCTTACAACATGTGCTCCAGATAAACATGCCCCTCTCTTACAAATGCTTCACCAGCTAAATTCTCTTTGAAAGTAGCCTCCTCTCAATAACACATTCTCTATCTTCCCTCATTACCTTTTAATAGAAAATGCCTTCTCTGATTGAGAGAGAAGCCTCAAGGCAAGTAAATTGGTCATTCCTGGCCTCCTCAATATGGCCTCAGTTAAGGACTTCTGTAGGACTGGCCACATCTAAGAGTGCCAGGAATAGGAAAAGGCAGGAATAAAAAAAATAAACCAACAAGTCAACAAATAAATCGGTGAGAACATGCTGAGGAATCACAGGCCAATGAGCTTCACTTCAATACTTGGAAAGATTCTGGAGCAATTCATTAAAAAGTCAATTTATAAGAACCCAGAGGATAATTCATGGCCAACATGATTCTGCAAAAACATATCATGCCAAGAAAATATTATTTCTTCCTCTGACAGAGCCATTGGCTTGTAGAGGAGAGGTAAGCAAAGCTTTCAAAATGTCTCGTGTATCCCTGAGCAAAGATCAGAGAGGCACAGGATGGCCCCGAAGGGTGTGCACAGTCCCAGGAGAGCGACTGCAGGCAGGATGCCCAAGGGCTTGGGGACTAGGGGCCTATCCTTGGCTTGTGTTATTCTCTCTCTGATAAACGGCAGAGGAAGTGATGCCAGGAGTTTCTGAATGGGCAGAACTAGTGTATCAGTAGATGATGCCAAGTTGATCAGAGCTATGGTAGACATGATTAGAATGCAAACAGATGAAGAGGAAATGGAAGAGTGGTCTATACCAAATAGAATGCAGCTCAATAAAAGGCATAGGAACTGAGATTGTCAAGTATGGTGTAGGGGAAGGCTCTGGAATTTGGAGTCTGAAAATCTGGGTTCATATCCCAGGTGTGATACTTACCAGCTGTGTAATCACAAGTGAGTTATTTAACTTTTCTGCTTGGAAGTGCCCTTTTCTATCAAATGAACATCTCTCATTTCATCTATAATACCTAAGATCTCTTCCAGCTTGAAGTATTATAGTGTAATACAACCATAAACTGTGCATATCTCTAAAGAAAGATGGTTTCAAAAAATGGAAAGCTGTACTTTGGCATTCATTAAGGCAGAGAATCATGAATAAAATATAAAAATAGCAGAGACTCCAAAGCTTCATCTCCCTCAGTCCAAACTGGGAGCATGGGTGGCTCTGCCTCTTCCTCTTTTAGAGATCTTTCCTGAAGTGGTCTGGGAATGTGAATAAACCAGTTGACTAACCCAGAGTCACACAAAGGAATGAGAAAGAGTTGGAGAGAGCGTGAGAATGTTCCCCAAAACTACCAAAAAAACCCAAACAAAACAAGAGCAGTAGCTGTGGACGTTGGCAGCAGATTCATGACTGGGGCATGGAGGGAGCCACATAACCTAACTCACCGAACCCTGTGTGCAGGTGAGGAGGGAGACTTCCCAATCAGGTGAGAAAGGGGTTCCACAGTCGTTATTCCATGTGGCCAGTAGCCAGACATTCAGATAATTCCCAAATTTATCTCTAAAGCCCTGACTTCTCTCATTAGCTGCAGACAGACCTACTTGTTCAACTGCGTACAAGACATCTCCGGCCAAATGTACCATTAAGCAAAATCCTATTCAGCTTCCTTTTAGAGATCTCACCAACAACCACACCCTATCTGCTTTTCTGACTAGTACACACACCCATCTGTTTCTCCAAATTGTTCCAACCAAAGATCACTCACTTTCTGGGTGTCTCAGTTGTTATTCTCCATTGTTCTTACTGTGTACTGTATGGTATCTCACTTGGTGTATATAAAGAGGCAATCTTCTCCCTCCCTCATCCTTTTGACTGGGAAATGAGAGGAGAGGAGACGACAGGAGGGGAGGAGAGGAGAAATCTTCTAAGTGTGTATAGTCATTAATGATAGGAAGCAGTCTACAACCAGGGCGACTTATATGACAATATAACTCAAAACTTAGAAGGAATGTTGACTTCTCCTTCAGCAATAATGTGGTTCATTTGGAGATGTAGAGGATTCTCAAAAACATGCCCTACAAGAGAGTAGGGATGGTTGAGGGAGAAGAACCAGGAGAACCATCTACTAATACAAGGACAACACAGTAAAGGAAAACAACTTTGAAGGACTTAAGAACTCGGATCAATGTAAAGATCAGCCTTGTTTCCAGAGAACTGATGCTGAAGCCTGTTACATGTCTTCTCAAGAGAAACAATAGAGCAGAGTGCGGAAAGAGGCAGACACGTGAAAGTCGGACCCATGGGTGAGTTCGTTTGGATTCCTTTGCTTATTTGCTACAGAAGTTTTTCTTTTCTTTTCTTTATCTTGATTAGTTGGGGTGGAAGGAGAGAGAAACAATATTGATGCCAAAAAAATGATTAAAGCATTTTTAAAGTACAGAAAGAAGGCCAGGAGTAAGCAGAGACAAGAAGGACAGTTTTGAAAGTAACACAGGGGATTTATTATTTACTTTCTTTTTTTCCCCAGAAGATAAGCAGTATAGAGATTTTCCATTTTATATATCATTCTTTCTATGTGTTCTGCTGTGTGTATGAAGATGTTCTTTATTCAGTGTTTTAGTTCAAAATTTGGAAGGAAGGAAGGAAGGAGAGAGGAAGTATGATAGGAAAGATGAAAGGAGGGAAGGAAAGAAGAGAAGAGGGAAAGTAGGAAGGAAGAAAGAAAGAAGAGGAAGGAAATAAAGGAGAAATAGAGAGAGGGAAGGAGGAGGGGAGGAAGAAAGAAAAGAAGGGAGAAACAGAGGAAGAAAGAAAGGAGATATAAATCTTCCTCTGATCATTGCTTTTGCAATATCTTATAGGCTTTGATATGTTGTCTTATTATTGTCCTTCTCTTCAATGAAATTATTAACTCTTGCTATGATTTGTTCTTTAATCAATGCATTCTTTAAGATTAAGTTGTTTCCTAGGAAATAACATATACAGGCACAGGGGTATAGAAATCCATCTTGTCTTACTAGAAAGTTAGGGGTGGGATGGGGGAAGATATAAGAGAGAACAAATTTGGGGAAGGGTTATTCAGTAAGCTCGCTATCTTGGGGTGGGGGTGGGGGAAAGATGGGGAGAAAATTTGTAACTCAAAATCTTGTGGAAATGAATGTTGGAAACTAAAAATAAATAAATAAATTGGGGAAAAGGGGGGGAAAAGATTAGGTTGTTTCCTCTCCAATTAGTTTTTGATCTATATTTCCATGCCATCTCAATTAAATTGCTAAATAAAAAAAAATTAGTGAATTAGAAAAAAATAACAAAATTCATTTGGAAGAACAAAAAGTCAAGCATATCAACGGAAAGAATGAAAAAAATGGAAAAGAAGGAGATTTAGCAGTACCAGATCCCAAACTATATTATAATGCAGTATTTATCAAAACTATCTGGTACTGGCTAAGATATAGAAAGGTAGATCAATGGAATGGAGCATACAGATAATATACAGCAGCAAATAAATATAGTGACCTTGTATTTGGCCACATAAAGGCTTCAGATTTTGGGATAAGAATTCATTATTTGGTAAAAATTGTTGGGAAAACTGGAAAACAGTATGGCAGAAATTTAGCATAGACCAGTATCTTACACCATTTACCAAGATAAGGTCAAAACAGATATATGACCTGGATATAAAGAGAGATATTGCAAGAAAATTTGAAGAACATGAAACATATAACTTATCAGACTCATGGATAAGGGAAAAATTTTATGAATAAACATGAGATAGAAAGCAAAGTGGAGTATAAAATGGATAATTCTGTTTATATTGAGTTTTAAAGTTCTCATACAAATAAAACAAATGTAGCCAAGATCAGAAAAAAAACAGAAAATTGTGAAAAGATTTCTAGAGTTTATCAGATCAGTCTCATCTCTCAACTATATAAAGAACTTTGTAAAATCTATAAGAATGAGTCATTCCTCAATTGATAAATGATCAAAGGATAGTTACAGTTTTCCAACGAACAGATCAAAACAATTTATAGTCATATGAAGAAGTGCTTTAAATCATTATTGATTAGAGTAATGCAAATTAAAATAACCTTGAGATATCATTCTACACTTATCAGATTGGCTAAAATGATTGAAGGGGAAAGTGACAAATGTTGGAGATGATATAAAAAAATTGAGATGCATTCATTGTTGATGGAATTGTGAACTAATCCAACCATTTTAGAGAGCAATCTGGAATTTTGTACAAATTCTACCTATACCCTTTGGCCCAGCAATACCACTACTAGGTCTATTTCAAAGATAATTAAGGGAAATGGAAAAGAATCTATATGTTCTAAAATATTTATAGCAGCTCTCTTTGTGGTGGCAAAGAAATTATGCGGATGCCCATCAATTGGGGAATGATTGAACAATCTGTGGTATATGATCATGAAGGAATACTACTGTGCTACAAGAGATTATGAGCTCAATAATCTTAGAAAAACATGAATAGACTTGTATGAAATAATGAAGAGTAAAATGAACAGAACCAAGAGAACATTGTATACAATAACAGCAATATTGTTTTAAGTACAATTTTGAGTGACTAAGTCTTTTGATATTATATTTTTTGATGTTATAAATTTTGATATTATAAATACCCAAAGTAGCTATAAATGACATATCCTCAAAGACTATCTGATTTCAAAGAAAGAACTGATAAATAGAAATATGTATAGAATGATTTTACGTGTATTCACACATATTTATGTTGAATGATTGCCATCTCTAGTGCGAGGGGGAGGGGAAAAAGGAGAAAAAATACTTTATATGATAATTTTATTATATATTTGAAAAGAATAGCAAATTGCACATAACAGATTTGCAGTTTCGTGTGCAGTCATCTTTTCTATGCACTATATTAAGGAAATACTTGTTTTGTTCCATAATTTTAAAATAAAATAAATTAAAATGAAAGAAAGGGAAGATGGAAGAAAGGAAGGAGGAGAAGGAAGGAAGGAAGAGAAAGTGCCCTGGAAGGAAAGATTTGGAAGGTTTAGCTTCCTCAGAATTCGAATAGAGAACTATATTCATATATTACAAATAGTCTAATATTTTTTTAATCATTATACAGCAGAAGGATTGCTATGCCCACCAAGAGAAAGATCAGCTATGGTGAATCCAAAGTACAAGAGCCTTAAGTTAAGCATTAGGGAAGTTCTTTTGACAGCCATCTTAACACTCTGGAATAAGATTTATGTTTTCTTGCTGCAGAGTAGGGAGATGGTTAGGTCTCTCCATTCCTGATTCCATGTTTTTTGTAAATACGACCTTGGCTTAAATGAGCACCAAGGGCAGTTTTAACAGAAGTCACCAGAGGGCAGCCTGATGGATCAGTGGAATGAGAAATGGATAGAAATAGATCTCCACACTGTTACTTGATTTGCATATATGAGTTCCAGCTATTTCTTTTTTTTCTTCTTTATTTAGCTTTTATTTAGTATTTTATTTTTCCCCAGTTACATGTAAAAACAATTTTTAATGTTCGTTTTTAGAACTTTTGAATTCCAAATTCTTTCCCTTCCTCCTTCCCGACCACACCTCCCCACTGAGAATGCAAGCAATTCTATATGGGTTATACATGTGCAGTCATGTAAAACACATTCATACTAGTCATATTGTAGAAGAAAATATAAACAGGGAAAAAAACTCAAGAAAAATAAATAAAGTAAAAAAAAAGTCTGCCTCAATCTGTAAACAGACACCATAAGTTCTTTCTCTGGGAAGGGATAGCATTTTTCATCCTAAGCCCTTCAGAACCGTTCACGTTGCATCAGCTCATGCAAGTCTTTCCAGATTTTTCTGAGAGCATCCTGTTCATCTTTTCTTATAGTCCAATAGCATTCCATAGCTATCACATACCTAACTTGTTCAGCCATTTTCCAATTGATGAGCATCCTCAACTTCTAATTCTTTGCCCCCAGAAAAGAGCTGCTATAAATATTTTTGTAAATATAGATCCTTTTCAGCTCTTTTGAGACACAGACACAGTAGTGATATTACTAGGTCAAAGGGTATGCATGGTTTTATAGCCCTTTGGGTATAGTTCCAAATTGCTCTACAGAATGATTGAATCAGTTCACAACTCCACCAACAGTGCATTAAAGTATCATTCTCCCCAAATCACCTCCAACATTTGTCATTTACCTTTTCTGCCTATTAGTCAATCTAATAGGTATAAGCTAGTACCTCAGAATTGTTTTAGTTTACATTTCTCCAATCAATAGTGAGTTAGTTTTTTTTTTTTAATATGGCTATAGATAGCTTTGATTACCCTATCTGAAAATTGACCATATCTTTTGACAATATATCAATTGGGGAATGGCTTTTATTTGTATAAACTTCACTCAGTTTTCTATGTGGTTGAGAAGTGAGGCCTTTATCAGAGAAACTTGCTTCAAATTATTTTTCACAATATTTTACAATTGCTAACTGTACTTCCCTCCATCCTCTTTCCCCCCATTTATTCTATTCTCTCTCTCCTTTCGCCCCTCCCTTCCTCAAGTGTTTTGCTTCTGGCTACCCTCTCCCCCAATCTGCCCTCCCTTCCATCAGCCTCCACCCTTTCTCTTATCCCTTTCCCCTCCTACTTTCCTGTAGGGTAAGATAGATTTCTATGCCCACTTGAGTGTATACGTTATTCCCTCTTTGAGTCAGTTCTGATGAGAACAAGATTTACTCACTCCCTCTTCATCTTCCCCCTCTTCCCTTGACTATAAAAGTTTTTTCTTGCCTCTTTTAGGTGAGATAATTTACCCCATTCTACCTCTTCCTTTCTCTTTCCATCTCACCTTCCAAGTTGTCTTGGACTGAGCATTTGTTTCACTCAGTCATTTTGTGGATTCTCTTGCTCCAGAATTTGTTTAGAGTCATTTTTAAAGGTATTTGGAGGAGTTTGGGGGAGAGCTCAGGTGAGTCCTTGCCTTTGCTCTGCCATCCTAACTCTGCCTCCCACAAGTTATTTTTGTGGGGAGTTCAATTCTTCTCTCCTCACAAGTTTGCTGCCACCCACCCATAAGCAGTTCTCTCAAGCTCAAGGATCCAGAGGTATTGCCTCAATTCACAGTGCCATCAGAACACCACAGTCTTGTACAAGGAACTTTTACAAGAATTAATTGAACAAATGAGAGGATTTCCTTATTGTTGATCTTTCTGGAGATGTGATGGGGCTAGATGACAACATCACCTGATCTCAGAGTTCCTTCTCCCTATTATCCACCAAATCGGGCACCGAAATGATTTTCCTGAAGTCCCAATCACATTATCTCTCTACTCAATAAACTCCATTGGCTCCCTGTTGCCTCAAGGAGCAAACACAAATGTTCTGTTTGGCATTCAAAGCCTTTCATACTCTGCCCCCTCCTACTTTTCCAATCTTCTTATTTCTTACTCCACAGGGGTTTGAATTCCTTCAAAATATAGTAATAGGGATCAAGTAGTTATGTGTTAACGTAATGTTAACTCACTGATCCCTTTAAAGATACATGGAGAGTTTTCTCTGAGGAATTAAATGAGTAAGTGTTGTTCACTCAATAACAAATCCTGGACCTGCCTTTGTCAGAATTTAAAGATGAACCCTAGGAGAGAATCACAGGTCTGAGGGAAATCAGGACCCAAAGCCCTTTATGGCAGAAACCACTGCAGCAGAGAAGAACTTTTGGCTACTAGCAGCAATCTGCCAAGAGGAAGGAAGATTATCCCATCTATCTGTTCTCATTGGTTAAGGAGAGTCTGGGGCACAATGGAGGAAGCAGAGGCACATGCTATGATCATGATCTAGACAGACCTGATCAAGGGAGAAAGAGCTTCATGAAATGGCAGCCCTGAAGCAGAAAATTGGGAAAGAATTTTTTACAATCAGTATCTCTGATAAAGGCCTCATTTCTAAAATATGTAGAGAATTGGGTCAAATATAAGAATACAAGTTATTCCCCAACTGATAAATAGTCAAAGGATATAAACAGGCAGTTTTCAGAGGAAGAAATTAAAGCTATCATATTAAAAAATGCTCTAAATCACTATTGATTAGAGAAATACAAATCAAAACAACTCTGAAGTATCATATCACACCTATCAGATGAGCTAACATGAAAAAAAAAACAGGAAAACAAGAAATGCTGGAGAAAATGTGGGAAAATTGGAACACTAATGCATTGTTGGTAGAGTTGTAAACTGATCCAACCATTCAGGAGAGCAATTTGAAACTATGCCCAAAAGGCTATAAAAATGTGCATACCCTTTGACAAATAGGAAAAGTACACACATGTACAAAAATATTTATAGCATCTTCTTTTGTGGTGGTCAAGAACTGGAAATTGAGGGGATGCCCATCTCTTGGGGAATGGCTTAAAAAGTTGTGGTATATGAGTGTAATGGAATACTGTTGTTCCATAAGAAATGACGAGCAGGCTGACTTCAGAAAAAACCTGAAAAGACTTGCATGAAATGATGCTGAATGAAATGAGCAGAACCAGAAGGACACTACACAGTAACAGCCACAGTCTGCAATGACTGACTTTGATAGACTTAGGTCTTCTCAGCAATGCAAGGATCTAAGACACCTCCAGAGGACTCATGACAGGAAATGCTGTTCATATCCAGAAAAAGAACCGTGGAGTCTGAATGCAGATTGAAGCATATTATTTGCTCTCTATTTCATTTTTTCTTTTTGGTCGTTTCTTCTTTCTTGTGGATTCTCCCATTGTTTCTAATTACAACTAATGTGAAAATAGGTTCAATATGAAAATGTGTATGTAGAGTCTATGTCAAATTATACACCATCTTTAGGTGGGGAAGGGGAAAGATGGGGAAAAAATTTGGAAGTCAAAATCTTATGGAAGTGAATGTCAGAAACTAAAAAGAAATAAATGGTTCTTTTTTTTAAAGAAAGAAATGGTATCCCTGGCAGCAGAGAAGAAAGCTGGCCATGAAGAGGAGCACATCTCTAGGAATTCAACTATCCAAGAAAGATGCTACACCCAAGGGAAGCTGCACAAGGGCTCTATCAAGAAAGATCTTGTGTGTCTGGTAGCACCGGGGTTGTGAATTTCCTTTCCCCAACTGAATCCTACCCCTGTGCCTCACTTCCATCACACTATGAGTTTGAGCCCACTCTTCCCATGGACCCCACGTGTGTTTGTGGGAGAACACAACCCAGGCTTATGTGGGGAATGCTTTTTGGTTATTGTTAGGGTTACTATGTTTTGTTTTATGACTTTGCCTTTTCTGTCTTTTCAGTCTTCAGTGAAACTGGTCTCTTTGCCATTTCTCAGATGTAACATCCCAACTCTGTTCACTGGCTGTTCCCAATGGCTTGAATTCTCTCCTTCTTCATTTCCATCCCCTGGCTTCCTTAAGGTCCCAGGTAAAATTCTGCCTTCTGCAAGCAAAAAACTTCTCAACTGAAAATGCCATCTTCAATATCATCAGTAGTCTCTTAATCACCAGTCCTAATGGTCTTTTCTCAATCCTTAGCCTTCTAGCTCTCTTTGGAGTCCTTGACACTGCTGACCCCCCTTTTCTACTCAATCCTCTATCCTTTCTGGGTTTTTATGACATAACTTGCTCTTGTTTCTCCTACATATCTGACTATCCCTTCTCAGCATTCTTTGCTAGGCCATCATCCAGGTCAGTCCTACTCATGATGGGTTTCCCCCATGGGTTTTTTCTCTTCTTCCTCTCTAACATTTCACACAATGGTCTCATCAGCTCTCATGGATTCAGCTATCACCTTTATGCTAAAGATGCTCACATCTACTTATCCAGACTCAACCTCTCTGATGACCTCCATTCTTCCATCTCCAGCTACCCTTTGGACATCTGAACTGATGCCCTATACATGCCTTAAACTAAAAGTGAACCTCCACCCAATCCTCCCTTCTTCCTGATTTCCTTATTATTGCCGAGGGCACCAGCAGCTTCCTAGTCTCCCAGGCTCCCAACCTAGGCATCATCCTTGATTCCTCTGCCTCTCTCACCCTCTCCCCACCTTTATCCAATTAGTTGCCAAGTCTTGATGAGCAAACAGGGGGAAAAAAAAAAACTTCAACATGATCAATTAGTCACTAAAAGAGAACAAAGAGAAGACTGCAGATAGAAAAATAATGAGTTAACATCCACTGTGGCCTCAGAAAGAGATCTGGAGCTATTGCATCTCCCAAACATGCCTCCTTTTTCTCCTCTGACATCACCACCCCTGTGATGTAGACCCTTGTCTACAAACTACCTCCCACCAGAACTATTGCAGTAGCTGCTGGTGCTGCTGCCTGCCTCCAATGTCCCCCCACTCCAATCCATTTTCCACTCAGCTGTCAAACTGATCTTCCTAAAATGCATGTCTGACCATGTTACGTCCTCTTCATTAAAACTCCAGTGGCTCCCTGTGACCTTCAGGATCAAACAGGAAATCTTCCATTTGGCTTTGAAAATCCTTCCCGCCCTGGCCACCACTTCCCTAGCAAGATTTTACATAATTTATTCCCTTTCACGTGGCAATCGAGTGATGTTTGCCTCCTTGCTCCACACCTGGCAAGCCTGAGTCCTTGACCTTTTCCTTCATTCTTTTACAATCTTAGCACAGAGAGCAGAGTCTCTTGAACAAAAATCCCAGCTCCCAGCTCCAGGCATTCTTGGTGACTGCTCCTCATACTTGGAATTTTCCTTTTGCTCAGATCTGCCCCTGGGTCCACTTCTTCCTCTGAGTCCCCCTAAAATCCCACCTTCAGCACAAGGATTTTCCTGATCCCTGCTGATGCATATTCCTTCCCTCTCCGAATTATCTCCAACTTACCCTGAAAACCGTTGTTTTCGGGTTGTCTTCCCTGGCAGAGGACAAGCATCTTGAGGACGTGGACCAGTGCTTGCTTTTCTTTGTGTCCCCAGTGCTGAGCACAAGGTCTAACCTTCAACATGATCCATAAAATTGGTCACAGAAAAAGACACTCGACCAATGTTTGTTCACTTGGCTGGTTAAGTTGCGAGGAGACTTTCCCAATCCTTCTTCATGCCAGGCCCTTGACTCCAAGACTCTCTAATTGATCTTACGTACATAGACGTGCACACACATATGCACATATTTTTGCTCACCTGTTTGAGTAGTGTTTGATCATTTGTGATCCCATTTGGGGTTTTCTTGACAAAAAATACTGGAGTGGTTTGCCATTTCCTTCTCCAGTTTATTTTACAGATGAGGAAACTGAGGCAAACGGGGTAAGTGACTTGCTCAGGGTCACATAGCTGGTGTCTGAGGCCAGATTTGAATTCAGGTCTTCTTGACTCCAGGCCCAGTGCTCTATTCATATGTGCATATATACATACATACATACATATATACATATGCATACTTATGTGTATATATACAATAAGTCTATATGTATACACACACACACACCTTTAGCATTAGCACAGTGCCTGGGATTTAGTAGGCACTTAAGAAATGCTTATTAACTTCACCCATCTAAGTACATGTCTTTACATTTGCATTGCATGGAAGCACATGGTGGGACTCACCATCTATGTAGTTTTAGAAACAGACACTTGGACGTGACCCAAAGGAGCTGAGGCAGCAGCGACCCTCTGGAGACCCATACAGGAGAGGAGGAGAGGAAAGAGCGTCTGGAGGAGGTGCTCCACTAAAAGGTGGCTGCCAGAAATGAGCACGTCCTTCCAGAAGTGGTCTGATCAGAGCAGGGCAGGTTGGATCGTAATGGGGGTCTAGTGCATGCTGGTCTCCAGCAGACTGTAAGATGGAATCATCCACATGGGACTGGTAGAGAGCTGCGTCCAGGAAAACGGAGAAGACTGAGACATTTGTGGACATCCTGTAATGGATTCTGGTTGGCCAACCTATCATGTGGGCTTTTTCCATTTGCTCTGTATCTGGAGCTGATATTGCCTTCAAAACCTCCTGAGCCAGCACCATGCCTGGCTTTTGCTGTATCCCCACCTGAAGGAGCAAGTGACTCCTTTACTAATGACTTCCAGTGAGGGAACCATACCCTAAGGGGAAAGCCATGAGGCTGTACCCCTCTCCTCTCCAGTCCTACAAAGGCCATACAGACTCTCAATAAATAGGCCTGGGTCCTTGGCCTTTTCATCCATTCTTTTACATTCTAAATACAGGGAGTGGAGTCTTTGATCTGGTCTGGGGGGGTCCAGGAATTCAGGTGGAGCGATCTCCTAGCCCAACATTGCTTCCCTAAGGAGGAAGGGATTCCAAACCATCTAAAAGTCGCAACTCTTTCCACAGTGAAATATGGCACAGTCACGCCTCCCCAAGTGTAGAACTTTGCATTTGTCCCTATTACTGAAATGACTTTGCCTAGATTTTGCATTTGAGAGGCAGCAGGATCTAGCAGTCCTGGCTGTATGACCTTGGGAATGGCACTCAGACTTTCAGGGCCCCACGAAATTCTGTAAGCCTATAAATTTCAGATAAATGGCTGGTTTTCCATCAGTGGAGATACTTTGTATTTCCTTATAAATCACTTAGCAAGCCTTTATTAGGCACCTCCTGTGTTCTAGACACTGTGAGGGATACGAAGATAAACAAAGACCTGTCCCTGTCACCGAGGGCCTTACATTCTATCACACCAGAACATGAACAGGATGAGCACGGAGCCTAGTTTGGCGGTCTTTGTTTCTCTTGCCTAACACAGTGGTTTTTCTGGAGTAACTATGTAGCACGGAGTCCTTGAATGGAATCGAGATTCATCTTACTGGATCTGGCCCAGCTTGTGAGCCTGTCAAGAGATTTTTAGATTAGATTTCAAGATGACCTGCATCAGTCATCACACATTATGCCCGCTGCCCCTTCCCACAGGGTATCCTGCTTGGGCTTGACAGAGGCGCCTTCTACATCTTCATCCAAGTTGCTAAGAAAAGTACTGGAGACTTTTGGCAAGACGGCCCGCAGAGAGAGGTCACTAGATAGCCTAAGTCTCTCAAGTCTCCTTCAAGAACAGAAACAGAGATGCTTTTAAAAGAGAGAGGATGATGATGAATGGTGAACAAAGTTTCCAAAGAGAATCACTGAAAAAAAAAAGATGATCAGGAAATGAGAAAATGGAGGAAAAAACTCTCCAATGTGATCAATAAATATTAGTCTCTAAAAGAAGGCAAAGAGAAGACTGCAGATAGAAAAAATAATGAGTTAACATCCATAGTGGCCTGAGAAATAGATCTGGAGCTATTATAAGAGGCGTAAACTTGGAAAACAAATGCACTTAAGGAAAGAAAGACAGATGTGGCCTCAAGAAAGAAGGCTCTGACATAAGGAAATAAGAGCATAGAGGAGAAGAAGGGGCATAGCTGGCCTTTTCCATCCACCATGGTGAGTAATCTGAACTGTGCAAGGCTTGTTTCTCCTTCTAGCCCAAGGGCAAAATGCCCTTTGGAGAAAACCATGAATCCCTAGAGGAGTGCTAGAACAGAGTTTTGCACGTGAGGTGTGGGAAAGGAAACCCCCTTTCCATCAGTGCTGCCTAATCCACAGAGCCCACAATAGAAGGATAGCCAACTCCAGGGAAGCCCCTCCATGGCATGGCTCTGTCCTTCACTGCCTCTCCCTCTGTTATTGCCTAGTTGTTCTTCTTTTCAGAAATCTGGTTACAGGAACTCTTGCCCCATGACTGCCTCTATCAGACTGCATGTTTTCCCCTTTGGGAACTTTTGAGAGGTCCTGACACTGCCATGCAGGTGGGCTCAAAGGCTCCATCATGGCCTCTATGCCTGCCCACTCTTGGGACAATATAGCTTTCCATGAGAAGGGGGTAAACTCCCACATATAATCTATTTGTCTGAGTTGGTTTCTGGCACATGGGGCTGCTTCCTTGCATAGGGGGATTCCTAGGCTCAGATCCAGGAGGACTTGCCCCACCCATCATTCCCTCTGCCTTCTTTCTTTTCCAAGACTCAATCAATCATCCTTCATGAGGTGTGAATGGGTCCAGTGCTCAGGTCAAGGGAATTCCCTACCCTTATCAAGATACAATTTGTTAAGCTTGAGGTTTAAATATTTATTTATTCTAGTTCAGCTTCTTATCATTTAGCCTCTACTGAGACTTCTCTGTCCCAGAATACCCATGATGTCTCATTCCATCCTACATCTCAGTTCTTGACCTCTTTGGCCTGGCTTCCCTTTTTGATACTGGGTACTTTCTTCCTTGCTTTCCATGGCACTGATCTTTCATCATTTCAATCATCTCTGTCACCATCATCACTGCATTCCATAAGCAAGGACACACTACCAATCTCTGTTCTGGGTCCTCTTCTCTCTGCACCTTTTCTTCCATGCTGATATCACCAGCTCTTGTGGGTCCAGTTAGCATCTTTATGAAGGTGACTCAAGTTTATGTAGGATGGGAGTAGGAAATGGACCTAGGATTTCATTTGTTTAGGAATCTCACAGGAAAGGAAACCACATCTACCAAGGTAGGCAGCTACCTCCTTTGTCTCTTCCACTCTCAGAGAGTTGTCTGACACCCTGAGAGACTTGCCCAGAGTCATACAGCTAATGTGTGTCAGAAGCAGCACTTGAACCCAGGCCTCCTTGGCTTTGAGAATTTACAGACCCTTCTCCTGCATGCTCCTGCATTGCCCTCTGCCTGCAAGATCTCCCTACTAATTAGCATTACAGTCTGAGTAGTTGAGAATAGAACTTACGTTCACTGCCTAAACCAAGCAGTCCTCCTGCAAGCTTCCCTTCCTCCTAAGTTTGAAGCCTCGGAGACTCTCACCTCTTCCCTCTCCCCATCTTTGAATGTACAGTCAGCTACCAAGTGCTGGAGGTTCTGAGCTCCTGGAGCCATGGAGGTAGCTTTGCAACAGAGCCCAGAGGCCATCTAGCCCAACCCTGTGGGTGCCAATGAAGCATGTGGTCTGCCCAAAGCCTGTCCCTCCCTCTGCAACTATGACAGTCCCACTATCTTTGTCACCTCCATGATGACGAGCTCTTTTACACCACTTCTCATGCAAAACATTTTGGTCAACATGCTGAAGGCCACTCAGGTCCTCCTGTGCCTTCTCCGTTGCCTTTGGATAACGCATACTTTTAAATCTTTGGAAAATGTGACATTGCATGACTGGCAGAAGGAGATTGGTGCTAAGAAGATGTGGCTTTCAAGAAGCAGGCAGTTGTGAACAGCACCATCCATCTTTCCAAACACAATGCAGTCCTTTCTCTGCCTGGGGTTCAGCTCTGAGCCCAGGTCAATGTCCACCTGCAGCAACTCCCTGAGATACACCTGCTGAGGGTCCTGCTCACTAGTCTATCCAACCCAAATGCACACCCTAATCTAGCCAGCGGGGGACTTCTTTATTCGACTGCTTGGATTTTTCTTTTCTCTGTAAATTGTTAAACTAAACTCTTCTGAGTGATTATAGATTTAATTTAAAAGACTCTGCAGTATTCCCAGGCTTGATGAAATCAGCACAATATCATAAACCAACAGCAGCCTCAGGAGGCCTTCACCACAGAGGTGGAATCTTTCTCTAGTTGGACTGCCTGCTGGGCATCCTTCATGATGGGAAGTGTCGGCAGCAAAGCTTTGTTTGAGACCTCTCCTTGTATCGCTAATCAGAGGTTTGTTATCTCTGTCTTTGCATCTGATTTCTGACACCAGGAAGGAAGGGGGGAGTGGTAATGTCATTGTCTATGATTTAACATGTACAGGGGAGTCACCTTGCTGGATCCTCGTCTTAAAGGAGCCATGTTGCTCTTTCGGGTTGATTTTTGTCATCAGTAAACAAAAACACAGTCAGATCTTATCTCTGCACCCCTCAGTCATCAGGTTTGAAAGATGAATTCTGCTGTAGAATGCCATTTGTGAAAGCCTGACTATTTCCTTTTCATATCATGAATGAATGAATAAATGGATGTGTTGATGAATTAATTAATGAAAAAATATTAAGAATTTATTTTGTATTATTCAACGTTCCGAGTTCTGGACGCATGAAGGCAAGTAAGCAAGGCAGTCCCTGTCCTCAAGGATCTTACATTCTAATAGGAGAAAATAACAAATATAGAAGAATTAGAGTCAGAAGGATGGGGGGAGTAGAAGGCATTTGTGTGAATGGATGGGTTGGAAAAGGCCAGAAAGCAACACAATCATCTCTTTTTAGGCAAGATAATATGAAATCCTACCTAAGACAGTCCAGAGTCCCAGGGGTGGGAATTGGAATTCTGGTAGGGGGAGGAAGTGGGACAGAGTGGAGATGGTTGGGAAGTGACATGGAAAGATGAAGTAAAAGCTCACCTAAGATAATCCAGGTTCTTAGGAACAGGAGTCTAAATTCCAATGAGAGTAGCAGGAAGGCAGGCCAAGGGGTTTGGAGATGCCTTCTAGAAGTGCGTGTAGCTTGTTAGGGTTACGAAGCCTTTGTAGAGATTGAATGTGGGCTTATGAGGTAATTACATGTACTTAATCGCCTTTTCCTCTCCAATAATAACATGTTCTGTGATTTTTGTCCATGTCTTCCTATTTTTAATATCTTGAGAATCAATTGCTTGATGCTCTAAAAATGGTGCCATCTTTAGCATGAATAGAGTTCCTCTGGCTATTCCTGGTTGAGTGCATCTGGTCTTCCTTATTCAGCATATTCAAATCCGCTATAGTCCAAATGTTGTTTGTCTACCATTACTGAGGGAGAAAAAAATTTATTGTAGAAATCTTGACAGACATTTCCCGTTTTTTGTCTATTTGTTGTCTTCTTTCTGGTTTCATCTTTAAATTCCTTAAGGATCTAGTTTAATTGGTTCTCTCATCAAGCCTCCTCTAACCTTGTTTTCCCCTTCACTGCTTCTCCTTGTTACCTAGGGCCATATTGCTCATTATCTTCTCCCATCCTCTCCTGTAAGCTTTTTAAAATACAGTTCTATTCTCAACTGTTTTTGACCTTAGCTTCCATACCTCTCCATTTGGCCAGGAGATGAAATGTTTGCTGGTTCAGGTGGTTTCTTGACTTTTTCGGACTCCTTATTGCTATATTAATTTATATGAATTGAAATTACTTAGGAAATGGTGATAGTTTGGCTTAATGTCTTTTCTTTCATCCATCTCCATCTCCATTGTATTTGTGTACCTGGCACAATGCCTGGCACAAAGGCATTTAATAAATACATGTTGATGTATTGATTGATTTTTCATCTTTCCAGCATCAAGGATTTATTTCAATATGTCAGGTTGGAGTGACCTCAATTGAATACCATGACTTTTTGTCATTTAAATTCTACTTGTAAAAAAAAATAAATCCTACTTGTTTGGTATTAATTTTCATCTTCACTCTAACTAGCTGATATTCTGACCACACAAACACATGAAATGGAAATCACTTCCATTTTGGTAGCTAACATTTTCTTTATGTTAGGAAATGAGCAACAACAACTCCCCCTCCTCCTTGTTCTCCTCATCCTCTTCCTTCTGTCCTCCTCCTCCTCCTTCTCCTCCTCCTCCTCCTCCTCCTCTTCCTTCTCCTCCTCCTCCTCCTTCTTCTTCTGAAATGTTATTCAGGACTTGCCAGGTCCAATGACTTTCAACTGTCTTAAGAAAGTCTTCATAATATATAAATCTTCTGTGTTGTCTGTAAGCCTTCTTACACTTGAGTCATGTTTTCCAGCATTATTTTTTTGCCATCCTCCATTATATACACATATGCTATGATATCACCGAATGTCAAAATATATTTGTTGATTTAATTGATATCTCATTTAGTTCTTTGCAGAATTACTCTACTTATTCATTCTGTATGACAGATGTGGGTGCATAAACTACAATTATTTCCATAGAAGTCCTTTTGCAAATGATCTTGAGCACAATAATGAGAGATGATCAAATGTCCCATGAAAGGTTGTTTCTAAAATGAAAACTGGCTCCACTGACCTCTTTCTTTGCCTCTCCTAAGGAGAATCCATGAACCATCCTTCCATTTTAATGAAACCACCCTTGCTCTGCTGGTTTCTTTTATAGGAAGAATGTTGACATTGACATGATTTGATTCCTCTCTTTGGATGTTAATGAATTGATCATAAAGCAAATATGTCACATTTAAGAGTACCAGCAGCTAAGGTGAAGTGGATCATCAGTTAAAGAGTAGTGCCCTCTGATCCCTTTTCCATCTCTCTGTCATCATTGCTGTAGAAGCAGGAGGTGAACAACAGCCTCAGACATCTTTATTTGTTTCTGAGGCAAAGGATCCAGTACTAAGTAGCCAGATCCAGTAGTACTAAGTAGTGATGAGCCTCTCTGGAGTTGAATATGTTGGTCCTTGGAAAGCAAAACCTGGGTGTTGCCATTCATGTGATTCCTTATCAACATTCTGTGTTCTAGTCAAAGTATACTACTCTCTGCTTTCTGAATTCAACATTTTATTACCCATGGCCATGTACATATACAAACCACTCCCCATGCTTGTAATGCCCTCCCACTTCAGCCCAACTCTCTGTACCCTTTTCTTTCTTTAGATCTTAGCTAAGGTTCTATTACTCTGTCAAGCCATCTTAATATCTTTATTACTTAGAACTCTCTTTTTCTTCTCAAAGTACTTTGTCTTCACCAATCTATGAATGTGCTGCATTCACCTCTTCCCTTTCTCCCTCCTCACACTTAAAAGGTGAGTATCCATCACTCTTTCAAAGCTGACATAGAACCATTAGCACTGACTTTTGTGTCCCAGTGTTTCCAACAGTGCCAAATCCACCTAACAGGCACCCTCCTCTAGCTCATATTTCACTCTCCTGTCCACAAGAATCAGCTGATAGACTTTATCAAATACTTTGCTAAAGTCCATAGCATCCCTATGGTTGCCCAGTCTAGCAGCTCTAGCCAAAGAGGGAATGTACTTAATCTGGGGTGATTTGTTCTTAATGAATCCAGGCACTGTGATCTTTATAGATATCCCCTAAACATCCCTTTAATCATATATCCTAGAATTTTCCCAGACTTCAAGTTAAACTCTTTGGTCAATAGCCTATAGACTTCTCTTTCTGTCTCTCCATCTCTCTGCATGTCTCTCTATCTCTGTCTCTGTGTTTCTGTCTCTCTGTCTCTCTCTCTCTGTGTCTCCCCATCTCTACCTGTCTTTGTCTCTCTGTGTCTCAATATTTTTTTGTCTTTCTCTTTCTCTTTCTACCTCTTGCAATGTGCCCTGGTTTTCTGTTCTCTGCCTCTCAGCAATCACTGATACAAGCTGGTCATCATGTACATGTTCTCCTGCAATATCCTCTCTTATCTTCAGGGTCAGCTCTCTCTTCACCACTTTTGTTCTCACCGTTCCAGATTAAGTATTAAATTTCCCTTCTTGGAAGAGAAAGCAGAAACAAAATAAGAGTTGAACATTTCATCAACATCATGGATGATCATTCCATACACGCACTCCAAGCATGATTTTGGCCTTTCTTTGGTCCTCTTTTTATTCTGAAAAGTAGTTTTTAGAGAATCTTTGTGGTGGTGGTGGTCATGGGGGCTCTCCCCCTAAAATTAGTGAAAAATTAAGTTTATAAGAGGAAGAGTTCATTTTTGGTGGTAGCCAAAGGATCAAGGAAGGCTTCATGGAAGAGAAGGAATTTACATTGACACCTGAAGGATGGATGTGACTTCACTTGGTGGAGATTAATGGGTTAAGGATAGCCTAGACTTTTTATTTTTAATAAATCTATTTTTCTGGCCAGAAGAGACTGAAATTTTTTTCTTAATTTATTTATTTACTTTTAGTTTACAACATTCAGTTCCACAATCCCTTGAGTTTCAAATTTTCTCTCCCTCCCTCTCCTCTCCCTCTTCTTCCCCACCCCCCCCCCCCATGGCAGCATGCAATCAAATATAGGATCTACAAAAACCTTCACATTAAACATTCGTCAGGTTGTAAAGAAGGATTATAACCAATGGAGTGAACAATGAGAAAGAGGAAACAAAAAAAAGAGAGAGAGCAAGTAGTTTGCTTCCATCTGCATTCAGACTCTGTAGTTCTCTCTCTGGATGTGGATTTCTCTTTCCATCATGAGTCTTTTGGAGCTGCTGAGAGGAGCCCAGTCTATCAAAGTCAGTCATCACAGATACAATGTATCTGTAATTGTGTACACATTTCTCCTGGTTCTGCTCTTCTCACTCAGCATCAGTTTATATAAGTCTCTTCAGGTTATTATGAAGTCCATCTGCTCCTCATTTCTTATAGCACAATAGTATTCCATTACATTCATATACCACAGCTTGTTCAGCCATTCCCCAATTGATGGGCATCCCCTTGATTTCCAATTCTTTGGAATTGGAAATTCCACAAAAAGAGCTGCCATAAATATATTTGCACATACGGGTCCTTTTCCCACTTCTATGATCTCTTTGGGATACAGCCCTAGAAGTGGTATTGCTGGGTCAAAGGGTATGCACTTACTTGTAGCAAGAGACCGCAATCTTGTATGGCAGATCAAACCACTCAATTACTAAATTAGATCAGACAGATAGACAGATAGCACTTACTTGTTTAATTTTGATTTATGATACCAAGATAAGGTCAAATGGGTGCATGACTCACACATGCAGGGTGATAACACAAGCAAGGAAGAGAGCATGGAATAGTTTATCTGTAAGATTATGGATAAGGGGAAATTTGAGGACCAAAGAAGATGTAGAGAGCATTACAAAATGTAAAAGAGATAATTTCGATTATATAAAATTTAAAAGTGTTTGTACAAACAAAACTAGTGCAACCAAAGGTATAAGAAAAGCAGAAAAGTAGGGGAAAATGTGCCATAAGTATCTCTGATAAAGGCCTCATTTCTCAAATATATAGAAAACTGAGGAAAATTTATAAAAATACAAGTCATTCCCCAATTGATAAATGGTCCAGGATATGAATAGGTAGCTTTCAGACACAGAAATCAAAGCTATCTATAGTCATATAAAAATGTTCTCAACCACTATTGATTAAAGAAGTGCCAATTAAAACAACTCTCAGGAATCACCTCACACCTATCAGAATGGCTAATATGACAAAAAAGGGAAATGTTGGATATTGGAGGGGATGCGGTAAAAGTGGAACACCACTGCCCTGTCTGTGGAGTTGTGAACTCATCCAACCATCCTGGAGAGCAATTTGGAACCAGAGCCAAAGGGCTATAAAACTGTGCATACCTTTAGATCCAGAGGTACCACTGCTAGATCTATATCTCAAAGAAATAAAAAAAAAAGGGAAAAAGACTTTGTACAAAATTGTTTCTTGTAGTTCTCTTTTGCAGCATCTAAGAATTGAAAATCAATAGGTTGCCCATCAATTAGGGAACAACTAAACAAGCTGTGGTATATGATTGTAATAATAAGAATATTGTTGTGCTATAAGAAATGACAAGCAGAATGACTTCAGAAAAACTTGGAAAGACATACAAAAACTGATGCATAGTAAAGTGAACAGAACCTGGAGAATGTACACAGTAACAGCACTATTGTTTGATGAAGAACTGTGAATTACTTAGCTATTCTCAGCAATACAAGATCCAAGAGAATCCCAAAGGACTGATAATCAAGCATACTATCAACCTCCAGGGAAAGAACTGATATTGATTGCATACAGACTGAAGCAAGATATTTTTCACTTTCTTTCTGTCATTTTTTTTTCTTTTGAGTCTTCTCGTATGAAATTACCAATATGGAAATGTCTTACATAATTGCACATATATAACCTCTATCTGATTGCTTACCATCTCAGTGATGGGGGGGAGTAGGGATAGAATCTGGGATTTAAATCTTTAAATAAAACTGTTTTTTAAAAATTTCAAATTATGGATACATTTCTAGGAATCTGGGTAAATTGTCCCTTCAGTCCCCTTTAAAATGATCATTTCCCAGGAAGCTTCAAGGGAATAATACTTCTAAAAAACCCATTTAAAACATCCCATCTCTGCCCCCTGAGATGAAAGAGAAAATGAAAGCCATTTCAGTAAGAGCAGTTGAGAAGCTTCCTTTATTTCTTCTGACTTATTCTAATCTCTCCAGCTGTGGCACTTCCCATTCCCTGAGCCCCCAAGGAGAAGTGGGCGTTTCCACCATCAGTTTCAACTCTTCCACTCTGGCCACTCACTACATAAAACTCTGCCATTACTCAACCACTTACCTCTTCTCATACTTTTTTTCCCGGAAACGTAAGGAAACAGTAGGAAGAACACAGATCCTGGTTTCAGAGGACCTGGGCTCCTCTTCTGCCTCTGACACTTACTATCTGTGTGACCTTGAACAAATCACATTTTCCCCAGGCCTCAGTTTACCAATATGTAAAACAAGGGGGTTGGATAGGAATGTCCCTGAGGTCCCTTTCTATTCTAGGCCTATGATTCTAGGTTCTGATTTTGGAGGGACCACCCTGTATTTCCACAGCAGAATTATATTTCAAAATTCCCTGGATCACATAGGACAGAGACCAAACAGAAAGGAAATGTTTCACCTATGTATGCAGAACCAACCAACCAACTGTGTGGAAATGAAATGAGCCTTGGGTGACTACATGGAATAATCTAGAGACCTGAGTGGGCCCCAACCCAAGAAAAAATCAGCAACATAGTGCTTTTCTTTAAAAGGAAAGTAGTTTGCTGTCTTCTTCTTCTTCTTCTTCTTCTTCTTCTTCTACTTATTATTATTATTATTATTATTATTATAAGCTAAGAAAGCATCACACTACAATAGGTACTTTTTAAAAAGAAAATTTGGGCCTTTTTATCTTTCTTGAAATGAATTTTTAAATAACTCTATGCTTTTTACTTATCTGTATATGCATTGCCTCCCCTCCATCCCACTCCTCAATGGAATGGAAGTACTCCGAAGGCAAGGACTATAACATCATCTGTATGTGATGAAAATGATCTGGCCAGGTCTATTCTAGGACCCCCTCAGGATTCACAGGGACCCTCAGGTGTTTGTTGGGGGTCTTTCTTTTCTCTCCCATCTTTCCATCTTCCACTTATTTGTTCCTATTTTAGGCTAAAATCAAGCACTCCCCCTCTCCTTCCAACCCTCCCCATGGGTCCAAGGCACCATTAGGGCAGTCCGGGCATTCACTAGCCCCTGTCACATTTCTATGGAGCAGTTAGGTGGCACAGGGGACAAAACTTAGAGTCAGGAAAACAAATTCAAATCTGGACCCAAACAGGTTGTAGCTGTGTGATCCTGGGTGAGTCACTTAACCTCTGTCTGACTCAGGTTCCTCAGCTATTAGTGGATATAATAATAGTACCTCCCTCCCAGAATTGTTGTGAAGATCAAATGAGATATTTGCAAAAAAGCACTTAGCACAATGCCCAGCACATAGTTGATGGTATATAAATGTTTATTCCTTCCCCTTCTCCTTAAAATAATGTGACTTTTCACAAGTCTTAGAAAAGATTAAAGAGTTTTTTAATAAAGGTCTTAAAGTTGAACAACAATGATCATTGAACTGAGGGAATTAGAAAAATCTGTCACGGTCTTCGTATTCACCTGAAGAGCCTTATGCAAACTGATGCTAAGTGAGAAGAGCAGAACCAGGAAAAATTTATGCACAATGAAAGACACAATGTATGTGTGATGACCAACTTTGATAAACTGGACTCTTTTCAGCAACGCACAGTTATAAGACAAATCTACAAGTCTCAGGATGGAAGGAGAAATCTACATTCAGAGAAAGATCTAGAAAGACCAGAGTTTAAATGGAGACTGAAGCAATCTACATGATCTCGTTGTTTTCCATGTTTGGTTTTCTTTCTTTTTTCCCACTGTCACTCCATTGGTTACAACCTTTCTATACAACCAGACTATTGTACAATGTGAAAGTATTTGCAGATCCTATACTTGAGTGCATGCTGCCATGGTGGAGGGGGAAGGGAAGGGAGAAGATTTGAAACTCGAGGGATTATGTAACTGAATCTTGTAAACTAAAAATAAACAAGTCAATGAAAATTTAAAAAAGAAAAAGAAAAAAAGAAAAAAAAAAGAAAAATCTGTCGTGCAAGGTTGTGGTTACAAGGATCATCTGCCTGGCGTGATTTCCTCCAGAAGGGCTATGGCACAAGGATATCATCACACAGCACATGGGTTGGGGTGCTCCTCTCTTAATGTAGGTGTACAGAAACCTTCATGATCTCTCAGAATTCCCATGGCATGATTCAATGATAATCAGCAAGCATTTATTAAATACCTACTGTGGGCTATGCATTGTGCTACATTCTAGGGGCCAAAATAGGAAGATGAAGTCCCTGCCCTCATGAAGCTTTCATCTGACCAGGGTCAGGAGAGAAAGTGAACTCACACAGGGGAGAATTAAATTTCCTAGGAGATTTCTTTTTGGGATCTTTTTCAAGAGGTGACCGGTGAATTCTTTCAAGTTCTATTTGGCCCTCTGGTTCTAAAATATTAGGGCAGTTTTCCTCAAGAATTTCTTGAAGAATGATTTCAAGGTTCTTTTTTTGATCATAGTTTTCAGGTAGTCCAATAATTTTTAAATTGTCTCTCCTGGATCTATTTTCCAGGTCAGTGGTTTTTTCAATGAGATATTTCACATTGCCTTCTATTTTTTTCATTTGTTTGGATCTGTTTAATAGTATCCTGATTTCTCATATAGTCATTCACTTCCATTTGAGCCAATCTAATTGTGAAGGAATCATTCTCTTCAGTGAGCTTTTGAGATTCTTTTTCCATCTGGCAAATTTGGCTTGTTAAGGCATTCCTCTCCTCATTGGCTTTTTGGGCCTCTTTTGCCATTTGAGTTCATCTATTCTTTAAGGTGTTATTTTCTTCAGTCAAGTTGTTAACTCTCTTTTCATGATTTTCTTGCATCATTCTCATTTCTCTTCCTAATTTTTCCTCCACTTCTCATATGGTTTTCAAAAATCCTTCTTAAGCTCCTCTATGGCCTGTAACCAGTTTATATTTTTCTTGGAAGCTTTTGGTATGGAAGTTCTGACTGTGTTGTCTTCTTCCCGTTCCATGCTTTGATCCTTTTTGTCCCCCCAAAAGGAATCTAAAGTTGGATTGCTGTGCCTGCTTTGCTTCCTTTGCCTGCTCATGTTGCCAGTCAATTACTTGGCTTTTGAGCTCTTTGCCACAGTAGATCTCTATTTCCAGAGGAGAGAGCTTTGTCCCACATCACTGGGGTTTTCACAGCTGCGGGAGCTATTAGGAGGCCACCATCTCTCCAGCCCCGCCAGCTTTGGCTCACTGGTCATGCACTTCAGGACCACCACCCAAGACCATGATCCAGATCCCGGCAGGTTAAGGCAAGAGCACTTAGCTTCTGAATGGTTTCTTGGCCCCCCTGCAATCTGCAGGCCGGGAGCTCTGAAGCAGCCACATGGAGGCAGCTGCAGGGCTGCTACTTCTGCCACTTCTGGCTCTGGGGGCAGAGGGCCAGATCCGCTCCTCCATCCCCCCTAAATTCAGCTGAGTTCCACTGACCTCTCACTTTGTCTTTGGCATTTATGGGTTGATAATTCTGGAAACCACCATAGCTACTGGTGATCCACTCTCCTAAATGCTCCAGCCACAGCTGGTCTGGGCCACGCTGGGGCTAAAACCGTGGGTTCATGTGGGGCTGAGCTTGGCTCCCAGAAAGCTGTGATGACCCCTTCCTCTCTGCCTGCCAGGCTGCCTTCAGCAGGAGATTTGTTTCTCTATCACTTTGTGGGTTCTGGAGCTCTAAAATTTGTTTAGAGTCATATTTTATAGGTATTTGGGGTGATATTATAGGTATTTGGGGGACCTTATGGAGTTTTCCTTCTTCTACTCCACCATCTTGACTCTGCCCCCTGAGAAAAAAATTTCTAAATTAACACACTCCCTGTCATGGAATTTTAATAAAATATATTTGTTATTCTTCTACAAATTTACTTTCTGAGTACAGATGATTAACGCTTCTTTTTATTAGACATGAACTTTCATCACATTAAAAACTTATTTTAAACTAAAGTTGATATCTTTCAAGTAGAGTTGAGGATAAGCTCAGTGACTGAATGATGGCAGAGTAACTATTAGAAATATGAAATTTTCTGTCAAATGTAAGAATTTACACCCTATCATTACTCAATTAATATAAAATTAAACATGTTGTTAATATTTATGAAAATGACACCTATCATTGATTATGCCTCCTTCCAATCAAGCTGAAAATGTTGGGCAAATTCCAGAATTACAACATGTGTTGATCACTTGATTTGCTGCTGGTATAATTTCAAAGACAATCAGTTTGCCATGTCTTCTCCAGAGGACTCTTGACCACGCCTACTGTTTGTCACTTGCCAAGCATATAACCTGTGCTGCAGAATAGGGGAGTGGTCCTGTTAAAATGGCATCTGAGGCCATGAGATTCTGAGATGTGCTCTGTACCTTAATACAGATCGGCCAGAGTCCATCTCTACGCCCATCACACTTAGAACCTCATCTCTGCCTTTCTCCACCCTGAGTGGCTTGCAAAACTCAGGTCAAGGGTCACCTCCTTCACCAAAAGCATCCCCTCCCTCCTAACATGTCCTAAAACTCTTTGTCTCATTCACCTTTCCCCCATACTTATCCTCAGCCCTCATGCTGGTATTAGTGTAGAGAGGCTGAATTGGCCATCCCATGGAACATGCTTAGAGTTGCTATTTCTGGGGTTGACCACATGGTAATTTGGGGACCCGGTGCATGGGATGGCCATCATTGTATTACACTGATTATAGATCCCACCCTCCCCACCTAGGACACACAGTACCTTGCTCACAGGACTTACTATATATTTATTGGATGAAACTGAATCACTTTAAGTTGACCAAACACAGACTCATTTACATTTAATAACCTTGCCTTAGGATTTCTAGAGTAAAAGCACAATGACAATCCCTTTGAAATACCTGTAACCTGGTGTACTACCCTGTAGTACTGGTGACTTTATTTGGCAAATGTCTACACAGCAGTTCTGGCAAACCAAACAGCAAGTCAGACCCTCAGTTCCTGGTTTCAATGCAAGGATTAATCAAGTTTCTGAAAGGCAATCAAACATGAGGTTGAGATTAATGCTGAGATCATTCTAGGATGATTGAGTTCACTTGAGAATATTTCACCTAGTTAATTGACATCTAGGGATAAAGTTCTTATGAGTTACATGTAATCATTTTCCTATATAGGAATATAAACAATTTGACTTTATTGAGTCCTTTATGATTTGTCTTTGGCGTTTACATTTTTACGCTTCTCTTCAGTCTTGTGTTTGAATGTCAAATTTTCTATTCAACACTGGTCTTTTCATCAGGAATTCTTAGAAGTCCTCTATTTCACTAAATATCCAATGCAATCAAATACAGGCTGAACATGTGAAATTACGCAGAACCTCTCCATAGTGAGCACACTGTGAGAGTCTGATTACCTGTCCCTTCTTCCTATCCTGCCCCCCCATCCACTCTCCACCCTGTCCCTCTCCCTCTACAGAAAAG